>MU226880.1:5746718-5797580 GCA_018584345.1 Thuja plicata | reverse complement strand
TTTTCGCCTCCTTATACTGCTCATAGTTTATTTGCATTTGTAACTGCTCATTCTCAATAGTCATATCCAGTCTGAACTTGTCCATTGCTCTGATCTTTTCTCTCAAGTCTTTAAGCTTTTCCAGAGAAAGACTTAGCTCTGATACCAATTGTTGGAATTATAATGAGATGATGTACTGAGAGGGGAGAGGTGAATCAGTACCTCTGAAACTTTTCTTGGTTAGCTTATTAACCCTTAATCATGTTTGTAAATTATCTTATCTAACTGTTCATCTTTCTTTATGCATATGCAATCATATCATAAGTTCTTTTAGTATGTAACCATAACAGAAACATTCATGAAAATAGATAACACATGAAACAAGATATGATATCGCAGAAAACTCTTGTTAGGAAGTAAAAACTGCGGTGGGGATTGTTACCCACAAGACTTCACTATCTGCAGTTAAGAAGGGGCCAGTTAAGGCTTACAATTGGTCACTTCTGATGACCTACCTTGTTAGGAGTATTACAGTGGAGACCTGTTAAGATCTACTTCATTTGAAGCTTTAGCAACACTGTTAAGAGATTTGTAAAGAACTGTTAAGTCCACATTCTACAAAAGGATTTTAGATGTGACGCACTTGTTAGAATGCAACTACATAAGTCTTTGATCTGATGATGTATGCAATCTTCAACTACTGATAACAGATCCAATTAAACTTCATATATATAAGTAATCATCCTTTCATAATTGAATAATACCTTTATCTGCTCGTCGGTAGCCTCTGTGTGTTCTTGACAACTGATGTGTTCTGTTTCCGAACTTTGCATGAATTCTGCCTTCTGCTCCTTAGATGCTCTGCGTGGCTATCAATAATAATGAATTCATAACTCACAATTGAGTTTGAACATCTATTTATACTAAACTAGGCTCAATTCTTGATTCATGCATCGCAAGTTAACTCTAGATCTAAGGTTTACAACTTGACCTTAATCTTTAGTTAGATATGTTTTAGATCCGTTAGGGTCTAAATTTCAAAGTGTTGCCTGAAACATATTATGTATTGCCCCATTACCCATTTGCTTTGACAACCAAAAAAATTGCACAATCGATCCTAAGTAGGATAGGCTAGAATGAGGGTGGGGTAGGATATGTAGGTTTGGATGGTTGTTAGGGTGGGGGTAGGGATAGGATGTGGAGTGGCGTAGCTACGATGTGGAACTAAACTATAGTTGTGGTGACTCACCTAGTTGTCAATCAATTGAGATCAAGTAGATAGATTCACTTTGATGTTGTATATAAATTCCGCATGGGACTTAAGGTTCACAAATGCCCTAACAATCGTGCCTATTAATATCACTAAAGTTGTACAATTGATCTACTTAAAATTTTTTTTTTCAAGAAAAAACATGACTATTGATCCACTAGATAATTTTTTAGAGGACTTTTAGCTAACAAAATCCAATGAATATTAATGAGAACATGGACAAGAACTAGTAGGGGAAAGGACCCATTAACCGTTAGGGGGTCCAATAATTGTGACCTTTTTGTCAAGTTGACACCCCAGTTATTAATACTAAAGGAGCCCCAAAAATGATCACACATGTACCAATAGCCGATCACACATGTACTAATAGCCGGTCAATTTTTACCTTTTTTGGTTGGCAATTGGCCCATTTGTGCACCACTATTGGGACATTTTGTAACAACTACAGGACATTTGGCCACAAGTACTGACATTTTTGAGCAAACAACTATTGGCGCAAGAACATAGCGGGTACCGAGCATCACTTTGAAAAGGTCATTTTTTGACCACTCTGTGTTCGACGGTCTCTATAGAGAGATCCGTTAATACCTAGAAGCTGAAGCCTTAGTTTTAAGCAGTTAACTCACATACAGAGACATACCAAAAAATCGTCAAAATCTGACATACAGTTTAAGATATGTATGGGAGAGGACTCGGTACTTGAACACATTCCAATGGTTGTGATAGGAGTTGTTAACTTAATATCCACACTTATTGATTTAATATCCAATATTTTTGACATCATTGTATCAATAGTTGTGACTTTAAAGTTGTTTTTGCTAATGATGACTACCCATGATTGAATGAAATGTGTCTCTTATTCTAAAAAACAACCAATTGTGTGATGCCACATCAGCTGCACAAGTATGGGGGCCCCTAATGCACTACGATTGGTCTTACTTTTTTTTTGAGCTGTCTTGGACACCTTGGCAAAAAGCATGCTGATGTGGCATCATATTTGATGACATGGCCTTGAAACCTTAGTTATAAGCAGGGGACTTGCCAAGTAAGCTACTGTAAAAAAATGGGAGTGATTTGAGCTTTCCATGTAGGATTTTGAGAAACGTGAAGTTAGGGTGCTCAACTACTGAATCCTCTCCCCTAGGTGTACGAAATTAAGATATGCGGCTACTAGGTCCTTTCCCCTACTCTTCTTCTAATACATAAAATAAAATAAAAAATAAAAAATAAAAAATCCTCCATATAGTAGGCTCCTATTCAAAATTTGAGTGTTGTCCGTACAAACATGAGAAGTTGATTTGTGTGTGTTTCTTGTATGCATTTATGGGGATGTACGCTGTAGCATTGACCTTCTAAGCCGGTAGCGGCAGGAAGCGTATGCACGTTGATTCTCGGAAAGCGCGCCGGGCGATTCGGGAGTGAGTGTACTGAGACGAAAAAACAAAGGGGAAAAGACGGGGTCTTTTATACGACCTAAATATAACATTGAATACGGTGCGGCAGTGAAGGACGATCTCGTATCCTCTTCACCCAGCTTTTTAGTTAATAACCACACACGTGCATCTCGCCTGCGTCACCCTCGCTACCGGCAACCGGCAAACGACAAGGAAACCCATTCACAAGGAGTACAAACATCATGTAGCTCCTATTCCCTACTCACTTAGCCTGCCTTTCTAGTTGTACCCTCCCCTATGATGGACTTTCATGTACTCAGGGAGTAACGGAGTTTGTCAGGAGAGTTCCATCATGCCAGCTAGATTTCAAGCCTAAGGGTCACCTCACAAGGCCTGCCCTCAAAACTTCTGTTTTTATACTCTTATGTACCTAGGTTTTTGGTTTTGGATCAACTTACTAGTGGCCTACCTTAAGTTTTCGTATTATGAGTTCTTCAATGGTACATATGATTTTGATACATTTTTTTTTTGTATAGGGGAAGCATATTAGTATTCGTTATAGCTAATTTCGTGTATTCGTAAAGTATATGCATGTGACTTAGCTATTCAAAAATTAGGTTTTTGGCTTATGGGGATTAATGAAGCTTCTTGCAGAATTCGTTAAACGTCAAAGGGTCAAAAAGTGATCATTTCAAAGTGTCCCATGATATTTACTTTCATTCAAAATTGTCATGTCTTGGTAGTCATGCACAAATGTCCTAGTAGTGGTGTACGAATGGGCCAATTGTGAACCAAAAAAGCTATAAAATGATCAACTATTGATACATGTGAAACTTGTAGACATTAGATTTCCACAGTCCATAGTATATCAAGAGTGTGCATCTAGATTCTATTGTGTGAGTTTTATTTGCATCAACGTTTTAGATCTTAGTTAACGATCCATCATCATGATGAAAGAGCGCTGTCAAAAGATATTAGTGAAACTTATTAATGGACTTTTAGTTATCATTTTCTTGGCTCCTTTAAAATTAGTAATTGGGGGGTCAGGTCTGTGTGGAGTGTGCGGCTATTGGAAAATGTTCGATTACTGGTATTATTCCCCTAATTATGATAAATTTGGAAGGATTTGTTACATGTACAAATGATTGTTTCTATTTGTTTTCAGATCTCTTAGTCACCCACCCTAACTTCTTATGTCTTAACTTCTGAAATGGTACATTGCATTTTGACTTATTTTTTGGATTTCTTTCCATGTGAGTTAAGAGTTTAAAGTGACTATTTCAACTTTTGGGAAATGGACAATTCATTATGTGCACAAAGATGAAAAAAATGTCATTTAGAAGTGACACTTGTTATCTATTCATAAGGTCTCAATGACCATATAAAAAGTTATTGTTTCAACTTTTGGATAATTCTTTATGTGCAAAGGTAAAAAAGTGATCATTTAGAAGTGATATTAGATATCTTTTCATAAAAGATTAGTACAATTGATCTAATACACATTATTCTTATAATTGCTTTTACCAATATCTATGCATATATGCTCCATAATCAGGCATTATGATTACCAATAAAGTTACACAACTCTTAGAATATTTTAGTGAACTTTTCATTATAATGCATTAATTATTTTCAAAATTAGTAATGAGAATTTAATTGCGCACGTAATATTTATTGATAGATCCTTTCTCCTAAGAATCATCACTCCTTCCTCAAAGTATAACCATCAATTTACCATTCTCAATTCTGTATTTAGTAAACATTAATTCCGTCAATTTACCTTCTCAATTCTGTATTTAGTAAACATTAATTGATTGTATTTATTTACTTGATCTAAAACCTCATTAAGAAACATCAACTTGTACAACCTCTCTTCAATTGATTGTGTTTATTTACTTGGTCTAAAACCTCATTAAGAAACATCAACTTGTACAACCTCTCTTCAATTGATTGTGTTTATTTACTTGATCTAAAACCTCATTAAGAAACATCACCTTGTACAACCTCTCTTCAATTTAGACTATACAATACATCCAAACTAACAAAAATAAGACACAAGGCATCAATTTTTTAAAATAATATATTATTGAAGTTTGAATGACTTACAAAGAATACTATGAGTGAGTACAAACTTTGGCACTCTAAAAAAGACAAGCAACTTTTAAAAATATTCTAGAACAACATAGGTAGATTATACATAAAACAAATTCAGTACAATGAATACCCAATACAATAATAATAATAATATGCTAATCTGACATTGTAAGATATTTATCTTAAAAAACATAGTAACCAAAATGTAAAACGTACATTTAATATATTAACAAAAGACTGGTTTGAAGTTTTAAACCACATTTTCTCTTTGCAGCAGTTTGTGTCTTTTCCATTATCTTTATACGTACATTCAGCACAATTTTATTCAATTTACAAATTGCGCACGCCCGCCAAATTGTAAGGTCAATGTTTAATAATCTCGAGGACTTCTGATATTCTTGTTTATTTAAGAGTATGGGATGGATGCCTCGGGATTAAGCGGTCGGTCACCATGCCCGTGTGACCGCTGAACTGTTCCACTGATTTGTAGTGATAAAGAAAGAGTTTTTTTTGCATTGGGTTTCCTTTGGTCTGTCTGTTTACGCAGATTCCCCACACGCTCTCCTCCCCAACTATTCTTTCTCTTCATAGTAATCCGAGCTGAAGAGTTGGAGAAAAAGATAATCCCAATCCAACGACATACTGCACTATCGAGGACACTTAGTAAAGGGTGGTCATATGAAGGCTACATTCAAACTTTTAAAAGAGTTTTCTTGTATGGGTTGTTTTTTAGTTGGTTGGGTAAGTGTGGATGTTTCAAGCCACCTTCTCTTATGCTTCACCATGGATTTGTCTATGTTGGTGGTCCAGTCTCCAATTTGTTGCTATGTGTTGCAAGGCCTCTATAGATGTTCCTTCTAGATCAAAGTTGGCTATTGCTCCTTGGCGCCCATTCTATTCCCATTATGGTCCTTAAGTAGACATGGTGGATAATGAGATTTTCTTCACTACGCATGGTCTGACTTGCAAGTTTGGTCATCTCTAGCCATCTCTCCCTGACATACATGGTTGGATTTCTAAACATATGCTTCATATTCTAAACATCTGCTTCCTATTTTGGAGGATAGAGTTGAGATTTACACCTTTCCTAGGGGGTTCTTTATGGTAAGATTTGCCCCTTTGCTAGGGCAGTTCTTTTTGGAAGCTTTCATTTCCTTGATTGATAGAAATAATATTTTAGGAGAACATCTTTGGTCATGGGGTAATCAACAATGGTGGATAATGGGATTTTCTTCAGTACGCATGGTCTAGCTTGCAAGTTTGGTCATCTCTAATCATCTCTCCCTAACATACATGGTTGGATTTCTAAACATCTGCTTCCTATTTTGGAGGACAGAGTTGAGATTTACACCTTTTCTAGGGGGTTCTTTATGGTAAGATTTGCCCCTTTGCTAGGGCAGTTCTTTTTGGTAGCTTTCATTTCCTTGAAAGATAGAAATACTATTTAGGGGAACATCTTTGGTCATGGGGTCATCAACAATGGTGGATGCTCTATAGGGAAAATTTGGCACCTATAGAATACTTAAAGGCTAGTCTTAATTAGACTTTTGTGCATGTTGTAAAACCAATAGTTTGAAATAAATTTTCAAATGTTGTTTTATATATGGGTGTGAGAAGTTATGATTATGAAGGTAGCAACAAGATTGAAATGAAAAGTATGTGATGGTGTTTGAGAGTGCTCGTTTGTGTTTTCACTTTGTAATGGGTAAATTGTCTCTATATAAATTTATCTAATTTAATATAAACATAAATGCTTGATTAGAAAACAATTTGTCTAGATAAACGAGTTTGGACTGGTAATAGAATTTAAATGTAGAACCAAAAATAATTCAGAGGTGATACACATCTTAAATTTTGATGATGGAAATTTGATACCAAATGTTGAGTAATGTACAACTTCAATACTAGAGGTTGCAAAATTTAATCTCTATCTAATAAACCAATCAAAAGATGAGATGTGAGTTAATTTCATTAGTGGAATTACTAAAAGATCAAGTTGTGGGGGATGGGGTGCAAGGGTTATAAATGGATATTTTAAATTTCAATTGATTATTTTACAAATTGAATAAAAGTCATCTCCACAAAAAAAATAATTAGCAAAGTAGTCATTGACTTTGTTATAGAGTTGTTGGGTGAGTATTTTGTAATCAACTGTCTGATTACAAAATGGTTATATTAGACCTTGTATTATGAGCTTAAATCTCTCCTATCAGAAAAGGGGAGGCTCCCTTCTTATTGCTACTAATAACAACTAGTACTTAACTAAGCTTATGTACACTAAGCTATTCATTGAATGTTACATTCATCTTATTCTCTTTTTTCAAAATAGATATTTTTTTGAAAAAGATAGTTTGAAAATCTATGGGGCAGCGGAGATCAGATTGATCGATATAGATGCAATAAGTTTTTGGCTCTGCTAGGGTTTAGCGCTACGCATTGCTATTCTATGTTCTTTCTGTCCTTTCAAATCACATTCACTACATGATTAGCCTAGGTATTTAATGACTCCGGCCACTTTTAGCTCAACAGTTATTGCTAGTGCTGGAGTGGTGACGGATAATCATGGTGCCTCCGAGCAAGAGACCTCGCAAGTTCATACTGAAGGTGTTTCACGAGGTATGCCATCTCCTGATGTACTACTTCTAGTGTAGGATTTTGATAATGCATGTGCTTGGTGAGAGCAACAAAATTTGATAGGTTATTTTGTGGGAAGAACCCCTCTTGAAAGCATGCTCAAAGACTGGATTGCCAAAGCTTGGACTCCTCATGGAGTTTGGCTTAACAACATTCAAAACCTCACCAAAGGGTTTTTTCTGTTTCGGTTCTCCAACCTTGCCCATGTCGAAGCTATCTTCGCTCATGGGCCATGGATTGTTAGGTCTTCCCTTTTGGTTTTTAAATGATGGTATCTCTGTGTGTGAAATATTGCACCTGTTACCTGCGACACAACACTTCAATAGATCATTGCATTAGTGGAAAATATGTTTAGAAGAGCTTATAAAGCACTAAAATCGACCTATTGCTTTCTAACTAAGAAGAGTATGATAAGAAACATAAAAGCTCTCAGATTATGTTACTATCAGTGACATATACGACTTAGCATGAAAGATTTGAGTTAAAACAAACTATTTTTAATAATTAAGCACACATATTATCTCTAAAAATGAACATTATAATCATGCATGATAATAAAACTATGAAGTAAAAATGAAACTATCTAAATCCTAACAACATAACAATGCATTTTCAATCTAAATTATGGGCTTATTTGTGCTCAAAAACTCCTATTTATAGAAGAATGAGGAGAGAGAGGGGGGACAAGGTGCATTAATGGAGTTGTAAAACTCATTAATGAGGTGTAAGAGGTTTTAATGCCTTGGGCATTAATGAGGGATGGACATAAAATAATCTTCATTAATGAGACAATAATGAAACCATTTATGAGGCATGAGGAGGGATGTAAGGCCATACTTGACAAATTGGTCCTTAGGGGAAGTCAAGCTTGAGAAAGTTGACTTTCTTAAGTGGGTTGAGTTCTTAATCACTCCTTAATGGAATGTGACAACATTAGGAGGTGGGTTAGAATAGAATTAGGATTAGAATTAGATTTAGCAAGGGTGAATGGGTTGGGATATGTTTGAACCCAGAGTCAAAGTGGTTGAAGTGGGTTAGGTTGGGGTTTAGAGGAATATTAATGAAATGATTCAAACTTATTTAGTTCATTCAAAAATAGGAATATTAATTATTCAAGCTTTTATTTGCTTTTTAATAATCAATAAGACTATAGCCAATTTAATTAAATTAATTAGGCTAGGGGATTGGTTTTTGTGCAAGTGAGCAATTGATTTAGGATTTTATTTAATTCCTTGCAAATTAATCATTTTAGCCATGTATTTGATTGATTTTGATTTTGGCTAAAAGTAATTAATTTAGTGATTTGATCAATTTAGGAGATTAAATTGATTTCAAAAGAATTATGCCAAGCAGTAACAGGGTCATTTGAACATAATTGGGGGTATGATCACACTTAGGGAAAATAGGGTCTATGGTCAGAGCAGACCAAATTCAGGTGGTTACATTTGCCCCTCTTTGAATAGATGTGTGAGCAGCGCATTGATTCAAAGAAAGTTTTTAATTTTGACTTCAAATTTTTTGAAAATTTCGCTCACGATCGAACGAAATGCCTGATGAGATCAATCTCGCACTTGATTGAACTAAACTGAAAGAATTGACTTTAAACTTGATTTTCGTCCAAAGTTCAATAAAAGATTTTAAAGATACCAATTCTGAACTTGGTTGTCGTCCAAAGATTGATAATACTGATTCCGAACTTGGTTGTCATCCAAAAGTCAGTATGAAGGTACCAGGAGCTTAGTAAGAATCTTTTAAAATAAGGAAACATAAGATATCCAGCTTATGAGAACCAAAGCTTTCTATCCAACAGTTCTGACTTAGTCAAGGAAACTGTCATGCCCCTAGTTGTTTGATAACAAAGTCATTTTAATGCTATTTCAAGAAAAAATTAATTGATGATAGTGTGATCATGCCCCCTCAGGAATGAAATTGAAGAAAAGAAATGAAATCCCTCTGTGGAAAGAACGCATCACTTGCAGGAAGCGGTAGGTAAAAAAGAATGGTGTAGGAGAAGTGAAGAAAGAAGGTGTGTTTAAGAATAAACACACGGTGTACCAAGTTAATTACGTAAAAATGGGAGTGGTGAGATTGATGAAATGATGTCGGACCAAGATTTTTGGTGAAATGTGCAAGTTGACAAATTTGTGGAATAGATGGAGCAATTAAATTGCATTTTCAGGAGCTGTCGCAAAAAAATCTGTTCCATAAAAAAGTGATTTGATGCACCTTCGCTATTTGTGTGAAAATGTGAGCTTGTAAATTGTCTTCAATAGCATCTTGCTTAAATCTGGTTTGAATGTCCAGACTTTCCTTTTAGGTATCTCCTTTGCTTTTCTCATTTTGCGCATCACAGATCAGGGATTTGACAGCGGAGATGACCTTTGTACTGCCGGCGTAATGATAAATCTCACTTTGATTTCATTCCCGATTGATCAGAAGAGGAACAAAATGAGTTTAAATTGCCTGGGAGGAGTTTCAGAACCCCTAAATAGCTTAAAAGCCCAATATATATCTCAAAAATTATATTTTTACTATTCATTTTCACTTTTATCCATAGTAATTCTGAGAGCTCTGCAGAGAAGATGGTGGTCCCCGTGCAGAAACATCATTTTGAGCTTAGCTGTCAACATCAGCGCCCGATCGATTACGGACCTCTGGTAAGTACTCAGAAAAATACCTTGTGAATTTTGCAATTTCAAATTTTATGCATTTTTACAGCTTTAACAGCCCTTTCAATTTTGGGTCGCATCCGGGATTCCAGATCGCACCCTGCTAAACCCGCGTCACATCCCATTTTTCTGGGATCGCATCCTGCTTTCTTGAATTTCTGAGTCGCATCCAGGATTTCCTGGATCGCATCCAGTTACCTTTTTTTTAGCGTAGTTTTAAAGTGGAAATTCATGATATGTCGTAACTTATCTGTTTAGGATCGTACCCCATTTTTGGGGTCGTATCTGGGATTTCAGGCATCGCACCCCTAGTACTCGCTGTCGCATCTTGTTTTTCCAGGATCGCATCTGGAAAAGGAGATCGCACCCTATTTTTCTAGGATCGCATCTCATTTTTGGATTGAGAAACTTATCCATTTTGAACTATTTGTCTGTTACAGACCCTAAATCACTTAGCTCATCATGAGGTTGCATCACAGAATATTGATTTATCTTTTTATGTGCTAAAACAAGCGTATTTTGAGGTAGTCGCTTTTCGGGTTACATATCCAGGTCGTGTGCTTGCCTTGTCCGAAATCTTATCGGATGATGAGCAAGAGACAGTGATCTGCTGTGGATTACGATCCTTGATTGGTTTACCTGATCTAGGGGTAAATCAAGGGTTGTTGACTGCTCTTGCCGAGAGATGGCACTCAGAGCACAACACCTTCCATCTCCCGACCGGGGAGATGACAGTTACTCTAGAGGATGTATGGCGCATACTATGAGTTTTGATTATTGGGCGTGAGGTGCGCTTTGAGTCAACTTCTACCGTGGCGATTGGTGCAGCTTGTTGGTACTTCCAGGATGATACCATTGATCAGAGATACCTATAATGGGATTGCATGTGCAATCATTATGATCGATTATCTGTATATTTAACAGGCTTGATTGGTGGCATCCTGATGACAGAGAAAGGACAACACAGGTTCCGCGTAGGATGGGTGGACATGTTGGAGCAGATGGTCGTCCATAGATGGAGATTTGCATGGGGCAGCTGTATCCTAGCCCATATGTACTGCGAGCTTCATGAGATTATTTACCATTATACCCGGAGCATGACTATGGGTATTTTGATTCTTTAGATCTGGGCTTGGGAGCACATCCCTGTGACATGACCCATCGTAGATAGGCAGCATGCACCTGAACAGGCTTATGTCTATATGTATGCAGGTCTTATTCAGCAGCCCCATCTAGGCAAGGTAGAGTACTGGTGGAGGCTTTTTGATGATATGACAGAGGTAGTTTGGCGACCATACTTAGATTGTGAGGAGTGGACCTTAGATGCCAAACAGGTTCCATTTTTGTTCCAGAGCATGTACCTTATTGAGATGACCAGATATATTGTAGAACGGTTCGTTCATACTTGAGTTTTGAGATAGTATGGCCGACGATAGGGCAGGACACAAGACATTATTGTATATGCCCGGATCTGTGATGAGGCACCATTGTGGGGTGCCCAGCTGAGTTATGAGACCGCCCACCAGGAGATCAGAGACATGGTCAGAGTAGAGTGGGATCTCCATCTTGATGTTGTAGATGTAGGCTGCTCAGATGGATATACATCATAGATGTTTCAGCATCAATTTCCTTGATTCACAGTGCCTGAGGAGGTCATTCCTCATATAGAGGAGTCGATAGATTATGATCTAGATGATCGACCTGCCAGAGGGAGAGGAGGAGCACAAAGAGCTAGGGGTGGCGGGGGAGGACGCAATGGAGGCAGGGATGAGAGACCAGATGATAGGCATCCTCGTCCAGATGATGGGGACAATGGTGGAGATGATAGGGGAGGTGGAGATGTGGGTGGCACTCCAGATGTAGCTAGTGGTAGTGGAGAGGGTCGGTGCACCCGATTCAAGTTTGCTGCTCCTCGAAGAGATCCAGGTCCATTACTTACAAGGGAGAAACAAATACAACAGAGGCATTAGCAACAGAGGTAGCCTGATAGATCACAGGACATAGCTTCAAGACAGGATTCCAGCAGGGGTTCCGATAGGGATAGAGATCCTCCATCCTAGTGTGAGAGGGAGAGAGAGAAGCTGAGGGCATAGATCACATCTTTTAGAGTCCAGGCTTATTACAGTTGATTCTAGGATTTCTATATCAGAAGCATTGCTCACAGATAGGGAAAGACAACTAGAGCACCTTAGGGAAGAGCGGGATAGGCAGGGTGATATGCTTAGAGCAGAGAGGGATGCACAGGCTCAGATAGCCACCCATCAGGGACAAAGAGTGACTTATTACTTTTCTTTATACCATGCTACAGTTCCAGAGGACGAGAGAGCACTTTCATTTTCATGAGTTTCCCAGCAGTCTGAGGGAGCGATGCTTCCGCCACCTCCATTTGTACCACCTCCTCTTCCTCCTCCAGATTAGGGAGATGTGGGAAGCCAGAGCTGATACATATCATTTTGTACTATTTTGTGAGATCATTTTATTTATCCAGAGCCCCATGAGGCCATTATTTTGTACTATTGACACTTTGATATATGTATATCGGATTCATGTGTGTACTCTGATACTCTTTGTGTCGACTTGTGCCTTTTTGTTGATTTGTACCATGTTTTGAGATATATATATGATGCAACTATTTCTGATTTTGACATGATTCATGAGTTCTCTATACTTTGATAGAGTTATTTGCACATGTGATTATATCTTGGTCATATGATGAGTTAGATTTAGACATCATTTATGCGTGTTTGGATTTATTACTGATATAAATATGTTTCAAATGATACTGTATGAATATGCAAAATGGATGTTTTTGATTTTTTTCTTATGCAAGTAAATGTATGGATGCACTTAGGATGTAAAATGAAATGTGATGTATAAATGCTTTGTTTTTGTATTTTCTTTCTGTCTCATTTTATGAATGCAAAACGTATGCTATGGATGTACAATGATATAGATATTAGTCATATTGATTTGATGTGATTAACTTGGATTTAGAAGAAGATAGAAATCATTTTTGAGCTCAAATTTCCTTATGCTTGTACTTCTTTCACAAATGCATCATGCAATCTTTAAATGCAGCTATATGCAGACTCTTAGGACTTGTCACTGATTTGGTAGATATTTGTAACATTTTTATCATCATTGGGCACTTTTCAGAATGGATACCACCTGATAGTACAACCATCACTAATACCCACTGATATTATGAAAGTATGAATACTATGTTTTATTGGAATGTCAGAAATAGACTTAGGCATCAAGGCATAGAAGCCAGGATAAAAAAAATAGTCACCTTCCTTTTATTATATCAGAATATGTGTAAGGCAAGATGTTGGACCCGCAATGACCTTGAAAATTCATATCCTTGGGTACATTTATGCTTTGTATACCTTAGTGAGAATTTGATTTAGAAAAAAGACAAGGAAATTTTTCCAACCTCAGTCGTTTACACATAACAAAGATCGAGATATATGCGGCTATCCACTCATGGCGATATCTCTTACCATAAACATCCAAGTTAGGTGAAAGTTATAGGATCATTTGGAACAATCGCCATACGTGAAAAACTAAGAAAATGTTATGCCCCCTGTCCTTGCGACTCTTTGTCTTTGTGCAGATGTCATGGAGTAACTCGGAAGACATAACAACTATCAATTGTGAACCACTCAAAATAAAAATTCATAACTGCTTAGATGCCCCTAATTAAAACATCACCAGGACATAAAAGAGCCATAATCAAACCAAGATCAAACTGTGTTTAGGTAGTATTGAGAAATACTATTGATTCATTTTTCAAGCACAGTAGAGATTCAACAATCAAAAGTTTGGAATTCAAGCAATATGTGTTCCCTATCTGTGCATAGCCATCTTCCTGTTTGCAATCCAATGTAGGTCATAGGAACACCATTTATATTAGTGCAATGTTTGTGCCATCCTTGTTTCATGAAAGTGATAGTTTAGTGCAAGTATCGAGAAGCATCGTATCACAAGACAAACCATCCAATGATGACCTAGCAGACGTAACCTATCATACTGGAAAAGATGCCCCTAGTGCAGAATGACCTGATCCTAAGACAGAAATATAGATAGATCCCAAGCGAGGATAAGATTTTTTGTAAGGACACAAAGTCAACATTTAGCACAGGTGTAATCGAGAAGGTTTAGTATTAGCAATGGATTGATAGATGGAGCGCAGAACACAAGTGATGCCTGATTGCCAGGTTTTCACCACTCGGCCAGACCTTTTATTCCTTTTGCTACCAGGATGCCTATATTACCAGGTTGTCATCAAGGCACTTTTCTCTTTTTCAATTTTTTCTTTTTTGAATGTTTTTGTAGTATCAAGGCGCCTGTTTTCCAGGTTTTCACCAAGGATACCTTTCTTCAAGAATTTTTCCACTATTTTGGATTTCATCAGGATCAATTTTCTGAATGTTTTTGGTATTTTCTAAGAACTATTTACTGTACAGGCTCTGCTAGCCAATCATCAAGCGTAGAACTACTTGAAATGCAAAGTGTTGATAGGATCTGGAAGAACGTCTCCCTCAAGTGTAGCTAGTTAATAAACTCCAGTCCCAAAAGCAGCAGTGATAACATAAGGTCCCAGCTAGTTAGGTTCAAATTTTCCTTTCTGTTCCCGATTAGGCTAGTTATTAGGATTCTCCTTTAGAACAAGATCCCCCACTTGAAATTGTCATGGCTTGACCTTTTGTTGTATCCTTTGGACATGTGTGCTTGGTACACCTTTAGATGATCAAACACATGTTGTCTGTGCTCATCCAGTAGGTCTAAAGAATTCACCCTATTAATGTGGTATTGCTTATTAGTAAAAAGCCCTTGTAAAGATACACGCAAAGATGGGATTTCAACCTTAATAGGTAGTACTGCTTCAATGCCATAGACTAGAGAAAATGACATGGCTCCTATTGGTGTTGTGATGCTTGTTTTGTAGGTCCATAGTGCCGTATTCAGTTGTAAATGCCAGTCTCTGCCAGACTTAGTCACAGTTCTGTGTAGGATTTTGAGGATATTCTTATTAGATGCCTCAACCTGTCCATTACCTTGAGGGTAATAGATTAAGCAACAATGTTGAGTGATGTGGAACTGTTCACAAAGGTCATCAATGTCTTGATTTTTAAATTGGCCCCCATTGTTTGTTAAAATTGAAGAGGGTATCCCATGTAGTTCAGAATGAATATAGCCACATGTTTGCGAGTGGATTTGATTAGCGGTATGGCCTCGACCCACTTCATGAAATACTTAGTGTTCGTAATGATGAACTTGTGTCCATTTGAAGAATTAGGATATATTTGTCCAACCAAGTCAAAGGCCCATTGTTGAAATGGCCAATGTGTAATGAAAGGTATAAGTTCTCTGGTAGGAGCATGGATGAGATTTCCATGTGTTTGGCATTTATGACATGTTCTGGAAAATTAAATAGAATATTTTTCCATGGAAGGCCTGTAATAGCCTACTTTGAGTAGTTTCTTTGCTAGTGAAAATTCGTTTGAATGTGATCCACATACATCTTCGTGGACTTCTGTTAATGCGCCATTCATCTCTTCAAGTTCTAAACAACTAAGAAGTGTACCATCAAGACCTCGTCAATATAAGTTATTAGTTATGAGGAGATAACGCGATGCGGTCCTAATCAAGGCTTTTTTTTCATTTAGGGATAGATTACTAGGAATGGTTTGGTCAGTTAGGTAAGCATTGATATTAGCATACCGAGATTGTTCTGGGGTGTTCAAAGCATAGATTACTTGATATACATGGGTATCAAAGGTTGTATAGGATAATTATTCCACAAAGAAGTCATAGAAGAATTGATGTTCCTCTAGTTGTAACATGGATGCCAAGGTAGCCATAGCATCTGCAGCCTTATTCTCCGTTCTGGGTATCTGCTAGAATGTGATGAAGACAAAGTACTTCTTTATGTCATCAACCAGTTTCTTGTAGGGTGTCAACTTCTCATCTTTTGTCTGATAATCTCCATTCACTTGATTGATAATGAGCCAGGATTCACCATACACATGTAACTCTACAATCTTCCATTCCATGGCGAGCTTAAGACCGTTTACCAATGCTTCATATTTAGAAATGTTGTTTGTGCATGTAAACATCAATTTGTAGGACTTTGGTATCTTGTAGCCTTGAGGAGTTATGAATAGAACCCCTTCTCCAGAGCCTTGTTGTGTGAAATAATTATCAAAGTACATCTTCCATGGATATTCGATCAAATGCATAATTGTCTCATCATGAAACTTAATCCTTAAAGGTTCATCATCTTGGAGTGGTGAATCAGCCAATTGATCTACGGGGACTTATCGTTTAATAGCCCTCCTATCCACATACTCAATGTCAAATTCACTTAGAACGAGGACCCATTTTTCCAGACGTCCTGCTAATGTTGTTTTTCTCAGAAGGTACTTCAAAGGATCGATCTTAGCAATGATTCTTACTGTATGTGAGAGCATGTAGTGTCTCAATTATTGTGATGTGAAGATGACTGCTAAGCATGCTTTCTCAATAATGCTATAATTGAGTTCATAGGAGACTAGTGTTCTATGATGTAGTAGATAGCTCTTTCTTTCTTATTTGCATCCTCTTGTGCTACCATTACTCCTAGTGATATAGTTGTAGCTAAAATATATAGGAGTAATGGCTTTCCATGAATGGGTGCCATAAGAATAGGAGGAGTAGCTAGGTACTATTTTAGTTCTCTAAAGTTGGCTTCACAATGTTCATCCCACTTGAAGGTGAACCCTTTATGTAGTAATTTGGTAAAGGGCTGTGCTCTATCAGCAAGTTGTGACATGAACCTCCTGATTGATTGAAGTCTCCCTTGTAATGTCCTCATTTGACTGATGTTGCGTGGAGGAGTCATCTCTAGTATAACTTTGACCTTTGCAGGATCTACCTCAATTCCTTTTGCTGAAATGATAAACCCTAAGAGTTTTCCTGATTGGACCCCAAAGGCACATTTCTTTGGATTAAGCCTGAGTTGAAATTGCTCCATACGATCCAATATCTTTCTTAATTCATCAATATGCGTATTTCTTTCTTTGGATTTAGCCAAGGTGTCATCCACGTAATCCTCCATGTTTTTATGCATCATATCGTGGAATATACTAGTCATTGCTCTTTGATATGTAGAACCAAAATTCTTTAACCCAAATGGAATGATGTTCTAGAAAAAGGTGCCCCATGTGCATGTAAATGCATTTTTCTCTTTATCCTCAGGGGCAATTTTTATCTAATTGTAGCCTGATAAACCATCCATTAGTGAATGCATTTGGTAGCTTGCTGTGAGGTCTATGATCATATAAATATTGGGAAGGGGGAAGTCATCCTTAGGACATGCCTTATTTAAGTCTCTAAAGTCTGTACCTATCCTGATAGATTTATCAGATTTAGATGCTGGGACAACATTGGAGATCCATCCTGCATAGGCAATGAATCTGATGAATCTAGCTTTCAAAAATTTCTCTAGCTCCACCTTTACTAGCAATGCAACATGACGATGAATTTTTCTTAGTTTTTGTTTTGCGGTCTTGATCCTGGGAACTATAGATAAGTGGTGCATTATTAATTCAGGGTCTAGCCCAAGCATATTTGTATAAGACCATGCAAAGTTGATCTTTTTTTCTTTCAAGAACTCAGTGAACTGTGTCTTCTCCTCTTCTATCCAAGATTGTGCTAGGTGTACTATTTGAGGATCTTCAGTTGTGCCCAAGTTAACTGGTTCTGTTGGTTCAATCAGTACTGAAGATCTTTCTTGAAAGTGCTTGGGGAGGATATCAAGAATCTCATCCTTTGGTGCCTCTGAGAGGTTTTCACCATCGGATACGTCTTTTGTTTTTACTATTTTAGGATCTGATATTGCCACAACGTGGTTTTCACTGTCACTTCCCTTTTTATTTTTATTTTTCAATTTGTGACTGAGAAACTTGATATCCTGCTGTGACATGTTCACGCTCCTTGCATTGATGGAAGAAGAGTAGGGTTCACAAGCATTGAGGTAGAAAGCCAAAGTGTAGTCATTGGTAAAGTTGAGGATAGGAGCAGGAGTTGTATTAGTCCAATCAATTAGGTCTGGCTTTATCAAAGACAAGGAGTCAGACTCTGGGAAGGACAACATCGTGTTAGCGTCAAGACTATTAATTGACATGACATGTCCTGTTAAGTTAAGTTCTTCGATGTTTAGATTAATAAGAGTTAGATCGTCATTAAAAGGGTTGTTGTTAGCTATATGTGGACCAAACTCTAGTGACTCGTAAGTAGAACTTTCATCATCATCTCTTTGTAAAATGAGGCTTCTTGCTTGTCACCTTTGAAGTTCTTCTAGACTTATGAGAACACCAGTCTCTCCATCAATGATTGCGGGAAGGAACTCTTCCTCTGCTTCAGGAATATCACTATTGTTGGGAGTAGTGTTAGAATGTTTGTTGGGTGCTGATAGTGACACAAACATGTGAATCACATATATTTCAATGTCCTTTGTGGTGACAAAGAGCTCATCCCATTCATAATCATGAGAGTCTGTTATTTCATCCTCAGACCTGTTTAAGAATTCTGCAATAGTTATCTGATGTACTCAGTTAGCCACTTGTGGATCAAAGTGTGGTAAATCAAGGACATGTGTGATTGTGACTAACTGCCCCCAGTTAGGATGTGAATCCTATTGTTGAGGTGTGCTCTCTATAGCCATTGCTATTGATGGTATCTATGGATTATCTTTGGTTGTGTCTCCTACCTCTTGAATAGGAGCTTGTGCTAACTAAGGGATGCGAATGTCTTATGGTACTTCAAAGCTTGGTACATAGCGCTCTTCTTGATAGTCAGGATTCTCTGTGCCAACATGTAATAATCTTTCTTAGGACCATGGTTATATTTCTATCTCATCTATTTCATCACTCCATTTGTTAGAGATCGGACTATCTTTTGAAGTAGGTTTGTCAGATTCAGTATTAAAACCTAGTCATGTTTTGTCTCTGGTATTCCTGAACTCCATGTGTACAGGTTCAATAAGTCCTCTTCCTGTGTCACTTAGAGGTCCTTTTCCTTTGTATCCCATTTACTTGAGGAGATCATATCCTTTACCATACTATTCCATATATATTTCCACATGTTTGACCTCAGCTTCCGTCGGTTCTCCTTTGTAAAGCCAGTCTAAGACTGCCTGTTCTTTTGTGTTATCTAAAGAAGATGTGGATGCCTTTACCATGTCAGTTGCTTTGTGTATTTTTGGCTCTTTAGATGCGGTAGGTGTGAAAGATGAGAAGGGTCTTCCATAGGATCTTAGTGATACTGGTAATTCTGGCAGTGATGGAGTCATGTCCAGCTTGTATTCTCCCATACCTGTTTCTTCAAGTTTTAAAGTCTTCCCAAAGCTTTTCATAACCATGTCCTTGGTAGTCTCAGGAGAAATCTCATCCATAGCTTCCTTTTTATGTGGAATCATAGTACCTACTTTGATATTGTTGCAAGTATAATTAGCATCCATAGGAATTGTTACCTCCACCCCATTATGTGGGAACTTGATACATTGGTGGTAAGTAGATGGTACAACTTGCATTTCATAAATCCATGGTCACCCTAATAGGATATTGTAGGCCAGGGGTAGATCCAAAACTTGACAGGTGACATTTTTGATGATATGTAACTGATTAAATGTTTGATAATATTAAGTTGAAGATAATGCAAGACATTAAATCAGTTAATGGTTTGTATTTTCATTGATGTCAACTTGATATCATCTGTACGGTCATGTACATAATGCCAAAGACTTCAAAGAATCAATGGAACAAAGGTTATGCTTTCAACAATGCATAAATGTCAAGTATTCACCAAGTGAGAGATAACACCAACAGAGTGCACACCATCGGTAAAGGAAAAGAAGAAAAGTCACAGTGACACCCGACGAGCAAAAGATAGTGTTGCCCAACAAAGCAAAACCACAGGATGCCTAACAAGCTGAAAATAGAGTTTCCCTATGAGTAAAATCCAATGATGCCCGACGGACGGAGATCCCAAATCTAACTGGAGTCACACTGACAGAATTGGTAGGTGTCACCGACAACTAGCTACAGAGTTGACCGACGAGACAGAGAGTTTAGAAAATGACAAAATAGCTAGCTGGAAAGAACTAAAGATAGACTTATCTTGTTGTTTTCTTTGTTTTATTTGACCAAAGTTAAGTAATTGATTTAAAGCAGATTTGTACAGTTGGAAAAAAGATAACTACGAGATAAAATAGGAGTTATGTTTTAAACCAAATTGGCTGGATTGTTTTTCACGCCAAGAATCAAGAATCAAGAAACGGTGAATATCATGTCTATATAAGAGACAAGATTAATTCATTGCTATATGCATGGGGAAGGGAAGTGAATAGAAAGAGGATGCTGAAGAGAAATTGATGAAGAAGAATTTCATACAGTCCTGTTCAATCAAGCTGAAGGAGAGCTAAAGAATTCTGCACACACCGACGAACAGTGAGCACAACATCACAGAGTAGAAAGTGTGGAGCACAAAGAATTGAATTGATACATTGATCAGAGAGGTAATTTACTTAAATAGAGCTGAAAATCTACAATTCAAAGTTGCATTAGAAATAGGTCATAGTGTTTCAGTTTAACCATTGAAGCATCAAGTCTCTTAACCGAGGAGGACTTAACAGTCTTCTATATATTGAGGTACATCCCAAGGAGTGCCAAAAAGGTTAATTCATGAAAGTAGCATTGGACTTTCCTGATACCTATTGACAGTCTAAGGAGGCTGATTCAAGGATGGTAGCAATAAATGCCCGATACTAAGTGACAACCTCTATGTCTAAAATCCTCTAACAAGGTCACACCTAACAGTGTATTTGTAACCTTTAACAGGGTTGGCTCCTAACAGGGCTCACTTCAAAAGAGTGAAAATTTGGGGTACCGGTCCCAGTGGTTTTTTCCCTTAATAGGGTTTCCACGTTAAAATCCATGTGTTATGTGTGTATGGTTTATTACTTTACCGTTTTACATTTCACATATGCATTTCTAGATGGATTGGTATACTCTTCTTATTTACTGAGTTTTGGTAAATAGTTTTACTGCTTATCAGTAATCAAGGAGAATAAGGACAGATAAGGAAAACTGACAGACAGTTAATCATTATAAGTTTTTCATGGCATGCATCTTCTAGGGACTTAATAATCTGAGGTTTATTTGATTTGTGGTAAATAGTTGAAGGATAAATTTGAGGCCACTGATTCACCCCCCCTCTCAGTTATTACTAACAATTGGTATCATAGATTGTGTGCTTAGAAGGAAGGTTTCAAGACCTAAGTCAAGATCACAAGATGAAAAAATGAGATGTGCCCAAGTTGAACAAAGACAACTTTGCTTCATGGCAAAGCAGGATAAGACTCCACTTATCAGGTATTGGTAATGATGCTACTCAATTCCTAGATATTGAATGTGTTTCCTACAGGAGTACTGAAAATAGATCAATTGGGAGAGAAGCACGAGCATAAATGCATGGTTATAAATCTTTCTTCCTCACTCTCTGATGCTGAATTTGAAGATGTCAAGGATTGCAAAACTGCAAAAAAGATGTGGGACAAATTGAAGCTTGTACATGGAGGTGATACAAATGTTCTGAGAGCCAAGGCAGAAAGACTTAGAGGAAATTTTGATGACCTTAGAATGAAAGAAGGAGAAAACATCACATAGTACTACACCAGGATAAAAGAAGTAGTTAATGCTATACGAGGTGTTGGAGGTAAACTTGAAGAGGAGACAATGGTAAGTAAAATCTTAATAACCTTATTGCCTGTATATGCTATTAGAGCTTCTGCCATTCAAGAAATGAGAGCAGTAGCAAACAATACAGTTACTCTTGATAGTTTAATTGGTAGACTGATTTCATTTGAGATGAATAACTTTGAAAATAGTCTTACCAAACTTAGAGTTTGCATTTAAGTCTTCTATGAAAAAAAGAAAATCAAGTCATAGACACTCATCTAGAAGAGACAATGAAAATGAAAGTGAAGAAGAAGATCTAGATGAAATAGAAGCACTTATGGCTAGAAGAATGCAGAGAGGCAAAGGTAAGTATAAAGGAAAGTTACCACTTGTATGCTTTTTTGTAAAGAGATTGGACACTTTGCTGCAAGATGTCCTAACAGAAGAAAAGATGACAAAAGTAATGATAGATCTTTTGAGAATAAATTTGACAGAGGTGATGTATCATCTTAAAATGGAAGCACTTCTATGTTAAGAATATTTAGCCCTTCTTAGGGGATGTTTTTGACCTCCATCTTGTCATCTTCCCATTTGTGCATCATCCCCTGCTTCTGTGCCTGTTTAGGACCCTAATTGGGCCTCTCTAGGCACCTTCTACCCCACCTGGCATATTTTCCAAGGATTCTGACCCCCTGGTTCAAGGTTGAACTTGACCTTGACCTAGGTTAGGGTCAACCTCAACCCTAAATAGGGTCCCCCTTTCAAATCTGGAAGCCTGTCGGCTGCCATGGGTCATCAAAAATTCAATTTTCCCACTTCCGAGTCGGCTTTTTTGGGTTTCAAAGTGGTGATTCCTAAATTTTATTTAATATAGGTCCTCTCCTAGGGGTAAAGGCTCTAATGGGAATTTAATTATCTTATGTCAGCCTCCTTAGAAGATTGTGCCCTAATTTAATATAAAAGGGAGCCTTCTCCTCTCATTTTCTCTAAGTCTTCTAACCATTATCAAGTAACAAGCGCTAAGGAAACAAAAGTATTCAAAGGACATTCAAGTATCCATTATTCTACATGTTTTCAAGCTCTCAAGGTGTTCAAGTCTTCCTCTCAAGCATTCAAGTTCTCCATTGAAGATCAAGGATTCAAACTTTCAAGCCTTTGAAGGGATTAGGTTCAAACATTCAAGATTTATCATTCAAACCCTAGATCTAGTCATCACCTCCTTCAAGATCCTTTGTGCATCCTCAAGAAAATTTCATCATCTCTTCAAGGTGGATTTAAAGCATACAATCATGGAGGTTTATGGTTTCTAAAGTCCATACTTTCATACTTTCATATTTGCTTACATTTGAAGTACAATTGCATATCTATTGAATATCATAGCTTAATTGTTAAATTCAATTCTACTACTTGTTAGCATTCTATACTTTATTTATTTCAAGGTTAATTCCTAAATCAGGGTTTGACTAAGGCAAATGCCTCCCCCATAACAAACAATCCTCTTTTTCTTGTAGGTACAGGTTTAGGACTGTAGATTTGGACACATATCTGGATACCCTTTTCAACTTTCTTTCAGGCTCCGTGAACAGATTCTCTGTCGGACCTGTGCAGGTCAAGGTCAACATTATTGGGTCAGGGTTGACATTTATGGGTCAAGGTCGACCTTTTTCATAAGACGACATCGGGTCGGAAAAATATTTCTGGGTTTTGTTCGTCTCTGCATTCTGGTTCTGAATAATACTTCAATTTTTCCAGAAATAGAGTACAAACCTCAGAAAACAACATTCTTTGATCAACATTATTTTAAGGTTGGTTCTTCTTCCTATCCTTTTTCAATTACTATAATAAATCATATTTACTTAATAATTAACAGAATTTAAAATCCTTCTTGTTATTCTCTTTTCCAAATAGTTGATTCATTTGTGCATTAGCCCTTCTTTTGGGTTAATCAACTTGGATCTTCCATTTGTGCATTTGGGAATAGAAGAGGAGACTCTTATCTTCTCCCTAATCACAATTGCAATATACAATCAATCAAATTCAATTTAAATGTAAAGGTTAGAGAAATACACAATCAAACCCTAATAAAACTAAATAAACACTAAATCATATCTCCTTTTTCTCCCTTTACAGGTGAAAACAAATATTATAGAGGTTACCAACAATCAGAAAGAAGAGATACTCGAGACTACAAAGATAAAGGCAAGAAGGCTAGCTATCTAGCTGCTTGCAAAGATGAAGATACTGACACCAAACCTGATGAAAACATTGAGATGGTATTTGTAGCCATGAAGGATGATTCAGATGAAGATGAAAGGTATGTAGAAACTACACTCATATCTAAGGTCAACAAGAATGACATCTAGATTATAGATAGTGGCTGCACTCACCACATGATCGGTGACAAAGAAAAGTTTAACAGTTTTGAGTATTATAATGGTGGTATAGTAAGAATGGGTAATGATACACCTTGTCCAGTTGAAGGTAAAGGAACAATAATGATGAATAAACTGATTAAATGTGAAAATGCTTATTGGGTAAAAGGATTAAATTATAATCTATTGAGTGTTTCTCAGCTGAATAATTCAGGTCATAGAGCAGCATTTGAGAACAAGAAGGAAAAGATCTTCAATGAATCAAGAAAACTGATTGGTACCGGTGAACAGACTAAAGGTAACTTATTCTATCTGAATGATTCTAACACCACTTGCTTAATGAATAGAAACGAAGACATATGATTGTGGCACAAAAGATTGTGTCATGTGAATTTTGACAACATGATGAAAATAAGAAAAATGAGAAGTGTAAGAGGCTTACCAATGATGACAAAGCCAGACAACATCATGTGCAAAAATTATCAAAAAGTTAAAATGACAGTCAAGTTTCAAAAGTAAAACCCATACATTTGATGATATTCTGGAATTAGTCCATACTGATTTATGTGGACCTATGAGGACAAAGAGTTATTATGGAGATAGATATTTTATTCTCATTGTTGATGATTACTCTAGAATGATGACATTTATGTTTCTAAAAGATAAATCTGAAGCATTCAAGATGTTTAAATGGTATAAGGCTATGGTAGAAAAACAAAGTGGTAAGGATTTGAAATGTTTGAGATCAGATAGAGGAGGAGAATTTATATCAGATGAATTCACTAATTTCTGTAATGAGCATGGTATAAAAAGACATGTTTCTAAACCAAGAACACCACAACAAAATGGGATTGCTGAGAGAAGGAACACATCAATAGTTGATTGTGCAAGAACACTGATGATAGAGAAAGGCATCACCCAAATCTTCTAGAGGGAAGCTGTCAGCACTGCTATCTACACACTTAACAAAGTACAATTAAAGGACACAAAGAAGACACCTTATGAGCTATGGTATGGTAAAACACTCAATGTAAGTTACTTCAAAATATTTGGTAGTCAATGTTATGTCTTAAAGGATGATAGAAATGGAAAGCTTGATGCCAAAAGTGATGAAGGTATTTTTCACACAAAAGAACCAGAGGACTACAACAAGTTTGTATATTGTGAAGAACCCAACACTCTGCCCAAGCAACAGTGCTTAATTCTAGAACAAAAAAATGTTAAAAACCGATGGTCAGAATGCTATTACCGACGGTCAAGATAATGATCAAGATAATGTGCAAGGTAATGAAGAATAGAATGATGATCAAAATAATGCTCAAGCTGATAGATAAAGAACTGTACCTGTACTTGCAAGATATGTAAGAAGGAACCATCCAGAGGTCCAGATCATAGGAGATAAGAAAGCTGGTACAAGAACAAGAAGTAAGTCTTTAACCTCAAATTGTTTAATTTGTGAGTTTGGGCCAAAATCTGTCAATGCTGCACTACATAATGATGAATGGATAAGTGCTATGAATGATGAGATTGAGAAAATTGAGAAGAAAAAAACATGGTCACTTGTGCCAAGACCAGATGACAAGAATGTCATTGGTACAAAATGGATATTCAGGAATAAGCTGAACGAGAATAGAGAAGTCACAAGGAACAAAGCAAGACTAGTATGCAAAGGGTATGCATAAGAGGAATGTATAGACTATGGAGAGACCTTTGCACCCATTTCTAGGCTAGAAGGAGTAATAATATTACTTGCTTATGCTGCATTCAAAGGATTCAAGGTATACCAAATGGATGTCAAGTCAGCATTCCTAAATGGAATACTTGAAGAAGAGGTATACATTGAAAAACCAGAAGGGTTTGTCGATCTAGACAAGAGAAACATGGTATGTAGGCTTCACAAAGCCTTGTATAGATTGAAACAAGCTCCCAGAGCCTGGTATGAATGACTTCATTCCTATCTAATAAGTATTGGATTTATAAGGAATAGTGAAAATAGTAATCTTTATTTGAAAGAAGATACTGATGCTAACACTTTGATTGCTGAAATATTTGTTGATGACATCATATTTTGAGGCAATGATATGCTATGCAAATCATATGATGATGAGATGAGCAAAGAGTTTGAGATGTCTATTTTTGGAGAGATCAAGTTCTTTCTTGGTCTACAGATCATTCAAAAAAGTGAAGGTATTTTCATTACACTGTCCAAATACATCAAAGAGGTCCTGAAAATATTCAAGATGGAAGATTCCAAACCAATTGGAACACCGATGGCTATTGGATGTAAGTTGACGAAGGAAGACAAGACAACAGAGGTAAATCAGACTTTGTACAGATCAATGATTGGAAAACTCATGTATGTTGTACACACTAGACTAGATATTGCACATGCAGTAGGAATTGTTGCTAGATTTTTTGCTAATCCCAAGGAATCACATATGATTGCTGAGAAAAGAATTTTAAGATATCTGAAGAATACTGAGGAATTTGGCTTATGGTATAGAAGAGAAGGCAAATTTGAACTTAAGGTGTTTACCGACGCTGATTGGGCTGGAAATCTTGATGACCAGAAGAGCACAACTGGAGGAGCATTCTTTATGGGTGACATAGTTGTCACATGGATTAGAAAGAAGCAGGGATGCATATCTTAGTCTACTACAGAAGCAGAATATGTTGTTACTGCTGCAAATTGCTCAAATATTGTGTGGATCAAATAGTTGCTGGAAGGTATGCATATGAAGATCTCAGAACCAGTGATTATCTATTGTGATAACACCAGTGCAATAAACATTTCCAAGAATCCAGTCATGCATTCCAAGACTAAACTCATTGCAATCAAGTATCATTATTTAAGAGAACAAGTTCAAGCAAAAGAGGTGATACTTGAGTATGTGCAATCAAAAGAACAATTAGATGATATCTTCACCAAGCCACTGCCCAAGGATACGTTTGAGTACTTGAGAAAGAGACTAGGGGTCAAACCCTTATCTACGAGTCAGTAAAAGACTGAAGGCTACATTAGCCTACATATTATCAGAATATCATTCATGTTGATGCAAAAAAAAAGATGAACTTCAAAGATACATCTATATACAGAGAGGTATATATTAGAACCGAGCACCAAAGCATATTAATGTATTGCTGATGGATAAGGGGAATTCAAGGAATATATTATGGATCGAGAGAAAAGATTGCTTGACATGAATGTCAAATATTTGTTTGGCATTGTTGTCAAAGGGAGAGAGATTATACATATTATCACATTCTTCTGGAAAAGAGAGAGATTATCCATCATTAGATTACTTCAACAGGGAGAGTTGCTGAAAAGAGAAAAAGACATCATAAAAGAGAGAACATGCAAAGGAGAGAAATTGACACAAGCAAAGGACTCAACACATCAGAAGACTAAGAAGCTGCAAGAATCAAATCTAAGCTAAAACAGAGCTTACCGGTGATCAGACATTTATGGGTTGACAAAACAAAATGATTGGTAGTTTGATGAATCTCAACTGTTGTATTTCATATTGTATTAGAAATAGTATAGTGTGATAATATATTATGTTGTCATCAATGCTAAAGGGAGAGATTGATGACATGTAACTGATTAAACATTTGATAATGTTAAGTTGAAGATAATGCAAGACATTAAATCAGTTAATGGTTTGTATTGTCATTGATGTCAACTAGATATCATCTATATGGTCAGGTACATAACGCCAAAGGATTTAGAGAATAAATGGAACAAAGGTTATGCTTTCAGCAATGCATAAATGTCAAGTATTCACCAAGTGATAGACAACACCAACAGAGTGCACACCATCGGTAAAGGAAAAGAAGAAAAGTCACAGTGATACCCGACGAGCAAAAGATAGTGTTGCTCGACAAAGAAAAACCACAGGATGCCCAACGAGATGAAAATAGAGTTGCTTGATGAGTAAAATCCAATGATGCCCAACGGATGGAGATCCCGAAGCTAACTAGAGTCACACCAATAGAACTGGCAGTTGTCACCGACAAATAGCTGTAGAGTTGATCGATAGAATAGAGAGTTCATAAAATGACAAAATATCTAGCTGGCAAGAGCTAAAGATAGACTTAACTGGTTGTTTTCTTTGTTTAATTTGACCAGAGTTAAGTAATTGATTTAAAGCTAATTTGTACAGTTGGCAAAAAGATAACTATGAGATAAATCAGGAGTTATGCTTTAAATCAAATTGGCTAGATTGTTTTTCACGCCAAGAATCAAGAATCAAGAATCAAGAATCAAGAAACGATAAATATCATGTCTATATAAGAGACAAGATTAATTCATTTTTGTATGCATGGGGAAGGGGAGTGAATAGAAAAAGGATGCTAAAGAGAAACAGATGAAGAAGAAATTCATACAGTCCTGATCAATCAAGCTGAAGGAGAGCTAAAGAATTCTGTAGACACCGACGAATAGTGAGCACAATATCACAGAGCAGAAAGTGTGGAGCACAAAGAATTGAATTGATACATTGATCAGAGAGGTAATGTACTTAAATAGATCTAAAAATCTGCAATTCAAAGTTGCATTAGAAACAGGTCATAGTGTTTCAGTTTAACCATTGAAGCATCAAGTCTCTTAACCGAGAAGGACTTAATAGTCTTCTATATATTGAGGTACATCCTAAGGAGTGTCAAAAAGGTAGATTCATGAAAGTAGCATTGGACTTGCCCGATACTTATTGGCAGTCTAAGAAGGAGGCTGATTCAAGGATGGTAGAAATTGATGCCCGATACTAAGTGACAACCTTTATGTACAAAATACTATAACAAGGTCACACCTAACAGTGTGTTTGTAACCTTTAACAAGGTTAGCTCCTAACAAGGCTCATTCAAAAGAGTGAAATTTTGGGGTACCGGTCCCAGTGGTTTTTTCCCTTAACAGGGTTTCCATGTTAAAGTCCATGTGTTATGTGTGTATGGTCTATAACTTTACTATTTTACATTTCACATATGCATTTCTAGATGGATTGGTATACTCTGATTATTTATTGAGTTTCAGTAAATAGTTTTACTGCTTATCGGTAATCAAGGAGAATAAGGACAGATAAGGAAAACCGACAGACAGTTAATCATTATAAGTATTTCATGGCATGCATCTTGGAGGGAATTAATAATATGAGGTTTATTTGATTTGTGGTAAATAGTTGAAGGATAAATTTGAGGCCACTGATTCACCCCCCCTCTCAGTTATTACTAATAATTTCTTTCAATCAGACTGACTTTGATGGGTAGAACAATAAGACCTTTAGAGGATCTTTCTTCCTCATTATAAGATTTGATAATTATTTTGCTTCTAGAGTCAATGGTCTATTCTAAAAGGCCCAGTTTCCTGATTAGATTAAGGGTAAAAATATTCAATCCCACGCGCCTCCATCTATCAATACGCGTCTAACACAGGATTTATGAATGGGGAATTCAATATGGAGGGGTTGATTATGTGGATGTGTCAATGATTTATCATCCTCTTCAAAAAAGGAGAGATAATGTGGCACTGAGATGTGATTGACCATCACTTGGAATTTGTCTATATCAAGGTCCTTTGGTACATTTGCAACATGTAGGGCTTGTTCTAGGATTTTCCTATGTACTGTGGATATTTTAAACAACTCAAAAATGGAAATTTTGGCAGAGGTTTGTTGCAATTGGTCCACCAAGTCATACTTTGCTGCAGGAATAGTAACCGTGTGTTTTGCTGCTGGTTTAGGAATGTAACAATAGGAACCTTGGACATTGATGTTGGTTTTGAGGAGGAATTGGGTCCCTTGATCGTGACTTGTGCTTGGCTCTGATTCACTGCATTCGATTGGAAAGAAACACCTTTGATTGTGACCACATTAATTGATTTAGTTTTAATGTCTAGCATATTGATAATGTTATCATTATTGGAGTAAGTGTAGTTGACTTCATTACCTTTCCCTTTAGATGCTTCTCCCTTCTCGTAATTAGGGAGTGGTTTGTTGAATGCTGTATGATCTTTCTTGGTAGTGTTTCCCTCTGCTTTGATCTTTCCTCCTTCAATGAGGTCTTGAATAACATGTTTAAGCTTAAGGCAATTGTTAGTCTTGTGTGCTTTTTTTTAGTGAAAGACACAGTAAGAATTATCATCCCACCACCTTGGTTTGACTGTTGGTTCCAATGGTTTGGAATCTGGGATTGTGAGAACTTTTTTTTCTAATAGTGTCTTCAAAATAGTCTCGAGAGGCTCTCCCAAAGGAGTGAATGTTCTTTGAGGTTTTGAATTCCATGTCCAACCTTTGCTATTATCATTGGTTTCTTTGGGTATGGGGGTCGTTACCTTGGCACCTTTGCTTTCTTGCATGCTATTAGTCAGATTGAATACCTCAGGTTTAGTACCAACATTGGATGCGTCTACTACACCATCATTGACAATATTTTTATTTTGCTTCCACCATTTAGGTTTGGAGTTGGAGTTGTTAGATTTGTTTTCACTTTGAAGAGTGATCTCCTCCCTTTTGACCATGAATTATTTGATACAGAGGGCATTCTTGATCATCCTGTCAAAGCTAGGGGAGTCTTGCATTTGTAATGCATAGTTTAACTTGGGTACCAAGTTATTGACAAAGATTTCCATTTTCTTAGATTCGAGAATGGCTCTTGAGTATCGGGCAAAGATTTTCCTCCATATTTGTAGGAAGTGTGTAAATGACTCACCAGTATTTTGTTCAGTATTACATAGATCCATCATAGTCACATCATGCTGGGTATTGTAGGAGCAATGTTGAATAAATTTTTGAATTAACTCCTCAAAAGTTTCTACCTTGGGTGTAAGTTTTGAGAACCATTCCATGGCGTTGCCTCCTAGACTTCCAGTAAAAAGCCACATGAGGTAAGTAGGTTCATGCATGTACTCTATGCTAAGAGCACAAAATTATCTAACATGGTCATGTGGATCAATATCTCCTGTATACTTGTCATATTTTGGCCTTGCCACGTTGGGAGGGAACGAAATCATAGTGATACTCTTGTCGAAAGGAAATGGACAAATAGAGTCCATAGAGTATTTTGTTTTGGGTTTAGCCTTCTCTTGCTTGAGAGTCGCAAGCTTTGTTTGCATCAAGGTGAGTTGTTTTGTGAGAAGAGAAATAGGAGTTGGTACCTCCTTCTCCTTTAGTTGTTCCACATCATAATCTTTGGGTAACTTTACGCCAGTGGATGCTAGATGGAGAAAGTATTTCTCTTTATCTTCGCCAATCATCTTCTCCATTGTTTTTTAGAATTTCTTGCTCTATTTGATTTTATCGTACTCTTCTTCGGTGATGTCTTCCTCACTACCTAATTCAAATAGAGGACATTCAAATGTGGGTTCTTCTTCTTCATCAATATCTTCAAGATTTTGGTTTTTTCTATTGTCATATTTGTCAAAAGCCTCACTCCATCCACGAGTGGATCTGTCCATTTCTGGAGAGTCTAGATTGAGTAGGGAACTGCAAGATGTTTCTCATTGAAAGTGTGGTAATTTAGGAGGTATTTTAGATCCTTTAGACATGTACTTGTTGCGTCTTGTGTTAACCATGTATCTGTATCTCAACTTCGTCAAAGTTTCCTGTAGTGTCAGGTAGTATCCTCAATTGTTCAAGTGAGTGTGTTTAGGTGGAAGTATCATTTGTATTTTGGTGGAAGTAAATGATTCCAACGTCAGAGGGTTAGAATGCCCTGATAGTGAGCTGAGAACCAAGTTGTTGTAAAAAGTAGATAGACCACACATATTGAAATGGATTGCGACAAACTGACAGGACATGCAAGGTAGACGTTTGAAAAAGTGTTTTGACACAGTAATAGGGAGACCAGAAAAGACAATAAGAATAGACTAAAGAGTCAAAAGGGTACCCAAATCAACTAAATTTTCCTGAGAAACTATTCTGCAAGTGCCCACTGTCCTAGATGCGAGCCAGGAAATATGAGATGCGAGCTTCTGATGACCCTAGATGCGAGCTTGAACCCTAGATGCAAGCCAGGATATCAATATGAACCAGGAAATCTGGGATGCAATTTTTTGATGTCTCTGTAAGATTTTTCCAATTTTGAAAAATTTGTCTTGGAAGTGCGTGAAGTTTGTCTGTTTGCAGATTGAGTTTTGAGACCTGTCAGTGGGTGAAAAACATATGTGTAGACCCAAGATTGAAATTTGTTGCTTGTTTGAAGGTGTTATCTTTTTAATGATTTTCAGTTACATCAAGCATTGTTGCATTGTTTAAGGGTGAACAAACACATCCTTATGCCCTATTTTCTAGGTGGAGGATGAAAATCCTTTCTTGTTGACTTAGGTACACACTCAAATGCTAATCAGAATATAGCCATCACCAAGCACACAATGGCTCTAGTCATGATGTTGTATTAGCCGACTCCAAATGCAAGTGAGGGCATGATATGATGAGTGTCTTGGGGAAATTAATTTTTTCCTTGCATAAGGATTATCACCCTTTTGGGGGTGAATAAGGAATTATTTCAGTTTAAGTGTTGTCTATGATTGGGTAATCCGTTCAAAACCGTCCACCATATAATTGCACAAGGAAAAATTGAGGCATATAGCCCTATGAGTACTCAAATATGTGTATTCTCGCAAGCAAGATTCAAGTGGTTCTAATCTACACATACCCAAGCATGTTCAAGGAATGATGTCAAAATTTTAGGAACAAAACCGATTCCATCTTCTGAGGCTTTAGCCTATGAGGAAGCAACTATTTATATTGAGTTGGAAGGATTGGCATAAAACCTTTCCTCACTTGGGTCATTCCCAGGAGATTTTTTCCTCAACCAGTAGGCCCTCTACTATTAAATAAGTGTACAAAGGATTGGCAAGCATAGGATATCTAGATTTCTGATTCTCTCTCGAAGAAGAGCATACTCTCCTAATCCATGTCATTTTCTCCCAAAATAAAGTCAATTAGACAGTTCATTCCCTCAAGCAATGTTGTGCTCAATTTAAGATGTTCCTACTTTAGGGAAAACAGAATGCTTGAAAGCAAATTTGTGTTGTTCAATTATCCACAATATTTAAGATGATTTGCTTGTTCAAATTCTGATTCCAAAACTTAAACAATGAGTTTGTTCAATCAGTCCACAATGTTAAATGCTTTGAGTTGTTCAATTTTTTATTCTAAATGAATTAAATGATGTGATTTTGCTTGTTCATTTACCCCCTAGATTCTTTCACAAGTGTTTAAAACAATGTCTGATTTTATGATTTTCCTATAAAGGAAAAGAGCATAGTAATCTAGTTGTTTTAAGACATGTTTGAGAAAATGGTATTTAAGTGTGAGAACTTTTGAAAAAGGGGTTAGTATGTGAAGTCAATTGAAAAGCTTGCAACCACATATGTTAGTATTATCATCTTCCAACTCTTTATCCGAGACCTGTAATCACTAGTTAGGCTGTCAAAATGCCAAAAACACAACTGGTTAAGCGTTAGAGGTTAGAAAATTAAGTGCACAAAAATCTCTACCAGATGAGATCCTAGAAATGCAGTATACGACACTAAAAACTAGATACAACCTTGTGTTACGAGATATGACAAAGTGTCTACCAGATGTGATCCTAAATTGAAACAATCTGGGAAATCCCGGATGTGAGCCTAGATTTCTGCGGTGCGATGGCATATCCCGGATGCGAGCCAAAATGACCAAAAACGACTCTGGACCTAAAAACTGGGAGGATAGATTGGTGAAAAATGGAGTTAAAATGAGTCCAAATTGAGAATCGGGCCCCACGGTGGGCACCAAAAATATGTGTGTGAAATATTGCACCTGTTACCTGTGACACAACACTTGAATTGATCATTGCATTAGTGGAAAACATGGTTAGAAGAGCATATAAAGCACTAAAATTGACCTATTTCTTTCTAACTAAAAAGAGTATGATAAGAAACATAAAAACCCTCAGATTATGCTACTATCACTGACATATATGACTTAGCATGAAAGATTTGAGTTAAAACAAACTATTTTTAATCATTAAGCATGCATATTATCTCTAAAAAAAACATTATAACCATGCATGATAATGAAACTATGAAGTAAAAATGAAACTATCTAAATCCTAACAGCATAGAAATGCATTTCAATCTAAATTATGGGCTTATTTATACTCAAAAACTCCTATTTATAGAAGAATGAGGAGAGAGAGGGGGGACAAGGTGCATTAATGGAGTTGTAAAACTCATTGATGAGGTGTAAGAGGTTTTAATGCCTTGGGCATTAATGAGGGATGGGCATAAAAGAATCTTCATTAATGAAACCATTTATGAGGCATGGGGAGGGATGTAAGGCCATACTTGACAAGTTGGTCCTTAGGGGAAGTCAAGCTTGAGAAAGTTGACTTTCTCAAGTGGGTTGAGTTCTTAATCACTCCTTAATGGAATGTGACAACATTAGGAGGTGGGTTAGGATAGAATTAGGATTAGAATTAGATTTAACAAGGGTGAATGGGTTGGGATAGGTTTGAACCTAGAGTCAAAGTGGTTGAAGTGGGTTAGGTTAGGGTTTAGAGGAATATTAATGAAATGAATAAAACTTATTTAATTCATTCAAAATAGGATTATTGATTATTTAAGCTTTGATTTGCTTTTTAATAATCAATAGGACTATAGCCAATTTAATTAAATTAATTAGGCTAGGGGATTGGTTCTTGTACAAGTGAGCAATTGATTTAGGATTTTATTTAATTCCTTGCAAATTAATCATTTTAGCCATGTATTTGATTGATTTTGATTTTGGCTAAAAGTAATTAATTTAGTGATTTGATCACTTTAGGAGATTAAATTGATTTCAAAAGAATTATGCCAAGTAGTAACAGGGTCATTTGAACATAATTGGGGGTATGATCACACTGAGGGAAAATATGGTCTATGGTCAGAGTAGAAAAAATCCAGGCCGTTACATTTGCCCCTCTTTGAATAGATGTGCGAGCAACGCATTGATTCAAAGAAAGTTTTTGATTTTGACTTCAGAAATTTTGAGAATTTCGCTCATGATCGAATGAAATGCCTGATGAGATCAATCTCACACTTGATTGAACTAAACTGATAGAATTGAATTTGAACTTGGTTGTCGTCCAAAGGTCAATAAAAGATTTTAAAGATACCAATTTTGAACTTGGTTGTCGTCCAAAGATTGATAATACTGAATCTGAACTTGGTTGTCATCCAAAAGTCAGTATGAAACTGCTAGGAGCTTAGTAAGAATCTTTTAAAATAAGGAAACACAAGATATCTAGCTTATGAGAGCCAAATCTTTCTATCCAACAGTTTTGACTTAGTCAAGGAAACTGTCATGCCCCTAGTTGTTTGATAACAAAGTCATTTTAATGCTATTTCGAGCAAGAATTAATTGATGATAGTGTGATCATGCCCCCTCAAGAATGAAATCAAAGAAAAGAAATGAAATCCCTCTATGGAAAGAACGCTTCACTTGCAGGAAGCAGTAGGTCAAAAAGAATGGTGTAGGAGAAGTGAAGAAAGAAGGTGTGTTTAAGAATAAACACATGGTGTACCAAGTTAATTACGTAAAAATGGGAGTGGTGAGATTGATGAAATGATGTCGGACCAAGATTTTTGGTGAAATGTGCAAGTTGATAGATTTGTGGAACAAATGGAGCAATTTTGCATTTTCAGGAGCTGTCGCAAAAAAATTCATGGCATGAAAAAGTGATTTGATGCACCTTCACTATTTGTGTGAAAATGTGAGCTTGTAAATTGTCTTCATTAGCATCTTGCTTAAATCTGGTTTGAATTTCCAGACTTTCCTTTTAGGTATCTCTTTTGCTTTTCTCATTTTGCGTGTCACAGATCAGGGATTTGACAACAGAGGTGACCTTTGTACTACCGGTGTAATGATAAATCTCACTTTGATTTCGTTCCCAATTGATCAGAAGAGGAACAAAATAAGCTTAAATTGTCGGGGAGGAGTTTTAGAACCCCTAAATAGCTTAAAAGGCCAATAAATATCTCAAAAAATACATTTTTTCTATTCATTTTCACTTTTATCCATAGTAATTTTGAGAGCTCTATAGAGAATATGGTGGTCCCTATGCAGAGACATCATTTTGAGCTCAGTCGTCGACATCAGCGCCTGGGCGATTACGGACCTTCGGTAAGTACTCAGAAAAATACCTTGTGAATTTTGCAATTTCAATTTTTATGTATTTTTATAGCTTTAACAGCACTTTCAATTTTGGGTCGCATCCAGGATTCCAGATCGCACCTTGCTAAACCTGCGTCGCATCCCATTTTTCTGGGATCACATCCTGCTTTCCCAAATTTCTGAGTCGCATCTAGTTACCTTGTTTTTAGAGTAATTTTAAAGTGGAAATTCATGATACGTCGTAACCTATCTATTTAGGATCGTACCCTATTTTTGGTGTCGTATCTAGGATTTTTGGCATTGCGCCCCTAGTGCTCACCGTCACATCTTGTTTTTCCAAGATCGCATCTAGAAAAGGAGACTGCACCCTATTTTTCCAGGATCACATCTCATTTTTGGACTGAGAAACTTATCTATTTTGAACTGTTTGTATTCTGCGGACCCTGAATCACTTAGTTGATCATGAGGCTACATCATAGAATACTGATTTATCTTTTTATGTGCCAAAACAAGAGTATTTTGAGGTAGTCACTTTCCAGGGTACATATCTAGGTTGTGTGCTTGCCTTGTCTGAACTCTTATCAGATGATGAGAAAGAGACAGTGATCCGCTGTGGATTATAATCCTTGATTGGTTTACCCGATATAGGTGTAAATCAAGGGTTGTTGACTGCTCTTGCCGAGAGATGGCACTCAGAGCACAACACCTTCCATCTCCCGACTGGGGAGATGATAGTTACTCTAGAGGATGTATGGTGCATACTACGATTTTCAATTATTGGCCGCGAGATACGCTTTGAGTTGACTTCTGCCGTGGTGATTGGTGCAGCTTGTCGGTACTTCCAGGATGATACCATTGATCCGAGATACCTCTTATGGGATTACATGTGCAATAATTATGATAGATTATCTGTATATTTAGCAGGCTTGGTTGGTGGCATCCTGATGCCAGATAGAGGACAACATGGGTTCCTCATAGGATGGGTGGACATGTTGGAGCAGATGGTCGTCCATAGATGGAGATTTGCATGGGGCAGCTGTATCCTAGGCCATATGTACTACGAGCTTCATGATCACCCCACCAGAGGGAGAGGAGGACGCAATGGAGGTAGGGATGAGAGATGAGATGTTAGGTGTCCTCCCCCAAATGATGGGGATGATGGTGGACATGATAGGGGAGGTGGAGCTATGGGTGGTACTACAGATGTAGATAGTGGTAGTAGAGAGGGTCGATGCACCCACTTCAAGTTTGTTTCTCCTTAGAGAGATCCAGGTCCTTTACTTATAGGGGAGAAGCGGAGATAACAGAGGCAGTAGCAATAGAGGAAGCCTAAAAGATCATAGTACAGAGCTTCAGGATAGGATTACAGTAGGAGTTCCATTAGGGATGGAGATCCTCTATCCCAGTGTAAGCGGGAGAGAGAGGAGCTGAGGGCATAGCTCACAACTTTTAGAGTCCATGATTATTACAGCTGATTCCAGGATTTCTATATCAGATGCATTGCTCATAGATAGGGACAGACAACTAGAGCACCTTAGGGCAGAGCAGGATAGGCATGGTGATATGCTTAGAGTAGAGAAAGATGCACAGGATCGGATAACCACCCATCAGGGACAAAGAGCATCTTATTAATTTGCTTTATACCATGTTGCAGTTCCAGAGGGCCAGAGAGAACTTTTATTTTCACAGGTTTCCCACCAGTCTGAGGGAGCGATGCCTCTGCCACCTCCATTTTACCACCTCCTCCTCCTCCTCCAGATCAGGGAGAGGGGGGGAAGCCAGAGCTGATACATATCTTTGTGTACTATTTTGTGAGATCATTTTCTATATCCAGAGCCCCGTGAGGCCATTCTTTTGTACTATTGACACTTTAATATATGTATATCTAATTCATCTGTGTTCTCTGATACTCTTTGTGTCAACTTGTGCCTTTTTGTTGATTTGTACCATGTTTTGAGATATATATCTGATGCAACTATTTCTAATTTTGACATGATTCATGAGTTCTCTTTGCTTTGATAGAGTTATTTGCACATGTGATTATATCTTGGTCGTATGATGAATTAGATTTAGACATCATTTATGCATGTTTGTATTTATTACTGATATAAATATGTTTCAAATGATATTTTATGAATATGCAAAATCGATTTTTTTGATTTTTTTCTTATGCAAGTAAATGTATGGATGCACTTAGGATGTAAAATGAAATGTGATGTATAAATGCTTTGTTTTTGTATTTTATTTTTGTCTCATTTTATGGATGCAAAACATATGCTATGGATGTGCAATTATATAGATATCAGTCATATTGATTTGATGTGATTAGCTTGGATTTAAAAGAAGGTAGAAATCATTTTTGAGCTTGAATTTCCTTATGCTTGTACTTCTTTCACAAATGAATCATGCAATCTTTAAATGCAGCTATATGCAGACTCTTAGGACTTATCACTAATTTGGCAGATATTTGTAACATTTTTATCATCATTAGGCACTTTTCAGAACATATACGACCTGATAGTACAACCATCACTAATACCCACTGATATTATGAAAGTATGAATACTATGTTTTATTGGAATGTCAAAAATAGACTTAGGCATCAAGGCATAGAAGCTAGGATAACAAAAATAGTTAACTTCCTTTTATTATATCAGAATCTGTGTAAGGAAATATTTTGGACCCACAATGACCTTGAAAATTCATATCCTTGGGTACATTTATGCTTTGTATACCTTAGTGAGAATTTGATTTAGAAAATAGACAAGGAAATTTTTCCAACCTCATCGTTGTTTACACATAACAAAGATTGAGATATATGCGGCTATCCACTCATGGCAGCATCTCTTACCATGAACATCCAAGTTAGGTGAAAGTTATAGGATCATTTGGAACAATCACCATACATGGAAAACTAAGAAAATGATATGCCCCCTATCCTTGTGACTCTTTGTCTTTGCGCAAACGTCATGGAGTAACTCATAAGACATAACAACTATCAATTGTGAACCACTCAAAATAAAAATTCATAACTGCTTAGATGCCCCTATTTAAAACATCATCAGGACATAAAAGAGCCATAATCAAACCAAGATCAAATTGTGTTTAGGTAGTATTGAGAAATACTATTGATTCATTTTTCAAGCCTAGTAGAGATTCAACAATCAAAAGTTTGGAATTCAAGCAATATGTGTTCCCTGTCTGTGCATAGCCATCTTCCTATTTGAAATCTAATGTAGGTCATAGGAACACAGTTTATATTAGTGCAATGTTTGTGCCATCCTTGTTTCGTGAAAGTGATAATTTAGTGCAAGTATCGAGAAGCATCGTATCACAAGACAAACCATCCTATGATGACCTAGAAAATGCAACCTATCATACTAGAAAAGATGCCCCTAGTGCAGAATGACCTGATCCTAAGAAAAAAATACAGACAAATCCCAAGCGAGGATTAGATTGTTTGTAAGGACACAAAGTTAATGTTTAACACAGGTGTAATCATGAAGGTTTAGTATCTGCAATGTATTGATAGATGGAGCGCAGAACACAAGTGACACCTGATTGGCAGGTTTTCACCACTCGGCCAGACCTTTTATTCCTTTTACTACCAGGATGCTTGTTTTACCAGGTTGTCATCAAGGCACTTTTCTCTTTTTCCATTTTTTTGCTATTTTTTCTTTTTTGAATATTTTTGTAGTATCAAGGCGCTTGTTTTCTAGGTTTTCACTAATGATACCTTTCTTCAAGAATTTTTCTAATGTTTTTGGATTTCTTCAGGATCAATTTTCTGAATGTTTTTGGTATTTTCTGAGAACTATTTACCATACAGGCTCTGCTAGCCAATCATCAAGCATAGAACTGCTTCAAATGCAAAGTGTTGATAGGATCTAGAAGAACATCTCCCTTAGGTGTAGCTAGTTGATAAGCTCCATTCCCAAAAGTAGTAGTGATAACATAAGGTCCCAGCCAGTTAGGTTCAAATTTTCCTTTTTGTTCCTGGTTAGGCTAGTTCTTAGGATTCTCCTTTAGAATGAGATCCCCCACTTGAAATTGTACTAGCTTGACCTTTTATTTGTATCCTTTGGACATGCATGCTTGGTACACCTTCAGATGATCAAACACATGTTGTATGTGGTCATCTAGTAGGTCTAAAGAATTCACCCCATTGATGCGGTATTTATCATCAGTAACAAGCACTTGTAAAGATACACACAAAGATGAGATTTCAACCTTAATAGGTAGTACTTCTTCAACACCATAGACTAGAGAAAATGGCGTGGCTCCTGTTGGTGTTCTGATGCTTTTTCTATAGGCCCATAGTGCTGAATTCAGTTGTAAATGCCAGTCTCTGCCAGACTTAATCATAGTTATGTGTAGGAGTTTGAGAATATTCTTATTAGATACCTCAGCCTGTCCATTACCTTGAGGGTAATAGATTGAGGAGCAATGTTGAGTGATGTGGAACTGTTCACAAAGGTCATCAATGTCTTGATTTTTAAATTGGCTCCCATTGTCTGTTACAATTGAAGAGGGTATCCCATATCTAAAGATAATGTAGTTTAGAATGAACATAGCCACCTATTTGCCAGTGTATTTGATTAGCAACATGGCCTCGACCCACTTCATGAAATACTTAGTGGCTGTAATGACGAACTTGTGTCCATTTGAAGAATTAGGATATATTTGTCCAACCAAGTCAAAAGCCCATTGCTAAAATGGCCAATGTGTAATGAAAGGTATAAGTTCTCTGGTAGGAGCATGGATGAGATTTCCATGTGTTTGGCATTTATGACATGTTCTGGAAAATTAAATAGAATCTTTTTCCATGGAAGGCCAGTAATATCCTACTCTGAGTTGTTTCTTTGCTAGTGAAAAGTTGTTTGAATGTGATCCACATACACCTTCGTGGACTTACGTTAACACGTGATCTCTCTCTTTGAGTTTTAAACATCTAAGAAGTGTACCATCGAGACCTCGTCGATATAAGTTATTAGTTATGAGGACATAATGCGATGCAGTCCTAATCAAGGCTCTTTTTTCATTTTGGGATAGATTAATAGGAATGGTTTGGCCAGTTCGGTAAGCAATGATATTAGCATACCGAGATTGGTCTAGGGTGTTCAAAGTATAGATTACTTGATATTCAGGGGTATCAAAGGCTAGATAGGATAATTATTCCACCAAGAAGTCATAGCGGAATTGATGTTCCTCCAGTTGTAACATAGATTCCAAGGTAGCCATAACATCTGTAGCCTTATTCTTCATTCTGGGTATCTTCCAGAATGTGATGAAGACAAATTACTTCTTTAGGTCATCAACCAGTTGGTTGTAGGGTGTCAACTTCTCATCTTTTTTCTGATAATCTCCATTCACTTGATTGATAATGAGATGGGAGTCACCATACACATGTAACTCTACAATCATCCATTCCATGGTGAGCTTAAGACCGTTTACCAATACTTCATATTCAAAAATGTTGTTTGTGCATGGAAACATCAATTTGTAGGACTTTGGTATCTTGTAGCCTCGAGGAGTTATGAATAGAACCCTTTCTCTAGAGCCTTGTTGTGTGAAAGAACCATCAAAGTACATCTTCCATGGATACTCGGTCAAATGCATAATTGTCTCATCAGGGAACTCAATCCTTAAAGGTTTGTCATCTTAGAGTGGTGAATCAACCAATTGATCTACGAGGACTTGTCCTCTAATAGCCCTCCTATCCACATACTCAATGTCAAATTATTTTAGAATGAAGACCCATTTTTCCAATTGTCCTGTTAATGCTATTTTTCTCAGGAGGTACTTCAAAGGATCGATCTTAGCAATGAGTCTTACTATATGTGAGAGCATGTAGTGTCTCAATTTATGTGATGCGAAGACAACTACTAAGAATGCTTTCTCAATAATGTTGTAATTGAGTTCATAGGAGACTAGTGTTCTATTGATGTACTAGATAGGTCTTTCTTTCTTAGTTGCATCCTCTTGTGCTAGCACTACTCCTAGTGATGTATCTGTAGCTGAAATATACAGGAGTAATGGATTTCCATGAATGGGCACCATAAGAATAGGAGTAGCTAGGTACTCTTTTAGTTCTCTGAAGTTGACTTCACAATGTTCATCCCACTTGAAGGTGACCCCTTTATGTAGTAATTTGGTAAAGGGTTGTGCTCTGCCAACAAGTTGTGACATGAACCTCCTGATTGGCTGAAATCTCCCTTGTAATGTCCTCATTTGACTGATGTTGCATGGAGTAGTCATCTCTAGTATAGCTTTGACTTTTGCAGGATCTACCTCAATTCCTTTTGCTGAAATGATAAACCCTAAGAGTTTTCCTGATTGGACCCCAAAGGCACATTTCTTTAGATTGAGCTTGAGTTGAAATTGCTCCATACGATCCAATATCTTTCTTAAGTCATCAATATGAATATCTCTTTCTTTGGATTTAGCCAAGGTGTCATCCACGTAATCCTCCATGTTTTTATGCATCATATCAGGGAATATAGTAGTCATTGCTCTTTGATATGTAGAATAGACATTATTTAAACCAAATGGCATGATGTTCTATAAAAAGGTTCCCCATGTGCATGTAAATGCAGTTTTCTCTTGATTCTCAGGGGCAATTTTTATCTGATTGTAGCCCCAGAAACCATCCATTAGTGAATACATTTGGTAGCTTACTGTGAGGTCTATGATCATATCAATATTAGGAAGGGGGAATTCATCCTTAGGACATGCCTTGTTTAAGTCTCTAAAGTTCATACATATCCTGATAGATTTATAGGATTTAGATACTGGGACTACATTGGAGATCCATCCTGCATAGGTAATGACTCTGATGAATCCAGCTTTCAATATTTTTTGTAGCTTTACCTTTACTAGAAATCCAACACGAGTATGCATTTTTCTTAGTTTTTGTTTCATGGGATTGATCTTGGGAGCTATAGATAAGTGGTGAATTATTAATACAGGGCCCAGCCTAGGCATATCTATATTAGACCATGCAAAGTTGATCTTCTCCTCTTTTAGGAACTCGATGAATTGTGTCTTCTCCTCTTCTATCAAAGATTGTTCTAGGTGTACTATTTGAGGATCTTTAGTTGTGCCCAAGTTAACTGGTTCTATTGGTTCAATCAGTACTGAAGATCTTTCTTGAAAGTGCTCGGGGAGGATATCAAGAATCTCATCCTTTGGCACCTCTGAGAGGTTTTCACCATCGGGTATGTCTTTTGTTTTTACTATTTTAGGATCTGATATTGCCACAACATGGTTTTCACCGTCAGTTCCCCTTTTCTTTTTATTTTTCAATTTGTGACTGAGAAACTTGATATCCTCCTATGACATGTTCACGCTCCTTGCATTGGTGGAAGAAGGGTAGGGTTCACAAGTGTTGAGGTAGCAAGCCAAAGTGTAGTCATTGGGAAAGTTGAGGATAGGAGCAAGATCTATATTAGTCCAATCAATTAGGTCTGGGTTTATCAAAGACAAGGAGTCAGACTCTGGGAAGGACAATATTGCGTTAGCGTCAAGACTATTAACTGACATGACATGTCCTGTTAAGTTAAGTTCTTTGATGTTTCGATCAATAAGAGTTAGATCATTGTTAAAAGGGTCATTGTTAGTTATATGTGGACCAAACTCTAGCGATCTGTCAGTAGAAATTTCATCATCATCTCTTTGTAAAAGGAGGCTTCTTGCTTGTCACCTCTGAAGTTCTTCTAGACTTATGAGAACACTAGTCTCTCCATCAATGATTGGGGGAAGGAACTCTTCCTCTGCTTCAGGAATATCACTATTGTTGGGGATAGTGTTAGAATGTTAGTTGGGTGCTGATGGTGCTGCAAACATGTGAATCACATCTATTTCAACTTCATCTATGGTGAAAGAGAGCTCATCCCATTCATAATCATGAGAGTCTGTTATTTCATTGTCAGACCTGTTTAATAATTCTACAATAGTTATCTGATGTACTCAGTTAGCCACCTATGGATCAAAGTGTGGTAAATCAAGGACACGTGTGATTGTGACTAACTTCCCCTAGTTAGGATGTGAATCTTTTTGTTGGGGTGTGTTCTATATAGCCAATTCTATCAATGGTATCTCTGGATTATCTTCGATTGTGTCTCCTACCTCTTGAATAGGAGCTTGTGCTAACAAAGTGATATGAGTGTCTTGTGGTACTTTAAAGCTTGGTACATAGTTCTCTCCTTGATAGTCAGGATTCTCTATGCCAACATGTAATAATATATCATAGGACGATGGTTCTATTTCTATCTTGTCTATTTAATCACTCCCTTTGTCAGAGATCGGACTATCTTTTGAAGTAGGTTTGTCAGATTCAATATTAAAACCTAGTCTTGTTTTGTCTCTGGTGTTCCTAAAATCCATGTGTACAGGTTCAATAAGTCCTCTTCATGTGTCTCTTAGAGGTCCTTTTCATTTATATTCCATTTTCTTGAGGAGATCATATCCTTTACCATACTGTTCCATGGATATTTCTACATGTTTGACCTCAGCTTCCATCGGTTCTCCTTTGTAATGCCAGTCCAAGATTGCCTGTTCTTTTGTGTTATCTAAAGAAGATGTGGATGCCTTTACCATGCCAGTTGCTTTGTGTATTTCTAGCTCTTTAGATGCAGAAGATGTGAAAGATGAGGAGGGTCTTCCATAGGATCTTGGTGATACTGGTAATTTTGTTAGTGATGGAGTCATGTCCAGCTTGTATTCTCCCATACATATTTCTTAAAGTTTTAAAGTCTTCCCAAAGCTTTTCATAACCATGTCGTTGGTAGTCTCAGGAGAAATCTAATCCTTAGCTTCCTTTTTATTTGGAGTCATACTACCTACTTTGATATTGTTGGAAGTATAATTAGCATCTGCAGGAATTGTTACCTCCACCCCATTATGTGGGAACTTGATACATTGGTGGTAAGTAGATGGTACAACTTGCATTTTATGAATCCATGGTCGCCCCAATAGGATATTGTAGGCCAGGGGTAGATCCAGAACTTGACAGGTGACATTTATTTCAATTGGTCCAACTCTGATGGGTAGAACAATAAGACCTTTAGAGGATTTTTCTTCCTCATCATAAGCTTTGATAGTTATTTTGCTTCTAGAGTCAATGGTCTATTCTGTAAGGCCCAGTTTCCTAATCAAATTAAGGGCACAAATATTCAATCCTGTGCCTCTATCTATCAATACATGTCTAACATAGGATTTATGAATGAGGACTTCAATATGGAGGGGTTTATTATGTGGATGTGTCAATGATTTATAATCCTCTTCAGAAAAGGAGAGATAGTGTGGGGTTGAGATGTGATTGACCATCACTTGAAATTTTTCTATATCAAGGTCCTTTGGTACATTTGCAACATGTAGGGCTTGTTCTAGGATTTCCCTATGTACTGTGGATATTTTAAGCAACTCAAAAATGTAAATTTTGGCAGAGGTTCATTGTAATTGGTCCACCAAGTCATACTTTGCTGTAGGAATAGTAATCGTGTGTTTTGTTGCCGATTTAGGAATAGTAACAATAGGAACCTTGGATGTTGATATTTGTTTTGAGAAGGAATTGGGTCCTTTGATCATGACTTGTGCTTGGCTCTGAGTCACTAGATTTGATTGGAAAGAAACACTTTTCATTGTGACCACATTAATTGATTCAGTTTTAATTTCTAGCATATTGATCACGTTATCATTATTGGAGTAAGTGTAGTTGACATCATTACCTTTCCCTTTAGATGCTGCTCCCTTCTTGTAATTAGGGAATGATTTGTTGAATGTTGTATGATCTTCGTTGGTAGTGTTTCCCTCTACTTTGATATTTCTTCCTTCAATGAGGGCATGAATAACATGTTTAAGCTTAAGGCAATTATTAGTCTTGTGTCCTTTATTTTTGTGAAAGACACAGTAAGAATTATCATCCCACCACCTTGGTTTGACTACTGGTTCCCATGGTTTGGAATATGGGATTGTGAGAACTTTGTTTTCTAATAGTGTCTTCAAAAGAGTCTCGAGAGGCTCTCCCAAAGGAGTGAATGTTCTTTGAGGTTTTGAAGTCCATGTCCAACCTTTGCTATTATCATTGTTTTCTTTTGGTATGGGGGTCATTACCTTGGCATATTTGCTTGCTTGCATGCTGTTAGTCATATTGAATACCTCAGGTTTAGGACCAACATTGGATGCATCTACTACACCATCATTGATAACATTTTTGTTTTTCTTCCACCATTTAGGTTTGGAGTTGGAGTTGTTAGATTTGTTTTCACCTTGAAGAGTGATCTCCCCCTTTTTGACCATAAATTCTTTGATACGGAGGACGTTCTTGATCATACTGTCAAAGCTAGGGGAGTCTTGCATTTGCAATGCATAGTTTAACTTGGGTACTAAATTATTGATGAAGATTTCCATTTTCTCAGATTCGGGAATGGCTCTTGAGTATTGAGCAAATATTTTCCTCCATATTTGTAGGAAGTGTGTAAATGACTCGCCAATATTTTATTTAGTATTACATAGATCCATCATAGTCACATCATGCTAGATATTGTAGGAGTAATGTTGAATAAATTGTTGAATTAACTCCTCAAAAGTTTTGACCTTGGGTGTAAGTTTTGAGAACCGTTCCATGGTGTTGCCTCCTAGGCTTCCAGGAAAAAGCCACATGAGGTAAGTAGGTTCATGCATGTACTCTATGCTAAGAGCACAAAATTCTCTAACATGGTCATGTGGATCAGTCTCTCCCGTATACTTGTCGTATTTTGGCCTTGCCACGTTGGGAGGGAATGGAATCATAGTGATACTCTTGTCGAAAGGAAATGGACAAATAGAGTCCACAGAGCATTTCATTTTGGGTTTAGCCTTCTCTTGCTTGAGATTCGCAAGCTCTATTTGCATCAAGGTGAGTTGTTTGGAGAGAAGAGAAATAAGAGTTGGTACCTCCTTCTCCTTTAGTTGTTCCACATCATAATCTTTGGGTAACTTTACCCTAGTGGATGCTAGATGGAGAAAGTATTTCTCTTTATCTTCCCCAATCAACTTCTCCATTGTCTTTTGGAATTTCTTTCTCTATTTGAGTTTATCATACTCTTCTTCAGTTATGTCTTCCTCACTGCTTGATTCAAATAGAGGATGTTCAAATGTGGGTTCTTCTTCTTCATCGATATCTTCAAGATTTTGGTTTTTTCCATTGTCATATTCGTCAAAAGCCTCACTCCATCCACAAGTGGATCTATCCATTTCTGGAGAGTTTAGATCGAGTAGGGAACTGCGAGATGTTTCTCCTTGAAAGTGTGATGATTTAGGAGGTATTTTTGATCCTTTAGATGTGTACTTGTTGCATCTTGTGTTAACCATGTATCTATATCTCAACTTCATCAAAGTTTCTTGATAGTGTCAAGTAGTATCCTGAATCATTCAAGTGAGTGTTTCTAGGTGGAAGTATCATTTGTATTTTGGTGGAAGTAAATGATTCCAACATCAGAGGGTTAGAATACCTTGATAGCGAGCTGGGAACCAAGTGTTAGAATGAATTTAGAATAAATGAGAGTGGAGGGGTGAATTAGTTATCCTCAGGTCTAGATGTAGCAAATAAAAACTTTCTATATTTTAGATCTACTCGGAAAAAGTAGCATATGTCAACAACTTAATCATGCAGTTTATTGTCAATTGAAATTATCTTGTAGAAACATAACAATAAAACAAACCATAAGCATTCACACAAGTTGACACAAGTATTTAACATGGAAACCCAATATGGGAAAAACCACCAGTAACATGCTACCAAGTTTTCACTCTTCTCAAGTGATGCCCTATGAGGAACCAACCTTGTTAAAGGGTGCAATAACACACTGCTAGGTGTGACGTAGTTAAAGGATTTAACTAATACAATGGTTAGAAAGTAATCAACAGTTGTGATCTGGTACATACAACTTACTTTGAAAATTTAGATCCAATTATAGCTCTGATGTTAACTTACTGGATAGCCTGCATTGTCATTTCAACCTTCAGATCTCCTTGGAAATTCGTCAAGCAATCACACATGCAACTCTTTGCTTTTGTATTCAGCCTTTTCTGCTAGATCATGCCAAATAGTAAATCAACTATGCAAACCTCTTACATACACATCCACTTAACATTCAGAAGCACACCTCTTGCATACTAAATGAATAACCCCTTGAGGTTATCATATACCTCTTTGTTTAGGTCAGATAAATCTTTTGCCGCTTAAACAAGATCATAGATCTTAGGTTAGGTCAGATCCAATGGATCATTCCATCTTTACATTACATTTACTTCTCCAAAGTAGTCTCTAATTGAATCTTAAAACCATGCATTAATTATGGTTACCCATACATTAAATGACGTGGATCAATCTTTAATTAACATTATATATCCCAATAAAATTAACTAAGATGGCTAGAGATCTCAAATCTCATCATTAATCCAATTACTGTAAGTTGGCCAACATCACTGTTTCCACTTGACAATTTCAATGGTACTCAACATTGAACAAATTTTCTCATCACGAACAACTTTGCTCGGCACAAGCAACTTTGCTCGACACAAGCAACTTTTCTCAACACAGAACAACCATAAAAACTATCTTTGAAAGATAAACAACTAATTAATTTACTAGAGTGCCAACTGATCAAGTACCCTTTTATTTGCCTTAACTCAACCATTCACTTGGTCTTCTTGTTAAATCTTCTTCATCAATAATAGATATGGTACTCAAACAGATAGCAATAGTTTCACCAGTTAAGGTTTGACAACAATGACAAAATAACAATTGCTTGCATTGTCACTTTCCAACAATCTCCCTCTTTGGCATTGATGGCAACACAAAATATTAAAACAATGATTTAACAAGTATAGTTACCAACCAATCCAAAAAATTCACCTGTGTTCCTTGATATGAATGAATCTTCATTAATATATTTAGCTTCATTCTGATTCTTATCTATAAAACATTTCTCCCTCTGTGTCTGTAATCACACAGTAATCATCTATGTCTAATCATCTGTAGACTCACTCTGAGTTGATAATCACTTCAATGTTTTCAATAGTAACTTCTGCCTCTTTGTAATCTTTCCTTCTCAGCAATCTCTGCCTCTTTATAGGTAATCTCTCCCTCTTTGACAACAATGCCAAAGACGTCGGTATCATTATCATGTAGATCTTCAGTATCATGTTAATCCTATCATCTTGATTATGACTGATTTTTCTTTTCTGTCCTTGTTCATCTTCACAACTTTAGCCAGCATCCTAAAGTGTGACTAACTGTGCATCAATGTGTCAAATATTTTGAATGTAATATTTGATGCAACAGTACCATATAGAACTTAATTAGCCTTAGTTAGGGGAATCACCCCAAATTTACCTCGTAGATACTCATGAGCATCCTTGGGTAGTGCTTTTGTGAATATGTCTGCTAATTGATCTTTAGTATTCACATAATCTAGTCTCACTTCTTTACTCTAAACTAGCTCCCTCAAGTAATGATACTTGATAGCTATATGCTTTGTCTTTGAGTGCATAACAAGATTTTTAGAAATATTAATAGAACTTGTGTTATCACAATATACGACAACTGGGTCAGTGATTTCTTCCTTCATACCTTTCAGTAGTATCTTCAACCACACAATGTTAGAATAGTTAACTGCTACTACCACAAACTTAGCTTCAAATATAGATTGTGAGGTACAGTTCTATTTCTTGCTTGTCCAGGAGATCAATCTCTTTCCTAAAAGAAATGCTCCACTAGTAGTTCTTTTCCTATCATCAACATTTCTAGCCTAGTCAGAATTAGTGTAAACGCAGAGTTCAAACTTGTCATTCTTTTTGTAGTATAGACCATAGTCATCAGTTCCTTTCAAATATCTTAGAATCTATTTTACTACCATCATGTGAGTTTCCTTGGGATTAGTAGAAAACCTTGCAACAATTCCAACAACTAGGGCAATATCAGGTCTACTGTGAACAACATACTGTAATTTTCCAATTATTGATCTATAAAGTGCTTGTTTCACTTCTTTTGTGTCATCATCTTTTGTCAGCTTCTGTCCAGTAGCCATGGGTGTACTCACTGGTTTGGATTTTTCCATTCCAAAAGTTTTCAGTATCTCTTTGATATATTTAGATTGAGTGATATAGATACCATTCTTCATTTGATAGATTTGTAAGCCAACAAAGAATTTTATTTCACCAAACATAGACATCTCAAACTCAGTTTGCATCTCTGTTGCAAATTTTTGACATAATACATATTGTCCACTAAATATGATGTCATCTACAAAAATTTCATCTAATAATGTACCTTTACTTTTCTCTATCTTTAAGTACAGGTTGCTGTTGTCATTGGTTCTTGCAAATCCAATCTTGATCAGATAATTGTGCAATCTCTCATACCATGCTCTTGGTGCTTGCTTCAATCCATATAATGCTTTGTGTAATCTACAAACCATATCCCTTTTTTTTGGGTCTATAAAACCATCAGCTTGCTCAATATATACTTCTTCTTCCAAGATTCCATTGAGAAATGTAGATTTCACATCCATCTGATAAACTTTGAATCCTTTATAGGCTGCATATGCAAGTAAGG
>MU226880.1:5727515-5742377 GCA_018584345.1 Thuja plicata | reverse complement strand
AATTACTTTGCCAGAGTGCCAACTGATCAAGTACCCTTTTATTTTCCTTAACTCAACCATTCACTTGGTCTTCTTGTTAAATCTTCTTTATCAACAATAGATATGGTACTCAAACAGATAACAATAGAATCACCAGTTAAGGTTTGACAACAATGACAAAATAACAATTGCTTGCATTGTCACTTTGCAACACCAAGTTGTTGTAAAAAGTGGATAGACCACACGTATTGAAATAGATTACAAAAAAATGACAAGAAATGCAAGGTAGACATTTGAAAAAGTGTTTTGACACAGTAACAGGAGACTAGAAAAGACAGACTAAAGAGTCAAAAGGGTACCCAAATAAACTGAATTTTCCTGAGAAACTATTTTGCAAGTGCCCACTATCCTAGATGCAAGCCAGAAAATACGGGATGTGAGCTTGTAATGACCCTAGATGCGAGATTGAACCCTAGATGGGATGATGTGTTGAGTAGATGCGAGCTAGGATACTAGACGTGAGCCAGGATATCAAATACGAGCTAGGAAATCCGAGATGCAATTTTTTGATGTCTCTATTTGATTTTGCCAGTTTAAAAAATTTGTCTTGGAGGTGCGTGAAGTTCATCTATTTGTAGATTAAGTTCTGAGACCTATCAGTGGGTGAATGTGTAGACCCAGGATTGAAATTTGTTGCTTGTTTGAAGGTGTTATCTTTTTAATGATTTTCAGTTACATCAAGCATTGTTGCATTGTTAAAGGGTGAACAAACACATCCTTATGCCCTATTTTCTAGGTGGAGGATGAAAATCCTTTCTCGTTGACTTAGGTACACACTCAAATGCTAATCAGAATACAACCATCAGCAAGTACATAATGGCTCCAGTCATGATGCTATATTAGCTGACTCTAAACACAAGTGAGGGCACAATATGATGAGTGTCTTGGGGCAATCAAATTTTTCCTTGCACAAGGATTATCACCCTTTTGGGGGTGAATCAGGAATTATTTCAGTTTAAGTATTGTTTATGATTGGGCAATCCGTTAGAAATTGCCCCCCATAGAATTGCACAAGGCAAATTGAGGCGTATAGCCCTATGAGTACTCAAATATGTGTAGTCACACAAGAAAGATTCAAGCGGCTCTGCTCTACACATACCCAAGCATGTTCAAGGAATGATGTCAAAATTCCAGGAACAAAATTGATTACGTCTTTCGAGGCTTTAGCCTACAAGGAAGCAACTATTTATAGTGAGTTGGAAGGATTGGCGTAAAACCTGTCCTCACTTGGGTCACTGCCGAGATATTTTTTCCTCAACCACCAGGCCCTCTATTATTAATCAAGTGTACAAAGGATTGGCGAGCATAGGATGACTGGATTTCTGATTCTTCCAAAGAAGAAGAGCATACTCTCCTAATCCATACTATTTTCTCCCAGAAAAAAGTCAATCAAATAGTTGTTTCCTTCAAGCAATGTTGTGCTCGATTTAAGATGTTCCTACTTTAAGGAAAAAAGAATGCTTGAAAGAAAATTTGTGTTGTTCAATTAACCACAATATTTAAGATGATTTTCTTGTTCAATTTTTGATTCCAAAACTTAGACAATGAGTTTGTTCAATTAGCCCACAATGTTAAATGCTTTGAGTTGGTCAATTTATGATTCCAAATGAATTAAATGATGTGAGTTTGCTTGTTCATTTACCCCCTAGATTCTTTTACAAGTCTTTAAAACAATTTCTAATTTTCTGATTTTCTTTTAAAGGAAAATAGCATAGTAATCTAGTTATTTTAAGACATGTTTGAGAAAATGGTATTTAAGTGTGAGAACTTTTGAAAAAAAGGGTTAGTATGTGAAGTCAGTTGAAAAACTTCTAACCACACACATTAGTATTATCATCTTCCAACGCTTTATCCAAGACCTATAATCACTAGTTAGGCTATCAAAATGCCAAAAACACAACTGGTTAAGCGTTAGAGGTTAGAAAATTGAGTGCACAAAAATCTCTACCAGATGCAATCCTAGAAATGCAGTATACGACACAGAAAACTAGATATGACCTTGTGTTACCAGTTACGACAAAGTGTCTACCAGATGCAATCCTTAACTGAAAACAATCTAGGAAATCCAAAATGCGAGCCTAGATTTCTGTGGTGCGATGGCATATCCCGGATGCGAGCCAGAATGACCAAAAATGACTCTGAATCTAAAAATTGTGAGGATATATTGGTGAAAAATGGAGTTAAAATGAGGCCAAATCTAGAATCAGGCCCCATGGTGGGTGCCAGAAATGTGTGTGTGAAATATTGCACCTGTTACCTGCGACACAACACTTCAATAGATCATTGCATTAGTGGAAAACATGGTTAGAAGAGCATATAAAGTACTAAAATCAACCTATTGCTTTCTAACTAAGAAGAGTATGATAAGGAACATAACAACCCTCAGATTATGCTACTATCAGTGACATATATGACTTAGCATGAAATATTTGAGTTAAAACAAACTATTTTTAATCATTAAGCATGCATATTATCTCTTAAAATGAACATTATAACCATGCATGATAATGAAACTATGAAGTAAAAATGAAACTATCTAAATCCTAACAACATAAAAATGCATTTTCAATCTAAATTATGGGCTTATTTGTGCTCAAAAACTCCTATTTATAGAAGAACGAGGAGAGAGAGGGGGGACAAGGTGCATTAATGGAGTTGTAAAACTCATTAAGGAGGCATTAATGAGAGATGGGCATAAAAGAATCTTCATTAATGAGACATTAATGAAACCATTTATGAGGCATGGGGAGGGATTTAAGGCCATACTTGACAAGTTGGTCCTTAGGGGAAGTCAAGTTTGAGAAAGTTGACTTTCTCAAGTGGGTTGAGTTCTTAATCACTCCTTAATGGAATGTGACAACATTAGGAGGTGGGTTAGGATAGAATTAGGATTAGAATTAGATTTAACAAGGGTGAATGGGTTGGGATAGGTTTGAACCTAGAGTCAATGCGGGTGAAGTGGGTTAGGTTAGGGATTAGAGGAATATTAAAGAAATGAATAAAACTTATTTAATTTATTCAAAAATAGGAATATTAATTATTCAAGCTTTTAATTGCTTTTAAATAATCAATAAGACTATAGCTAATTTAATTAAATTAATTAGGCTAGGGGATTGGTTCTTGTGCAAGTGAGCAATTGATTTAGGATTTTATTTAATTCCTTGCAAATTAATCATTTTAGCCATGTATTTGATTGATTTTGATTTTGGCTAAAAGTAATTAATTTAGTGATTTGATCACTTTAGGAGATTAAATTGATTTCAAAAGAATTATGCCAAGCAGTAACATGGTCGTTTGAACATAATTGGGGGTATGTTCACACTTAGGGCAAATAGGGTCTATGGTCAAAGCAGACCAAATCCAAATGGTTATAGTCTCAAGACTTCATAGTCTTTGATGATGAGAAGCTTAGGGTTCCTGTGTGGATTGAGTTCCATGAAATTCCCTTGCCTTGTTGGCCTTTCATTCAAACCATTTTACAAAATCTTGGTAAAGTGGTATGTCTTGAACATGACCATTTTTTTAATGCTCACCCTCAAAAAAGAGTTTGTGTTGAACTTGATCTCTTGCGAGATCTTAAAGAAACCCTTGAGATTCAAGTGGGTTGTAGTACCTTCACCCAGAAGGTGCTTTATTTGAATTTTACAAACACCTATTATCGGTGCCAATCGGCGGAGCACAAGATTAAGGACTGCCCCTTGGTGGTTCCTAGAATCAAATATCCTCCTAAGGATTCAGTATCCCATCCTCAAGAGGGTCTGAAAAAGGAGGAGCTAAAGAAGGATGAATGGAATATTGTGTGTTGCAAGGGTAAACACATGCCGAATTCAAAATTAGAGGATGGTTCTAGTGCTTCTAGAGGTTCTGGTGCCTCTCCGTCTACTGAGCTTCTAGACAAGGCTCTATTTCCCTTACTTGTTTCAAACTATGATCAACAGGGGATTAATGCAGTTAGAAATGGCTCTCGGACACCTTTGGTTTGCACTCCACAAGCGGATTCAACCATTTCTTCCTCACCGAATTTGTGTCATTCTTGCAGCCCTGCTAGGCGTGTTGAGGGTGAAGAAAGGGCATTTTTCAGAAAAGTGGCATCTCATCTCTTATGAGTATCCTCATTCTAAGTTTTTGCATAACATTTTATCCTCTCTAGGAGACGAGGATGAAATGCAAGATTTTTTCTCATTAATTACACCTCATGGAATGTGTGGGGTCTCACAGACCGACATAGAAGTATTCTGTGAGAGATGTTCATCAACAGGTTTTTGGTCTAGATATCTTGTGTCTCCAGAAGGTGAAAATTAATGGATTTATGCTTCAAATTTCTTGTCATGTTATTTGGCCTGAAAAACTTGTTCTTTCTTCTCAACATGAAGTTGGTCGAGGTGGAGTTGCTACTCTCATTTCCCCTCGTTGGCATTCTTTTCTTGTTAATCGTAGTTCTGACCCCATGAAGAGAGTTGTATGGGTTGTTTTGTCTATTGAGAATCATTGTTTTGGGATAGTTAATGTGTATGCTCCCAATGATGCTATTGAAATATTATAGTTATGGAGATGGCTTGTTGATTCTTTGCCACTTGCGACCTGGCTCATATGTGGGGATTTTAATATGGTTGACGTGGCTTTTGACAAAGATAAGATTTTTCCTTTGCACTGGATAGTTGGAGAAAGAGAAGCCTAGTTTTACATTCATAATAAATTGGGTCTTTTTGATCCCACTACAGGTCGTCATCATTCTGGTGATATTTGACATACTTGGTCTAATTTTAGAGTTGGTTCTCATAGGATTTTTAAAAGGCTTGATCATGCCATGATTTCAGTGCAATATTTTTCAAATTTTCTGACAAAAATGAATTACCTACCATTCCTCTTATTGATGTGACTTTGTCAGATCACTTTCCCATTATCTTTGGCATTGAATGGCAGATAGCTAAGGCATAGCCTCCCATGACGCAATTACCTCAACACATCTCTACTGAGTCACAAGCCTACTATGGCGCACATTTTCTAAATGTGGAATTTAGACCTAAGGCTACATAAACCTATTGGTTGGATTAAATGGTGAAATGATTCCATCACCCGCACTTCCAGGTTCCTACACATTTATGGTATGAAACTTTCTCGATATCACTAGAGATCTTATGAGGATACCATTAAACAACTATGTACTGCCTTTGAAGCTATGATTCTTGATCCTTTCAACACGTATATGCAAATAAATCTTGCTTAGATTCGGCACCAGAAGAAAATGCAGACAATTATTCTTCCAGAGGTGCTTAGATCAAGGCTCAGCTCCACTAGTTAAAGGTTGGAGATCGAGCCTCAAATGATTTTTTCTTAGCTCTTAGATCTCACCATACTGCTACTGGGATAAAAAATCAAAGAAGGTCAGAATATACTTACAGAGCTCCCTGATATTCTGCAAGATTTTGTTTGATACTATGAGAAGGTGTTCACTATGCAGGGAAATTATTCGGTGAGAGACCAAGCTCTTTCAGACTGTTTGGTTATTTCTCCTCGTCATATTTCAGCTAGCCAACAATATTTTTGTGATCATCTTCTTACGCTTGATGATCTTAAAGAAGCTATATATTCTATGGTAGATGATAAGGCCCCTGGGTGTGATGGCTTCCCTTGCGAGTTCTATAAGGCTCTCTTGGATGACATTGACTCAGACCTTCATAGAATGTATCTAGAATCCTTTCACTCCCGCTCTTTAGGGGATATTATCAATAAGGGAAACATTAAGTTCATACCCAAGACAGGAGAATCCGAGAATATTTGCAACTGGAGGCCAATCACTTTGCTTAATGTCTCTTTCAAGATCATAGACAAAACTCTTGCTTTAAAAATTCATCATACCCTGCCCTTGATTGTTAGACCAGAGGAAATTGGCTTCATCAAGTCTAGGTTTATCCTTGACAACATTATTGTTGTCTGGGAAGACATGGAATGAGACCAAAGGTCAAATCAGAAAGCCCTCTTCCTCAAAATTGATTTTTCTAAAGTGTATGACCTAATTGAGTGGCCTTTTATTTTGGCTATACTTTAAGCTCAGGGTTTGAGCCCTAGATTTATACAATATGTTCAAATTCTTTTGGAGATGCCTCTGCCTTCATCACTATCAATGGTCGATAGTCTGAAGCCTTTGGTCTCTTCAGATCCATTCACCAAGGTTTCCCTTTGGCTCCATCTTTGTATGTTCTTGCAACTGAAGGGTTTAGTCATATGCTTGCCAATGCCACTTCCATTGGTCTCGTCAGAGGAAGCTCCCTGCCTAAGTCATCTTCTCAACTTATCAATAGCCATTTTGCTAATGATTCTTTCCTCACTCTCATTGAGGATGAAGATAATGTTGAGGTAACTCTTAAATGCCTTGATACCTTTTATTTAGCATCTAGTTTTTGCATTCAATGGAATGAGATACAATGTTACAGAAAATCCATTCTTTTGGCTCCTCCTTGGATGTCTAGGTTTGGATGAAAATGGATTCAACATGGCAAGGTTTTAGGATTTATAAGAATCCCTTCTTTTTTGGGCTTCACCTGTGGATCTATGGAATGCTATTTTGGACAAAATAGAAAAGAAGCTAGACTACTGGATTACCAAGCCTTTATCCCTGGCTGGTAAGCTCCAAATTTTTTCTAAAGTGTTAGCTTCTACCCATGTGTACTACTCTTCTTTTTGGGTGACCTCTAAAGCTTCTTATATGAAGCTGGAAAAGCTACTATGTGAGTTTTTGTGGGCCTCTGGAGCTGACTCTCATAGCTTCCATAGAGTTGCATGTGAATATTGTTGCCTTCCCAAATATTCTAGTGGCCTTGGCCTTCTTTCCACTCAGAAGAAGGGTATTGATTTATGTTCCAAATGGGTGATTAGGGCTTTGTTTGGGGATGAAGCTTGGAAGGTCTATTGATGCATTGCATCTCTTTAGGATTTCCTATTCATAGACTGGTCTGGAAAGGGACTGGATTTCAAACCCTTCTTGTTATGATAGACCCAGTTCAGATCAAGGGCACTTTTTTTGTCAAAAGCATCTGGAGAGCCTGGGAAGTAGTTATACCATGGCTATAGTGGGTTGGAAATGGTTTTCAAGATGGTCTCTCTTTTAACCAGCACAACATCTGGTGGTCACCTCATTTTCATCAGAAAGGGATTCCGCTTGCTAAGATCTAGGGTTCGCATGCTCTGCGTTTTCACAAATGTGGCATCAAAACTCCCAAAGATCTTTTTTCTAGAGCCACCACAAGTCTCCGCTCTTGGGAAGATCTTCAAGTGCATTCCAGGCTTTCTCACCTGGATCAATAGACTTTTGACCTTATGGTCTTGAACTTACCTCCTCATTTGTTGCATTTTCTTGGCATTCTTTCTGTGAAGCCCCAGTGGAAGGATTGGAAGTGGTATCCTTGGACTCCTCTCACTAAATACAAATCTAGTATGAGATATTCTTGGTTGGTGCCCCATCTGCCGATGGTTGAGACTTTGAATCATAGATGGCATTTGTCTTCTTCTTAGTAGACTTGACTGTTCCTATTTATTACTATTTGGTCTGCTACACAGAGCCAAAAGTAGTTCATTTTTCCCAGTGTGTTGTTTTTCAAGGATTTCCTCTAGGTACTAGGTTTTAGCACTTGGGAGTACCTGAACCTAGGTGCCCTTTTTGTGGCCTCCTAGAGACTTTCGTGTCTATTTTTTGGTTTTTTCACCGATCTCAGCAGTACTAGAGCTAGATTCATAATTTATTTAAGCCTTTTCAGCTAGTTCCTTTTTCATGGCATATGGTTTTTCTGGGTGACTCACCTAGAATACCTTCTAGATTTACCCAAATTTGGCATGCTTTCAAGATGGAGATTCTTTTCACTCTTTGGAAATATAGGAATTTTGTCCTTTTCACTCACAACTTTCTAGATATTAATGTCTTTATGTATACTAAATTTTGTATATGTAATAATGTAATGATGTAGATTCAAGTGTAGGTAGATAAAGTGGCTCTGGAAGTGGCCCACTTGTAGGAGATTTTATGAAATTAGGGCAATGCCCCTTGTACAGTTCCTAGAGTGCCACCGGATTCTATTTTTGCTAACCACACTTAGACCTGTGGCCGTGGTTGTGGTTGTAGCTCTTCTACTCGGTATTCCCAGAATCCTCAGTCTTAGGACCCTTACTGCTCCTTTGGTGGTAGAGCCAATTGGAGGTGCTACTTGTCTTCTCCTCCTCGCCGAAGTTTGGCCGACGGTTGTTCTACTAATCCTGCTCCTTCTGCTTTTGGTACTTGTTAGCCTTTGGCAATTGGAGATGTTTCATGACCCCCTACCACTTTTGATAAATTCCCTTTCCTGGCTCTTGCAATCTCTCCTAGGTAGGAGGAAGGAGAAATTGAAGAAAAAGATGAAGAAGATGACTGGACTATTCCTGACCTGCTTCCAGGCCCCAATATGTGGGTAAACCCTGAAGACAAAGATCCTCCTCCCTTGGCTGTGACTTCTCTGGCTGCCTGAGGGAATCTTTATGTTTTTTTATAAATAGTTGATGTGTCTAGCTATTTGGTGAGTGACTCTTGCGGGGTGATCTTGTATCCCCCAACTCCTTTTTTGTGAATAGTGTACTTTATACTTTATTTTAATGGAAAAGGTCTCTATTCATCAAAATAGATGTTTTCCTTTTACAACAAATTTCAATTACAACCCCTTGATAATTATCTCATATAATCTACCACAAAATACCAGTTTGAGCAATAATACCCGATACATAATAATTAGATGAAAGAATAACTATAGAGATACCAACAAGTTTTGGTAACCAAAAAGTCCACAAAACTACAAAGTCTTCCATTACTTATTGTGTAGATAGAGGAACATGTTAGGAATAATAGTCCACAAGCACAACTAAGAGGGGGGTGAATTAGTTATGACACTGAATATTAAACTTTAAACTTTATAAACCAAAACTTCAATGCAAATGATAACATAGTAAATGCCAACACAATAAAACAATACTTGTTGTCGAGGAAACCCCATTAAAGGTAAAATATCGATGGGAATTAACACCAACAAATGATGTACTAAGAGTATAGTATCCCTATTAAAATATTTAGCCCTATTAAGAGCTTATTACAACATTACAGTATATAGTCCTTGTTACAGGACAGACCCTTTTAGGAGTCAAGAGTAATAGTGGGCTCACTACCCAGGCACAATTCCCAAAGAAGGTTAAAGCCACCCTCAAGGATTAACAATCCGAATAAGTGTATATAAAGAAATATACAATCCAGTGAACTGTCTGATAGCAACTATCTTTGCTAGGTTAGGTCCTAAAGTATTAGAATAAAAAAATATACTCTACATTAAGCAACCAAACAAGCCTCATAGCTTCCACACTTCTTTGTCTTTCAATTACCTTCTCATCATACATACATCTTTTCAAAAGAAAATTTCTCACATATATATCCTATTACAATAATTGATTAGGTCGGCCAATTAAGATTTCCCAATATTTAAATAATTATTTAACCCCTTGCTAAGATACCCACGGTATCTAAAACAAGTAAAAATCAATTACAATAAATTAGATATACTCCAAGATTCACAATCCATGCTCACAATCCATAATACACACTACATCTCTAAAGTTGGCCACCAAATAGGTCTCCTCCAGAATACATGCCACAGCTGATGTCACCAACATATTCACAACTATCAATCAATACCCAACATTCCTCAATGTGTCCTCTATCATTCCTCAATGTGTCCTCTATCATCCCTTAAGATTGCATACTCTAAAACATCTTTGCCTGTAAGATATACCCAAAACATAGAGACTAGCTCTATCAAGAATCACTGTCACAATCTAGAAACCAATCTTCACTAAAATATCTGTAACATCACCAATATGCAATATTAAGCCAATTGACCTTAGGAATAAGGTCATCAAACATCCTTCTTCACATCATTATCTTTGATCATTCTAATTCATCCGTACACTCTCCGTACACTTCTGTCAGTTACCATAACTAGTATGTTCTCTCCACAGAAACATATGTTGACATCAATGACAAAACATGAATATCAATAGCATAAATAGTACCAAAATATGATATCATCTAATAATCTCCCCCTTTTCCATTGATGGCAACATATGGGAAAATCCATCACCCCAAAAAGTACTTTCTCTCAATATCCTCAACACAAATCTCCCCAAAATAGTAGGGATTTTCACATAAAATCTTCCCCCCTTTGGCAATAATGGCAAAGGGTGCCATAACTATTTTGTAATCTTCTATAAGGTATAGGTTTTTCAAATCTTCATGTCTAACAGTCAGGTGAAAAATCACCCAAATGTGCTCCGTAGTGTTCCCGCGATCACTTACCCTGAGGAGTAGATCCATACATCAAGTCTAGAAAATGATATAGCTCTAAAATCCACTAGAATGATGCATGTTTTCATTAATTAATTACCACTAAGAGGGGTTTTCACCCCAAGCATGATTCTGAGATATTCAAAATAATATTTTGGCAAAGGTTTTGTAAATATATATGCTATATGTTCCTTTGTGCTAATATACTCCAGTCTAATCTCTTTGTCTTCTACCTTCTCCCTCAAGAAATGATACTTAATAGAATTATGTTTAGTCTTTGAATGCATTACAAGATTCTTTGACATATTCACTATGATAGTGTTATCATAGTGGATAACCACTGGCTCTTCAAAATTTATTCCAATGTCCTTCAACATTTATTTCATCCAAACAACATGTGTACAATTTATTGCAGCAACAACATACTCTGATTCAGTAGTAGACTAAGCAATACAACCATGCTTCTTACTTAACCAAGAAACTAGCCTTTTCCCAAGGATAAATGCTCCACCACTTTTACTCTTTCCATCATCCACATTACCTGCCCAATCAACATCAATGTAAGCATGTAAAATAAAGTCATCTAATTTTTCATACCACAATCCATATTCTATTATTCCTTTCAAGTATCTGAAAATTGTTTTCACAATAACAAGGTGTGTCTCTTTAGGATCTGCTTGATATCTTGCCACAATTCCAACTACATTGGAAATATCTAGTCTGGTGTGAATTAGATATTGTAGACCACCAATCATTTATCTGTACTTTGTCTGAAAAACACATTGAGTCTTATCATTACTAGTCAGTTTGTATCTAGTCACCATGGGTGTCCCAACAGGTTTACACTCTTCCATTTCAAACTTCTTCAACATTTTCTTAAGATACTTGGTCTGAGATATAAAAATACCATTCTTACTCTGATTAATTTGCGAACCAAGAAAAAATTTCATCTCACCAATCATTGACATTTCAAATTCATTTTCCATTTATTTAAAGAAATTATTACTCATCTTATCATTGCCTCCAAAAATGATATCATCAACAAAAACTTCTATGATTAAGATTCCATCTTCACCAGTTCTTAAATATAAATTACTTTCTGCATAAAATTTTTTAAAACCAAGACAAAGTAAATACTTGTCCAGTCTTGCATACCATGCTCTCGGTGCTTGTTTTAGTTCATATAATGCTTTCTTCAACTTACAAACCATGTCTTCATTGTTTGTCAAAGGAAATCCATTAGGTTTCTCTATGTATACTTCTTCCTCCAAATCTCCATTCAAGAATGTTGATTTCACATCCATCTGATATACTTTAAATTCTTCATGTGCAACATAAGAAATAAATAATCTCACAGCTTCTAGCCTAGCAACAAGAGCAAATTTTTCTTCAAAGTCTATGCCTTCTTTTTGTGAGTAGCCTTTAAAAACTAGTCTAGCGTTATTTCTTACCACTGTTCCTTCCTCATCCATCTTGTTTCTGAAAACCCATTTAGTTCCTATCACATTTTTGTTCTTAGGTCTTGGAACTAATTCCTGAGTATTGTAATTCTTTATCTGTTCAAGGTCTTCTTGCATTGATTTAGTCCAAGATTCATCTCTACATGCTTCATTAGTAGTTTTCAGTTCAACTTGAGAAATCAAACAAATTTCATCTCTAACTTTAGATCTAGTCATCATTCCTTTACTTGCATCACCAATGATTTGATCTTCATGATAGTTCTTCTTAGCATACCTCAGAGTCTTAGGAGTCTCAGTAAGCTCAATTAATTCATCTTAAATCTCATTATCAACCATCAAAGGTTCTTTAAGTTCAACAGTGACCTCTTTTATCTCTAAAATCTGATCACAGTCATACATTCTTTCCTAAATCTAAAACTTTTCATCTATCCTCACATTAGCGCTTTCAATAAACTTTCTCAATCTCAGATTGAAACATTTATATGCTTTTCTCTTATTAGAATAACCAAGGAAAATACCCTCATCACTTCTAGCATCAAAATTCCATATCTCATCATCTCTTTTGATATAACATTTACTTCCAAATATTCTAAAATATTTTACAGTAGGTGTATGATCAAACGATAATTCATAAGGAGTCTTACTTGTACCTTCTTTGATCTGAATTCCATTCAAGGTGTACACAATAGTACCAACAACTTCCCTACAATGAATATGTGATACATTTCATTCTAGTGAAACATAATTCTTACAACATCTAATATTGTTCTATTTCTTTGCTCTGCTATCCCATTCTGTTGTGGTGTCCTAGGTGCAGATGTCTGTCTGAATATTCCATGATCTTCATAGTAGGAATTAAATAAATTTGATCTAAACTCACCACCTCTTTTTGATCTCAAACATTTTATCTTTAAACCAGATTCATTCTTAACTTTTTCTTTGAATAACTTGAATTTGTCAAAAGCTTCAGATTTCTCTCTCAAATATGTAACCCAATTCATTCTATAAAAGTCATCAACAAAAAGTATAAAGTACCTCTCACCATAATAAGATCTTGCTCTTGTAGGACCACACAGATCTATATGTACCAGATCCAACTTCCCTTTTTTTGAATAAGATTTTCTTTTAAAACTACTTCTAGTCTGCTTCCCCATAACACACTCTCTACACATACGGTTAAATGGTTTCACAAGATTAGGTAGATATATTACTACATTAGTCATACTTGCCTTCGCAATGTTATCAAAGTTAACATTAAAAAATCTTTTATGCCATAACCAAATGTCATCAACCCTCACAATAAAACAAGAAGCTTCATATGTATTCAATTCAAATACATTATCTCTAGATTTAGTACCAGATGCTATCAAGTCTCTTGATTTACTTCTAATAGAACATTTCCCATCAATGAATTTCAATTGATAACCTCTGTCCACTAACTGCCCAACACTCAACAAATTATGTTTAAGTCCATCAACAAGAAGTACATTATCATTATTAGTCTTTCCATCTAGAGAAATAGATACAACTCCAATGATAAGCTTGGGAGTATTGCATCCAAATATAAAAACACCATCATCATATCTTTTCAGACTTACAAACTTGTTTTTATCTCCAATCATATTATGTGAATAACCAGTATTTATAACCCATTCATATTTCTTTTCAACACGAGATACTAAGGATTTTTCTTCATGTATAGGTTCATCATTCTTAATAGAAATAAATCTAATTTCATCATAGTATACATCATCATCACATACGCCTTCACTAGCATAATAACATTCCTTGTCTTTTGAATACTTTTATTTTTAAAACTTAGGTTTATGCTTTGGAACCCTTGTAGGACATCGAGATGCAAAATGACTAATCTTGTTACATGAAAACCATTTCAAAGGCAAATTTCCTTCAAAGTTACCCTTACCTCTCTTTTCTCTTCTAGCGATCAGGGCTACCACTTTATCTAGCTTTCTTTCTTCCTCCTGTATCTATTCCCATTCATCAACATAGTCTCCAAGCTCTTCTTTGATGTCACTACTACTAGTTTTTGCAATTCCAGATAAGGTCTTTTTGTTTCTATAGATAGTCGCCTTGAATGCTGACTCTACTTCAGGTGAAAAATCTCCCAAATTTGCGGCCTCAAAAGTAGTTAGCTTTCTAATCAACATCTCTAGTGAAGTTCAGTGTCAAAGGTATAATATCCTCTATAGCTTGTACTTTAGTTTTGTATATAGGTGTCAGAGATCTGAGCATCTTTGCAATCACTTCTTCCTCATTGTAAGTACCTCTAGAGTTTCTAATGCCAGTAACCACTTCAGTGATTCTCTGTGCATATGCCCTAATGTTCTCATCTTCTCTCATCTTCATTGATTCAATATTTGTCTTCCAGTTTTGTAGCTTTGCCTGTTTAGTAAACTTATCTCCTATATACAGTGCTTCCAATCTTGTCCAAATATCATGTGCAAAATCCAAGTCTTTTACTTCTATGAATTCACCTTCAGAAAGTGTGCTAATCAATGATTCCCTTGTGACCATATTACATAAAAATAGCTTCTTATCATCTTCAGTAGCCTTCTCCAATTCATCCCCAGCAGTGATTTTTTTAGTGGCTAATATTCGCCAATTGGCTAATTTTTGAAATTTGAGAATCCAAATTTGGCTAATAATTCAAGACTTAAGGCGACCTAAATCGCCAAACTTTTAAATTTTTTTATTTTAGAAATATTTAAATCTCCAAATAATTTATTTTATTAAAAATTTGAACTCAAATATTTGCGTGATATTTGATAGATGGTTAGATTCAATTCGCCTGAATTTTATCTGTTATTATACAAATCTAAATTAATTCACCAATAATATATCATAACTATTAGTTATAGTAGGGTTGTCACCAATATTAGTTGTCATTATTGATTTAAAATATAATCTAGTGATCTTCATTATATTCCATGAGGCAAAAATGTTACTATCTTATTTGTAACGCTTATCGGGGCTAAGGTTTCCTTTGGATTA
>MU226880.1:5714255-5727352 GCA_018584345.1 Thuja plicata | reverse complement strand
TAAATATAATTATTTTCCATGGTCATTAATGAAATTTTGGTTATTGCTTGAGATTCACCAATATTTTCTACAAAACATTTGTGATTAAAAAATATTCGCCAATACAAATAATTTGTTTTCCCAAAAATTTGAGAGATTTGCCAATAGAAATTAATTTTTTTAAAAATAAAATGAAAGATTCGCTAGGATTTTATATATTTTTCTAGAGGGGGATTTCTTAAAGTTATCCCTGATTCCCAGTCACTATATTTTCCTTCTTTTTCGTGATCATCCAGTAGTCAATTCCCAAACATAGTAAATGTGTTCTCATCTTGTTCTTCCAACTGTCAAAGTTTTCAGGATCAAATTTCAGACTATCCTTCCTGTAGTAAGTCATCTTTAGGATCACCTCAAGTTGTTAAGCTTTCTCTCTAAGGACCAGTGGCTCTGATACCAATGGTTAGGAATAATAGTCCACAAGCACAACTGAGAGGGTGGGGTGAATCAATTGTGATACAAAATATTAAAATTTAAACTTTATAAACCAAAAATTCAATGCAAATGATAACAAAGTAAATGCCAACACAATAAAACAATAAGTTTTGTCGAGGAAACCCTATTAAAGGTAAAAAACCAGTGTGAATTATCACCCATAAATGATGTACTGAGAGTATAGTATCTTTATTAAAAGATTTAGTACTGTTAAGTGCTTATTACAATATTACAGTACATAGTCCCTGTTGAAGGGCATACCCTATTAGGAGTCAAGAGTAACAGTGGGATCACTACCTAGGCACACTTTCCAAACAATTTTAAATCCACCCTCAAGGATTAACAATCTGAAAAAGTGTATATAAAGAAGTATACAATCCAGTGAATTGTCTGATAGCAACTGTCTTTGCTTGGTCAGTTCCAATGAAGTATTACAATCACAAACTCTTCTCTACATCCAGCAGCCAAACAAGCCTCGTAGCTTCCACACTTATCTGTCTTGCAATTACCTTCTCATCATACATACTGTAGATGTCTAAAATCGTCCTTATATTAATTTAACTAATATTCCCTTAACATTATAATTAATTATAACTAATTAATTATATTTGTTATGTTCCTCTATTTTATTTAATTAAATCTATTTAATTAAATGAAATTCACTTTCCACAGTATTTGAATTTAATTTAAATACTATCCCCTTTGATGTATTAAATCTTATTTAATACATTATCCCTCATTAATCCCCTTTAAATAAATTTTTAATTTATTTATTCCTCCACATGACTTAAATTCTACTAAACTAAATCAATCTAAATTTTAAATTTAGATTAAGCTAATCTGAACCTAGATCCTACCCTACCTCACATCACTCTCACCAAATAAACCTATTCACTAATTAACTAAGGTTAATTAGGCTAATTTCTTAATTCCTACACCAATTAGTCCTAATTATTTGCTCACACATGTGTGAGAAAATTTCCAAAAATCACCTTTTCCAAACATTCTTATTTGGTTCCAACAAGGTTTCTTATACCTATGATGAAACCTTCTTACACTTTCTAAAAGTGCCTAATTATGGTGATAAGACTAATTATCTTGAAAAACTATGCGGCGGCCGGAAAAAATGATTGTCGCCGGAAAATTTCAAAAGTTGCCAGAAAAAAACTTTTTCGGTCGTTGACATCACTGATGATGTCAGCCTGCGCAGAGGAGTTGCGGGCCGATGGCTGGCACGGCGACCGATGGCCGGTCGGTGGCACAGTGGCGGCCGGTGGGTGGCTCCGCTGCGGAGCACTGCCGGTGTTGCTGTGGCGGCCGGTGGGAGGGCCGGGCGCGGGCCGGGCCAGCGGAGGCGGCGGCGTGGTGGCGCCAGGGTGACGCGGTGGCGGCACGCCCTGGAATGCACAAGAAACCACATTTTTTTGATTTTTTTTTATTTCTCGCCTCGAAAACTGTGTCGTACAGCCCTAGACGGCCAAATTTTTTTTCCAGATGCTCTGGAGGCTAAATAGGTCAAATTTTATATCAAAATTTACCGGATCGACCCTCTGAATTCATTGGAGAGGTCTGTTTTAACCCAAGATAGCTCTAAAAAATACAACCCTCTAGATCTAATGTAGAAAACACCAGAAAACCCTAGAAAGAGAGGGCTTGATCCACAACTCCAAAACAACTTGAACAAGCTGCAACAGCAAGGCTCTGATACCATGTAGAAACTGATGAAATATCAGATTCAACTCCAAGATCCATCTACATGCAAAAACCTGTCACAAAGAATGAAGCGAGAGGAGGAAAAAACAAAACTCAGAAGTTACTCAAAAAGTGAGAGCAAAAATATTATCTGAATTTCTAAACAACAATTACAAAGTTCAACCTTAAAAAGGTGAACAAAACCCTAAAAGGTAAATACTAGGTTGCACATTATTAATTAAGAATTAATTAATAACGCACCTAAGAGAAGCTTAAGCAACTAGAGTAATAATACTCTAACATGGATATCCTCAGCATATTGGCATGGTTGAACTAGAGACTTAAGTGTTTCACACTATACAAACCGATTGTGGGGATGCCATGAAACCTTGCTAGCAACTATAACTTAGTAGCCTAACCGATTCACCTCTGAATGGTGACTTATTATAGTGCAAGGGGAGGGAAGATTCTCCCCCAAGATTCCCATCATATGTGTCCTAAGGTATTGTGTTGCAAAAGAGATCTTCGTAGCATGACAAAAATACCTGGCAAAAGGCAAAAATATGGGCACCCTTCCAAGGGTGACACTATTGTGTGAGCTGAAGGACTACCAAGAAATGGGCCTATAATATTTTATGCGAAGCCAATTTTGTAAGGTAGCTACTGCTTGAATTGTCTTCATTGTGATATACCAAGTAAAAACATAGGTGGCTTGAAAGAGTCACTTGAACATACACAAACGAGATCTTACAATTTGAATCAAGGTTTCCCAATGTCACATTTGATTGTATCCCTCAACATTTTTTTGTCCCTTGTTGGATTGTTTTGAGTCATGTGTCTGTTATTTTTCTGGTTTGAATGTGCTGAAATCAGTTCTTGCCATCGAACAAATTTCCCCAAAATTAGACTAGAGATCAAAATTTGCTCAGAATTTCAACACACTGTCTTAGCAACAATTGACCGTCTCTGCTCTGGATCTTCCATATGTGTAGATTACCATCTGCATAGATCTCCATCTGCAAAGATTGCCAACTGTGTCTGAGATCGCCGTCTCCACTTGAAAATAGTGAACTTCCAAATCTATTGAGACATTTAAAATTTGACCTTTTGTAGGACCCCATAATCATTTTCCCTAGATCAATTAGTCATTCAGCTAAAATCATATTTTTCATATGACATGACTAGTTTCAAGAAACATAAGTAGGTTAAGCTTCCAACACCTCCAGTCTATAGAGAGAAAAAGGAAACCACTCGAAAGTCTAAGGAATATCAACATATTACCAGATCTATCAAACAAGAGAATGAGTATCGCGAGAAAATTGATAAAATCCTTTACAACAACAAAGTTTGCAACTTCATGGCTAAATATTCTATCAACAATGCTTTCGTCGTCATTGAACAATACAACTAGGATCAATTCTTCCATTCTTCCATCATCATTCTTCCTTCTCTTGGAGCATTAGATCAAATCATCATAATCAAATCAATCCTTTCAGGTTGAAAGACCTTAATCAAAGTATTTCAAACCTTCATCCTCAAACAAACACAACATTGCTTGAAGACCATCAGTCTGTCTCAAGTAATTTAAATCCCTTAGTGATGTCCCATTTTGCTTGAGATCGCAAGTCCATCTTCAAGTAGAACAAGTGTTACTTTAAATCCTTTTGTGTTTATATCATCATAAGGTTTTGTCATGCTTAGGTTTTGTTCCAAAAACCTTTAAATCAATCAATCAATCCTCCATCCAATCAATCAGTCAATCAATCTTTAATCAAACATCAATCAATCTAATACAATCAAATATAATCAAATCCAGAATCAAGATCTTTGCTCCATTCCTTACACCTTCCTGTCTTCCATTCTTCTAAATCCACCATTTTATGGTAGTCACTTGATTCTTATCCAGAAACATGAGGCGAGTAACATTCAACACTATTACCCATGAGGAGAATCCTTTTGCCACTCAATATTTTCAAAGAACTGGAGTACAAGCTAAGGAAATTCCTAAACTTGTGGACCAAGAAGAAAGACCCACCCAAGTGATGGACTTCCTTAGTGACCCATAAAACTTAGAAATGGTTGAGAAGGCCATTATTCATAACGGTGCTAAAATATTCTTGAATCTTGTACATAATGGTGTCACAGTGCCTACTGACTTTGATGAAACACTTCTTGCTCAAAATGTCACCAAAGCCACCGCTGCCACTACTACAGCCATGGCTTCCACTTCCAATGATATATAATCACGTGACATAGATAAAGGACCTATTAGCGAACCTTCCACATCAGTACCTATATCAGCGCCTGTGTCAATAACCGAATCAGTGCCTCAATTAACACCATAACAAATTCAACAAATCCGAAGTGCTTTTCCAAACAATACTACACATAACAACACTCAAACGATGAGGATGACTTAAGGAGAAAGTTCTAATGTAAACAACATAGGGCAGATTTTCGTGCCCTTACCTACATCTTTGTTTCAAACAACGAGAATGAAAACATCTGCAACCACTACATCTCAAGCCTATCAATATATACCACCACCTACTATTGGTATGACTTCTATAGTGTTTTCAGCTGCATAATTTGGAGGAGGCAGAGGTTATGTACCACCGTTTGTTCCCTGGAATACTCTAGATTTCATCCAACAATTCAATGAACTCAAAAGCATTGTACAAGGCTTACAAAATGGGGGCAAGAAAGAGTTTTCTTTTGAAGAGATTTGTCCCTATCCATTTGACAAGTCCATCACAATGCAACCATTCCCACCAAAATTTGAGATTCCCAAATTTGAGAAATACAAAGGTGAAATATGGCCTCTACAACATCTCAAAGAGTTTTACATTGCATGTCAAGAAGTTGCCTATAATGAGAATTACTTAAAAAGACTCTTCACTAGGAGTCTTGGAGGCACAACTTTAGAATGGTTTATGGCCGTTCCTTATGGGTCAATCTCTACTTTCTCTGATCTTGCAGAGAAGTTTGTTGGACAATATTCGTATAAAATTGAGCATCAAGCAACACTCAGCAATCTGTGCAATACTAAACAAAAGAATGGAGAAACCTTTGCTAGCTTCTTCCAATGATGGAGACATAATGCAAATCGCATGCCATGGAAAATGCCTGATAGTCACTTAATTGAAATCTTCACAAAGAATTTAATCTTTGAGATGTCTTTCCAAATGAAAATGGCTTCACCTGACACATTTGAATCCCATATCAAGATGGGAAAAGACATTGAAGATGGCCTTTTACAAAGAGCTAGCATCAAACATTATACTCCCTCCAATAATGATAAACCAAAATTTTGGAGTAAAAATCAAGGAGTTGTCAATGATGGAGTGACTAACACCAAGCATGTTCATAATGTTCAAGCATCCAACAATAACAATCAAAATAATTGCAGTAACAATTAGAATCAAAATCAGAATCACAACAACAATCAAAATCAAAATCAGAATCAGAATCAGAATAATCAGAATAATCAAAATCAGAACAACAATCAACAACCACGCAATCAATCATTCTTGTTTCCTCGCAACAATTACAACAACAATAAGAATAACAACAATAATAATGACAATCGACAATGACGAGAATTCACAGCTTTGGCAGAACCTCTAAATGTGATCTTTAAACAACTTGTGGATCAAGGAATGATAGTCTACCCAAATACTCAACCTTTTGATGAGAATCAACCTAAACATGTTTGGTATAGAGATAATTAGTATTGTGATTATCATCATATCAAGGGACATGATACCAAGAAATGCATGAAGCTTAGACACTTTGTGCAAGATCTCATTAAGGATGGGAAAATTGAAGTTGAAGGTCAGAATGCATCCTCATCTAATGCAAAACTCAAGGTCTACAATCAACCCTTCCCACCTCACAATAAAAAAATGCATCAAATACGATCCCATATGACTATTCTATGAAAACTATCATAGGCCATGATAGACTGTGTGGGAGTTTAAGTGAAAATAATATCTTTGGGTTTGACTCTCTTTGTGGCCGCATTGAAGAAACTGACACACTTGTTAACACCATAATCCTCAAAGCTGCTAATTGCAATGCTACTACACGTAGACCCAGAGTCACTGTCCAAGCTACTAATAAACCTTCTACATCTACAAATCCACTAGCTGCACCATCAACCGCTGCTCGGCCTACCTCATGCTATGACCTATTGGCTCCATTAGGGAAGATGCCTGCATAGATATCCATTCTAGAGCTCCTGACAACCTCACCAATTCACAAAGAAATCCTTGATAAAGCTCTAAATGAATCCCGTGTCCCTGAGAACATCAACGCTGTGCAATTCCAAGCTATGATAGGGAAATTAGCCGCACAAGAACATCTTGTCTTCACCGATAAGGACTTTCATGGTCCTGACCTACATCATAATAAGTCCCTCCATATAGAAGGAAAAATCCAATCCACAAGAATAAAATGAATCCTTATAGATGGTGGATCTGGCTTGAATTTGTACACATTGAAAATGATTCATAATATTGGTCTTTCTGAGGACCTCATTGATGTAGACAAATAAATCACAATAAAGGCCTATGATGATCATGACTGAGAAAGCAAGGGTTTGATCACACTACCCTTACAAGTGGGTCTGGCCCTGATTGAAACTATTTTCCATGTACTGGATCTAGATCTACCTTATAATATCTTGCTGGGATGACCATGGATACATGCTATCAAAGGTGTACCCTCTACTTATCATCAATGTCTAAAGTTCCCACATCATGGTAGAGAAATCACAATCCCTGGAGATCTTGAGCCCTTTCAATACTGTAAGAGATTGGAAGGAAAACAATCTAACTATTGTCCATTGAATGAGTTTGGCCGATATTCTAGTCAAGAAACCCATATTTCAAACACTCCATTAGTTCCAGAAAAGACATCAGAAACACCAGCTGAGAAATCCAAAGGAAAGGAAAAATTTACCAAAGACAAGGTCATTGAAGACAAACCCTCCTCATCTGAAGCAAAGGCCAAGTTTATAGATCAAGGCATGGGAGAGTATAAATTTGAAAGTGCTCTATGTATTGGGCAACTCCCTTTGTATCCAAAGTCTTATGGAAGACCATCACCATTACCCCCCTCTAAAGACAAAGTGCTTATGCACTGTAAATCAACTATTTTTGAACATTGGGGGTCCCTATCAGATGAACACATGGAATATAATATCCTCTATTGGCTCTATAGTGATGAAGAATAACGACCTATAATTTTCCCCAAAGGAAAGTATCCTAAGGTTACTCCCATTGTCGAAAGTATGGGATATCATGGTACTGGCCTTGGAGCTAAGGAAACGGGTAAGAAGAAGATCATAACGGCCAATGACTATCCTAAAGGAAATATATTGGGTTCCGTGGAGACCAAGACTAATTTCGCTAAGGATTATTGTCTAGCTGTCTCATTCAGACACTGAGGAAGAGTTATTCAAAATTCCTTTCCACTATATTGAAGATGACCTAGACAACCAAAACCTTCATGTATTCGCTATCACCCAAGCTGAACTTTCATCCCTTCATCTACCCCTCACAAACCCTAGATTAATTGACTGGGATTAGCAAGACTCACCACCAGCTTTAGACATTTGTGATTCATATGAGGTAGTTTTAGCCCTCTTTAGACTTAAGAATATCTGAGAGTATGAACATCAGATTCACTATAGTGAACAATCCTACTTTGGTAGCCAAGTCAAATCTCTTAGTCGCAAAAATGAAAAAGAAAAAAAAATAAAAATGAAAATACATCCTCTGGTGAAAACCTCTTGCAGGCACCTTTGGATGAAGAAAAAGATAAAATAAAGGACGCTCCCTCTAGTGAAAATCTTTCTGAGGTGCTAGAGGAGGGAGAGGCTGACTTGCCATTTATATATTCAAAACTAGAAGTGTCCTCTATGATAATCGAAGATACTATTCCAATCAACCTAGGCACAGAAGCAGATCCACACATCACCTACATTGCAGTTTCTCTCAGTGATCAAGAAAAGAAAGACATGAAAACATTCTTGCATAAACAAAAAATCAACTTTGCCTGGAATTACAAGGACATTCCTAGGCTAGACTTAGATCTTGTCATGCATCATCTTGCTATAGACCCAAGTGTAAAACCTATTAAGCAGAAACTTCGCAAGATGCATCCGCAAGTCGCATTGGTAGTCAAAGTAGAACTTCATAAAATGCTGGATGCTGAAGTAATCAGACCAATCAATTATCCTGAATGGGTTTCTAATATTGTACCATTAGGTAAGCCTACTAGGGGCATTCACATCTGCACTGGTTTTAGAGATCTAAACCTTGCATGTCTTAAGGATGATTTTTCACTCCCAAATATTGACATTATAGTGGATTTAATGGCAGGACATGAAATGTTGTTGCTTATGGATGGCTTCTCAGGTTACAATTAGATCAGGATAGCACCAGAAGACCAGCACAAAACCACATTCACAATGCCTTGGGGCACCTTTTGTTATCAAGTGATGCCTTTTTGCCTTAAAAATACCAGAGCCACTTATCAACGAGCAATGACTACCATCTTTCATGACCTTTTACATGTCATCATAGAAGATTATGTAGATGATCTTTTAGGCAATTCCAAAACAAGGGAATCACATATTCCTATTCTTACTACCATTTTTGAGCGATTAGAGAAGTATAAGCTTAGGTTGAATCCTAAGAAGTGTGTTTCTGGAGTACAATCTGGTAAGCTGCTGGGATACATTGTGTAACGGCGTGGAATATAAGTTGATCCAAAGAAAGTGAAAGTGATCCTAGAGATGCCACCACCCAAAACATTAAAGTAATTATGTAGTTTACAAGGAAAACTACAATCAATCAAAATATTCATGTCACAACTGGCAGATAAGGTGCATCCGTTCTCTCATCTCCTGCACAAGAATATCAAGTTTCAATGGGATTACTTATGTCAAAATGTATTTGAGAAGCTAAAAGGCTATCTGGCTAATCCACCTATGCTGGTAACACCTTTTCCTGGCCGTCCCCTGATTTTGTACATATCTACTATAGAAGTCACGTTGGGATCCCTCCTGGCACAATTAGATGATACTGACAAAGAGCGAGCAATTTACTATCTCAGCAGGACTCTTATTGGCTATGAGTTGAATTATTCCCTAATTGAGAAGGCATGTTTGGCTATTATTTTCTGTACACAAAAAACTATGACATTATATGCTTAATCATAAGATTCATCTTGTCACCAAAATTGATCCCCTAGAATATCTCCTGGCACGTGCTGCTCTTACTGGTCGTACATCAAAATGGGTCATGATACTTAGTGAGTTTGACATTGTTTATGTGGATCAAAAAGTTATCAAAGGACAAGTAATTGCCGATCAGTTAGCTGAAGCACCTGTTGATGGTCAACATCCTTTGATCACAGATTTTCTAGATGAATCAGTCCTTAATCTTGCTCCAATTACACCATGGAAGCTTTATTTTGATGGATCTTTCACTCAGAAAGGATTGGGGGTAGGAATCTTGTTTGTTACACCAAAAGGGGATCTCATCCCTAAATCTTATAAATTACAATTTACTTGTACCAACAAAATTGCAAAATATGAAGCCCTTGTACTTTGACTCCCCCAGGCCATACAATGGAAGATCCTCAATTTATTGGTGCTTGGTGATTCACAATTGGTTATCAAACAAGTTATGGATGAATATCAAACAAAGGATGACAAGTTGCTTCCCTACCGCCGTACAGTTGAAGACCTCAAAGAATATTTCACTGAGCTAATCTTCCAATAGATCCCTCACATGAAAAACAAAGCAGCAAATGCCATGGAAACAATTGGGTCCTTGATCACTATGCCAGAACACAGTGCACAGTGTGAGTTTCTTGTTGAGAATCTTACGGTCCCTGCCTATGACAAACCAAATTCTGAAATGGTGTGTGAAATTGCTGATCCCAATTCCCCATGGTACCAAGAAGTATATTCCTACCTTCGCGATGGACATACCACACTTACCCTAACCCCCAACCAACGTAAAACCTTCATTCACCGCACTTTTTGATACACAATTCTTGTTGATACCCTTTTCTGAAAGAATTTTGTTGGAACTCTTTTAAGGTGTCTAAATTTTGATGAAGCACAAACATCCTTGGAGGAGGTGCATCAAGGAATCTGTGGGGCTCACTCTAGTGGACTTACTTTGTCCAAGAAGTTATTACGCACTATATATTACTGGTCTATAATAGAACAAGATGCTTACAACTATGTGAAGAAGTGTGTGCCTTGTCAGCTGCATGATGATTTGATACACGCTCCCTCCCAATCCCTTCAGCCCACCATCACCCCTTGGCATTTTTCATGCTGGGGTCTCAACCTCGTTTGTCAGATTTTCCCTAATTCTTCCAATGGCCATAAATACATCCCTGCTGCTACAAAGTACATTACCAAGTGGGTCAAAGCTGTTCCTCTCACCTACACTACTGAAAACATATTTCAAAGTTCATTTTGAACTATCTTTTTTGTCACTATGGAATTCCTCAGGACATTGTTACTGATAATGGAGGACCTTTCAAGAATAAGGATGTCATAGAGCTATGTAGGAAATTCAACATTACCCACCATACCTCTTCGAAGTACTTTCTGCAAAGCAACGGTCAAGCTGAGGCTACGAATAAAACCATCCTCAGAATCCTCAAGAAAACGGTTGATGAACCTGGCCGTGATTGGCACCTTTGCCTCAACCCTACCCTTTGGGCTTACTGCACCTCCATTCAAACCCCACGGGAGCCACTCCCTTCCCCCAGACATGCCTACATCGCCTTCCATAATAAAAGTAACTCCCCATATCTGTGCAGGTAGTTCCTTGACCATTTTACACCTCCGTAATAAAAATTCCAGCATGACTGAGCTTACCATATTAATACTAAGATTTTTTCTAGACATAGTGATCACAAACGTTTCCAAAAAATCAGCAGATAGATTGAATTTCCTAATGATCATTCTATTCGTAAGCAATTGCCAGCGAATTCTCATTTTTATCAATCTTTGGCCCATCAGGATGCATCCTTCCGGTGTCGGCTGTTCTATCAATCGCCAGATCAAATTTGTTCATGGAAATAACTTCTAGACTGAATGACCGCTTGGTCAGGATGCCTTTTTGTTGATTTTATCTTGTGTTTTACTTTGTCCTTATCGCGACAGCCTCGATCTTTTATATCTTGGTTCATTATAGTGAGTATCTAGTGAAATACGTGTCATTTATGGTATGATCTACTTGTCATAGTTTGTTAGTGCATTTATATTTTGATATTTAGTTATGACTATGTATGCCTCACTGGGGGTAGGTTTCATGCATCTCAAATACCTCAAAAGATCTGGATGTACTGCATCTTTTCATGAGTAAAATTTCATAGATCTTATCATACCTGATATCTGGCATTCTTGTTCCTAACAACCTATTTGTCTGAGAGTCTAGTCCACGCAAAGGAACCATGTCACTTGTGTTTTCTAGCACATGGTGCATAACTCCTTTTGCAATATCAAACTAGGATGTGCTCTCCAACATTAACATGACATCAATCCCACTATCATCATGTAGTTAGTATTTGCATTTTAGCTAGGTCATCTTGCACTTTGATTTTGCTCTTGGAAAAGGTTTCTATTTATTCCCCCTATCTAGTCACCTAAGTTATTTTATTAGACCTATTTGATACACACAAAAATAGTGTCCTCATGTGTCTCATATTACATTCATTCATTAGGTTACTTTTATTCATTAATTTCATTCATTACTCATTAATCATTACAGTTATATTGTTATTTCATTCATTAATCATTAATCATTACAGTTATATTGTTATTTCATTCATTAATCATTAATCATTACAGTTATATTGTTACTTCATTCATTACTTATTAATCATTACCGTTATATTACTCATTAAGGTTGCATTTAGTTCCATTACATGTTTTAGTTGCATTGTTACTTCATTCAATAAATCATTATTCATTATAGTTGCATATAGTTACATTTCATTCATTTAGTTGCATTGTTAAGTCCTTAACATTTTTTAGGATCCATTCTTTTTAGATTCATTACACATTTCACAAATCATATATGCATTTACATTTATTCATCATCAAATTTCATCAATACATGACAAAATATATCCATCTATAAGCATTAACACATCACATCTAACATCTATATATCTGCATCTCAACCCTGCATCACAAATATGTCACATAATCATATACATTCAACTCATCCTGCATGTCAATCATAAAACATGTGTAATATAAATGCATCCATACATCCTGCATAAACATCATATCATATAAGCATAAAAAATAGAGTCCATACAGTCCCAATAGTCCAAAAAGTCCATGTATATATCTCACAATGTCAATGTCATACATAATGTGTCACATAAATCATATAAAAATATGTATCAAAATTGGTCTAAGACAAATCATGGTGGTGGCCGCGATGGTCCTACACTACTGCCCGGGCATGGTGGTAACCCCATTGATCCTTGTGAGCCTCATCCTATGCTCTCTATCTCTGCTCTCTCTAAGTAAGAAGGCTGTCATGCCTCCTCTGGCACTACACCGTAGTAGAGACCCATATAATATGTGGCCTCTCGTCCCTTTTGAATAGCCTCTCTCTGTGCTACCATCGCATCTGCCAACATCTGTCCCACACCTGCAGCCCTGCCTGCCAAATGAGCTATATCTTGATTTTCTCTATAATCCCCTGCATGTCTCCATGCTAGGTCTCGCTTTGAGGTCAGAGCTACTATCTATGCTGACATCACCGTAAGCTCCTCTGAAGGATCCCCATGCTCCCCAATAATGGAAAACTCACCACTGTCAACTCGAGCCTGTAATATGTATATATATACACACACACACATGTATATACATATGTATATAT
>MU226880.1:5669537-5689616 GCA_018584345.1 Thuja plicata | reverse complement strand
AAACCTATATATATCATAAGACTTGTAATAGTTAGAGGTCTTTGATCTTTTGGAATTTTTGTAACGAAGAGATAATATACAACAGAACTCAGATATTCTGGTTCTTGTTTATCTTTTGAAGCTGTGTGAACCTTTCATGTATCAACGAGCTGGATTACATAAATAAAATAAGGTGCAATTTTACTCTTCTCAACTGTTGTCTCTTTAATTTGTGTGTATGCTTTTCTATGTTAAAGTTTATAAGGTATTCAGTAACACTCTAGTTATAAGGTAACCATTTAATTGTTTGCAAGTTTCTCTCAAGGAGAGAATTAAATGTTGTGAATGATTACAAAAAGCATACTACTTTGTTAAGGATTTGATACAGGGTTCTGGAGGTAACAAGATAGTTTGTAAGGCAAGCTATTCTAATTGTTTGAGCTGTAAGGCAGTTCAGTGTATCTTGTTTTTGTATTTTCTTTGCTTATTATTGACTCTACAGCCCTAAGGATAGGCACTGATCTAGAAAACATTCTGAATATCTATCTATGTTCGAAGTATTCCAAGTTATCAGAACCAAATCAATTTACAAACTCTGTTACTAAGAAATTATAAGTTGAACTTGTTTAAGGACCTCTGTCAGCAGGACACTGTCCATATTACTGATTCCTTGAAGAGTGAATCAACTAGGTTAACCCTCCTACAAAAAAAGGAAGAAGGATTGAAATTCTTATATTATTGGTTTCTGTCATATTTAAGATTGTGATTTGAATGGTTAAATCCTGTATATGATTATGCTTGGTCATTTACAAGGTATTTTATAAGCTAGTTCAATAGAGATACATGACAAATCAGTGTCCACATCAATAAATACTGTGTTAAAAGCCATCTTAAAAGGCAAAACCTGCCTGAGCATATGTGGAGCTCAAAAATGAAGAAGGACCTTATCCAGTCCTTAGCAATTAGGCTTTCCTTGTCCCTGAATCAGTATTAAAGGGTATGGTGTTCAAGTAGTCATATCAAGCACTGTGATTCATACAAGAAAAATCCCTAACATGATGTATTAAATCTTATTTAATATATTATCCCTCATTAATCCCCTTTAAATAAATTTTTAATTTATTTATTCCTCCACATGACTTAAATTCTACTAAACTAAATTAATCTAAATTTTAAATTTAGATTAAGCTAATTTGAACCTATATTCTACTCTACCTCACATCTCTCTCACCAAATAAACCTATTCACTAATTAACTAAGGTTAATTAGGCTAATTTCTTAATTTTTACACCAATTAGTCCTAATTATTTGCTCACACATGTGTGAGAAAATTTTCAAAAATCACCTTTTCTAAATAATCCTTATTTGGTGTCAACAAAGTTTCTTACACCTATGATGACACCTTCTTACACTATCTAAAAGTGTCTCATTGGTCCAAAACTCTTACACCCTCTTACACCTCTTACAAGATCCTTCACATGTGTACTTTAAGTACACTTTGACCCATCAAATCCAAAGTTTCTCACACGTGTGAGCAAAGTGGGCCTCTTGCATGACTTATGTGTCCCTCATGTGGCACCTATGTGGATGACACATGAGCTCCACCTCATCCAATCCCTCTCTCTCCTCCAAAAAAATATATAAATAGAGGCCATTGTCAAGAGCAAATCATCTCCTTTTTATGCATTGTTATCATGTTAAAATAGTTTTAGAATTCTTAGTTCATTTTTCATGTTCATGCTCTTGTTCATTATTGAATGTAGATATTACATGCTAGGATTAATGGTGAATAAATCTAGTTTTCTTATCTCTTGCATATCATCTTAAGTGTAGTGTTTTTATATTCATCATCATCATTTGGTGAAGGCTTGAGACAAGTTCCTCATACTTGTTCTTAAGCTCTTCTTCACATCCATTAGTTTGCATTGTAGGTTTCAATCCATAGCATGCAAGCAATCAAAGTGGGATTTTGATATTGTGTTGGGAGAGCACACCCACATAACATCTCTAAGAGAAAATCAACAAGGCATTGGGCGCCCTTGTTTAGCTCATCGGAGGTTATGATGGAAATCTTATTTTTAGAGTACGTTCTTAGATATGTTAATGTAGTTTATTGATATATATCTCTAATGTTTGCATGTCTGAGAATGCTCCCAACAGGTAGGTTTCTAGCATATACACACATCTATTCAAAAGAAAATTTCTCATCTATATACCCTATTACAATAATTGATTAGGTTGACCAATTAAGATTTCCCAATATATAAATAATAATTTAACCCCTTGATAAGATACACATGGTATCTAAAATAAGTAAACATCAATTAAAATACATCACATATACTCCAAGATCCGCAATCCATGCTCACAATCCATAAGACACACTACATGTCTAAAGTCGGCCACCAAATAGGTATCCTCCAGAATACACACCACAACTGATGTCACCAATATGTTCACAATTATTGATCAATATCCAACATTCCTCAATGTGTCATCTGTCATCCCTTAAGCTCTCATACCATAAAACATCTTTACCTGTAAGATATACCCAAAACACAAAGACCAACTTTGTCAAGCATCACTATCACTATTTAGAAACCAATCTTCACTAAAACATCTGTAACATCACCAATATCCAATATTAAGACAATCGACCTTAGGAATAAGGTCATCACATATCCTTCCTCACATCCTTATCTTCAATCATTCTGATTCATCCGTACAATGTCCGTACATATCTGTTAGTTATCATAACCAGTCTATTCTCTCCATAGAAACATATGTTGACATTAGTGACAAAACATGAATATCAACAGCATAAATAGTACCCAAATCTGATATCATCCAATAGAACAAAGATGTAGTATATGAGAAACCCAAAGTATCCACATATACCACAATCCGATCAACTAAACATAGATAATAATATGCATCTCAAAGTATTCAAATTATTTCTAGTTCATACAAATAACACAAATTTCAAATATAATAATGCAACTCAAAGACTACAAAATAAGATTTAGAGTACCTCTTAGTCAAATGATTTAACACCACACTACAATTCAATCATGTTCAAGATAGTTTAATAGGAAAGACGTAAGATCAATCCCACCACACAACAATTTGATAATAGACAAAGATTGGATGCAATCTCGCTTCTTTTCTTGATTGAATTTTGATTTACACTTCAAAAGAAAAGTTTCAAAATGCTCTTCAAATCAAAAGAGTTTTTTTTTTGCATAAGTTGAAAGATAACCTTTACAATAGAGTTCCCTCATATATATAAAGGAGAGTTTGACAGAAAAAATGGGAAATTTACAACTAACTTGACTTATTCAACAATAGAGTCCTATTTATCTTGGGAGTTAAGTTATTTTTACATGTAAGTACACTTTTACAAAAAAACATGTAAAATGTCATAAACAAACTACAAAATGCATAAAGGGAAAATATAGAAAATAAACCAATTGTCTTAAGATACATTCTTGTCATCAACATTCTTCTCCAAAATTCTGTGTATCTTTGCAAGGGGGATTACACCTCATAATTATTAGGTCCTCGAGTATAACTGGAAATAAATCATACTCATGTAATGTAGTACTCTATGATGATAAAGACCATTTTGTGTTTACTCAGAATGACCTTTAGGCTATCTAGAGTCACTTGAAAATCCACTAACTTATTAATAGAAGATATTGAAAATTATTCTAATTCTACCTTTTTTTGAATTAGTGATGTGAACTCCTAGAGAATTGTATCCACACGAAGTATTCCCTGAGTCTCATCAAAAAAATTTCATTGAAGGTCTCTGACATGCCAATGATGTCTGGCCCTTTGCCAATACTTATTTCCCAAGCATCCTGCAAATATTTTATTAGTTCCTTGAGAACCTCCTTTATGTATTTCATTTATACTCAATATATTTCTTCCTTCTGGGAACTACCCTATTCTCAACTAGTATTTCTATTTTGAATTTTTTTTAGCTTTGTCCAAGACTCAAGATCCTTTTCTAACAAATCCAAATCTTGTGATAACATGTCAAGTGTTTGGTATAACTAAGACTTGACATTATTTATATTTTCTAACATCTCAATTAAAGAATTCAAAAGATGACTACCCTGTAAAAAAATTCTATCAATCCATACATTCATAGCTCTTCCTTGAGCACTAATACTTTCATTCTTTTTGATGGCATCATCATCGATGGAAGTTACACTAGTTCAATCACTTCATAAGATTGACATATTTTCATCAAAATTAGAGCGAGTTTCTCTATCTTAAGCTTCAAGTAATCATTGACAACATTTTTTTGTCATACCTTTCAACCAAAGCATCCATTGTTTCCTACATATCCTCTTTGGAACTTTCATGCATTTTTTGAGCAAGCTCAATCCTTTTGACCACACAATTTGAACCTTGAACTTCTTCAATAGTTTTATTTGGAGGTGGCATAACTGATTACACATACTTATTTCTTAATTGATCAAATCTTACCCTTGAAATTATTTTAGCTCTTTTTGCAACCTTTGGCTTTACTAGAACAAGTTGGCCAAAATCAAAGTCATCTGGAGAGATGGCTTGCTATTTCCTCTTTGGTGTTATTGACCCCAAGCATGTAGGAAGGATAGAAGAATCTATGCCAGCACTTGTAACCATAGTTTATTCAAATGTAGCTTGTTCTTGAATAATGGTGGTTACATTTGGTGGACTGTGAGTTGGTACTGCAAATGATATTTCCACAACTGACATATTGGAAAAGACTTAGTCATACAATTATCAAATTTTATCATTGTGGCATCAAGCATGGATGTGTACACCTTTGAGAAACTAGGGAAAGAAGAAAGTGTGCCAAACACATTCTCAATATTGTCATGAGGGGTGTCTAAAAATAGAATCACTAGGAGTTGAGGAATAGATAGTTTGGATTGATACAGTAGGTGCAATAGAAACAATATATGTATTAGAAATAAAATCTATATTTTTGACAAGAGAAGATACTAGGGTATAGACAAGAGTGGAAATCTCTGAAGTAACCTCTAGTGTAGATTCACCTTCTGAAGTGATTAGAGGCTATTGTAGTTCTTCCTTTGAATGTTATTCTCCTTGCTCCTTACCATGAGATGATTTTACTTCTTGATACTTTCTCTTTTTCTTACCTACACTAAACTTATACCTAGGTGCCTTCTTGGTAATGGAGGAATCTTCTTTGTTTAATGTTATGAATTTAGTCTTCTTACAAATAGATCTTGTAGTGTCCTCTTCTAATCTTATGTTGAAGGGTTTCAAATTTATTCCCTTTTTCTATAGCCAAGTATTGGTATTTACAAGGATGGGTTGAAATAGCCCTCTTATACAAACCAATTCCTTTTTTGACCATTGGATTAGAGGAAGAGGCATGCCAACAATCTTCTACTCTTCATAAATATAATGCAAGATATTTTCTACATCTTTTGTGTCCTCAGGAATATTAAAGCAAGATCAAAATTGTAAGGGTGAACCCATAATAGTGGGTTACACTTTTTCCTCCAAAAAATATCAAACCCAAAAATTGTATCGGGGAGTTTCGATAGAAACTCATAAAAACTTTCAATCAAAAGTAGTCATTACGGTTACTTTCGATTGAAAGTTTCAGATTAAATATAAAAATCCGAAATAAAAAATTTCGATCAAAAGTTGGTTTTGATCGAAAGATAGAAAGATGGGGTTTCAAACCCCATCTGAAACCCCACCCATCATTTTCACTTAGGTGGTGGGGTTTCAGAGGTTTTAAAAGTGCTGTGGCTTCCACTTTTCAGACACCATTTTTTAGGTTTTTTTAATATATATTTTTATGTATATACTTTTTTTTTAATATTATTTAATGCTTTTAGTTATATACATGTGTATACACATGTATATAGGTATATACACATGTATACATGTGTATATATATATATTTATCTATATTTATGTACATGTATGAGTATATATATGTGTGTGTGTATATGTGTGTGTATATATACATATATATATATGTGTGTGTGTATATACATGTATATATATACATGTATATATAGATACATACATATATATATGTGTGTGTGTGTGTGTGTGTGTGTACACACATATATATGCACATATATATACACATATATGTATACATGTGTATACACACACACACACACAGATGCAGGAGCATCTTGGGTTCTTGGAAATCCTATATCAACCAAAAATATGTTTGTTTAGGTTCGGTAGCTTGTTGGAGACTGCTCAGTAAAATTCTCGGTAACTGCTTTGCTTGATCAGTTGAAGGTTTGTGTTTAACCGCTCGGGATCAGTTACTTGTGTTTTGGTGGTTTTCACCGACTGGTCTCTGCGCTCGGTAGTATTTCTCACCAAGTTGGTTTTTAGATGTTGGATCTTTTGGCCGACATTTAAATTTAATTTCTGTAATGTAATTAATGTTGGGGTCTCTCATTGGGATGCGTGTGGACCTAAATCTTGATCTTTTCTATTTCCTATGTTGGATCTTTAGGATATTTGGTGCTGACTTTTTTTTTGGTCTCTTGTATATATTTAGTTTTTGTTCTTAGATTTAGGGCAGCAGTTCTTAATTAGAAAAGAGAGAAGATTTGGATCGCAGGTCAGTGACCTTGCATGGATGAAGATCATTTATCTGAATCTTTATGGCTGCAACCGGGAAGGCCTTAGGACCCGAGATGTATGAGGTTTGATGAAATAATAAGAATATTGAAAAATTTCTTTCTCTCCCATTCTATGTTGTTTCTTTTGAGTTATTCTTTTGGTTGGTTTGGATAGCTGGGAGTGCCTTGGGCCCTAGTTTTCCTTACCCTCCTTACGTCAGATGGTATCAGAGCGAAGGTGGGATATGAGGTTCCTTCTTGTGAACCCTAGTGATATTTTTTGTAGGGTAGCAGATTGTGATCTAACCTACAATTGAAGAGGGTTTTAGGATGGTTCATGGGAGAGGAAATGAAGATCTAGTTCTAGCCGATATGCTAAGACAAATTGCTGCAAGATTTGAAGCTATTGAGACAACCCAATGCAAAGGAAGACATATTGAGGATGTAAGTGATGATGAAGTTGAAGAAGTGCAAGGAGAAGCCACACCTGCACTTGTGATGGATCAGGAAGAAGAAAGATTCCTGCGAGCATTAACAAGTTTGAAGTCCATACCTCAGTTTAATCCTCCTGAGTATAGTGGAAAGTTAGATTCTGATGAGTTGATAGACTGGATAACCGAGATGGAGAAATAATTTGAATATGAGAATGTATTAATGGAGAAAAAGGTGAAGATTGCAAGTACAAAGTTGAAAGTTCATGCATCATTGTAGTGGGAGCATCTGCAATTAGATCAAAAGAAGAAGGGTAAAGAAAAGATCAAGGTATGGGATAAGATGATAAACAAATTGGAAGGCAAGTTTCAACCTTGTGAATACCAATTTAACCTAGTTAGGAGAATGAAAAGTTTAAAGCAGAAAGATAGCTCGGTAAAATATTACATCGATGAATTTTATAGATTAGACATTAGATCTAGACATGCTGAAGATGAAGTGGAAATAATTACAAGATATATGAATCAATTGAGAATTTCTATACAAGATGAGATCATCTTGGTAAAGATGGAGAGCATTGAAGAGGCATATTACTTTTCCCTAAAATCTGAGGAGAAATTGAACAAAAGATATGAACACATGAAAAGAGGAAGAGGAGGTAGTTTCTCTAGAGGAAGAGGAAGAGGAAGATCTTCTGGTGAAAACAATGAATCTAATCAGGACAAAACAAATCAAGAAACACATCAAGACAAAGGCAAGACCGAGTGGAAATGTGGAAGCTCATTCCGAGGAAGAGGCAACTACTCCTGAAGTGGTTATAGCAGAAGAGGGTTCCAAGGAACTTGTTACAATTGTGGTGAAGAAGGACATAGATCCTTTAAGTGTACACATACAAGAAAGAAAGTCAGTAGTAGAATAAATGTTTTCATGCAAGAAGACTCATTGAATGAACTTGAGAAGGAAGGAAACCTAATGGTCAAAAGAATATTATGGAGTGAGAATAATAAGCAAGATCCTATAAGGAAAAGTTTGTTCAAAACCATATGGAGAGTTGTAGAAAAAGTTTGGAAGGTAATTGTTGATAGTGGAAGCTCAAAGAATCTGGCATTAGAGGAGATGGTCATGAAGTTACAATTGGAAAGAATGAAGCACTCAAAGCCCTATCAGATTTCATGGATCAAGGATGAGCTTAATTTAATGGTTAGTGAACAATGTTTTGTGAATCTGAAAGTTGGCAGGTATTATGATAAGGTATTGTGTGATATTATGCTAATGGATTGTTGTCATAATTTATTGGGTAGACCCTGGCAATATGATAGACATGCTATACATAATGGAAGAGTGAACAAATATACTATTTGGGTTGATGCTAAGAGGCAAATATTGTTACCGTTGGTTGAAGAATCTGTTGGAGAGATATGTACATCTGTAAAAGTTTGTTTGATGGAAGGTAGATAGTTTGTTAAGGATTTGAAAAGGAATGATATCTATTATGCTTTGATTCCTAACAAATCGAGTAAGAATACAAAAGATAAAGTTCCCAAAGAAGTTGAGAAATTTCTCATAGAGTACAAGGAGATCATTTTAGATAATGTACCTAATGGTTTTCCACTGGTAAGAGATATTAGTCATTGTATGGATTTGATTCCTGGAGCTATTTTACCAAACAAGGCACCACACCGGTTGAAACCGACCGAGAATGAAGAACTCAACCGACAAGTTCATGAGTTGTTGAACAAGGGTTTGATCAGAGAAAGTTTGAGTCCATGGACAATACCAGCTATATTAGCACCTAACATGAATCGAGAATGGAGAATGTGCACTGATTCAAGATAAATCAATAAGATAAAAGTTAGGTATAGATTTCCCATACCGAGGATGGATGATATAATGGATTGTTTGAGTGGAGAAAAATATTTTACCAAAATTTATTTGAAGAGAGGATATCATCAGATCAAAATCAAAGAAGGTGATGAATAGAAGATTGATTTCAAGAAAAAAGAAGGTTTATATGAGTGGTTGGTTATGCCCTTTGGTTTAACTAATGCACCGAGTACATTTATGAGGCCAATGAATGAAATTTTAAAGAAAATTCCTTAATAAATGTGTGACTGTATACTTGGATGATATTTTGATATTCAGTAAGAATAGGGAAGAGCATTTGATGCATATAAGACAAGTTTTGCAAATATTGAAAGAGGAAAAGGTACTGATAAATTTGAAAACCTGTTCTTTCATGAAAGAAGAACTTGTGTATTTAGGTTTTGTGATTTCAGCTGATGGTTTGAAGATGGATCCTGCGAAAGTTGAAGCTATACTTAGTTGGCCTACACTTGAGAATATTAGTGAGGTAATATCATTTCATGGATTGACAATTTTTTACAGGAAGTTTATCAAAATTTTTAGTTCTATTTGTAATACTATGAGTGAGACAATGAGGGGAGATAAAAGAGAATTCAAAGTGACACATGGAGCTAATAAGAGTTTTGAGACTTTGAAACAAAAGGTTGCTAAATTACCCATGTTAGCCTTACCTGATTTCAATAAGGTATTTCAAGTTGAATGTGATGCAAGTGGAAGTGCAATAGGAGCTGTGTTGACTCAAGAAGGTAAACCTATTGCTTTCTTTAGTGAAAAGTTGAATGATGCTAAAAGGAAATATTTTGTCCATGATCAAGATTTCTATGCTATTGTTAATTTTATACTATTTGAGTAGTTAGAATAAGTTGAATGAGAGACATATGGAATGGGTGGAATATTTACAGAATTTCACATTTGTGATAAAGCATAAGAGTGGAGTTTTTAACTGAGTTGCTGATGCATTGAGTAGAAGGAGATCTTTGTTGGCTAAAATGAGAATTGAGGTTCTTGGTTTTGATGATATGAAGCATTTGTATGAAAATGACCCTGATTCTTCTGAATAGTGGAGAATGTGTAGAGAACCTATTCCCAATCAATCGAGTAAGTATGAAGAATATTTCATTCAAGAAGATATGTTGTTCAAAGGTATTCAGCTGTGCATACTGAGAGGATCAATGAGAACTAATATGATAAAGGAAAAACATAGTAGTGGTTTGGATGGACATTTTGGTATTGATAAGACATTGATTTTAATTAAGGAAAGGTATTTTTTGCCTCAGTTGTATAAATATGTCCAAAAATTTGTGAAAAGTTGTTGAGTTTTTCAAGTTGCAAAAGGAGTAAGTAAGAATACTGGATTGTATACACTAATTTCTGTTCTTGAGAAACCTTAGAGTGATATCATCATGGATTTTTCTTGGCTTACCGAGGATAGTAAGAGGTAATGATTCCATATTTGTTGTTGTGGATAGGTTTTATAAGATGACACATTTCATACCATGTAGAAAAACATTAGATGCAGTACATATAGAAGATCTTTGCTTTAAGGAGATTGTCAGATTGCATAGATTACCAAAGAGTATCATCTCTGACTGAGATAGTAAGTTTATTATCTATTTTTTGAAAACACTTTGGAAGAAGTTGGACACTGAGTAGAAATATAGTTCTACATTTCATCCATAGACTGATGGACAAACATATGTTGTAAACCAAAGTTTGGGTAACTTGTTAAGATGGTTAGTTGGAGACACACCGAGTAATTGGGATTTAATTGGCACAAGAAGAGTCTGCATATAATAGTTCAGTAAATAGAAGTACTGGGAAGACACCTTTTGAGATTGTTCATGGCACACAACCAGGAGGTATTTCAAACTTGAGAAATATTGCTAGACAAGAAAAGAGGAGTGATGAAGGAGAAAAGTTTTCTTAGTTTATGAAGACATTGCATGAGGAAGTGAAACATAAGTTGGAGCAAAGTAATAAAAAATACAAGGATAGTGCAGATAGATCAAGAAGACATAAGAATTTTGAAGTTGGTGATGTAGTTATGGTTCATTTGAAGAGAGGAAAATTTCCTATTGGAACATATGGTAAATTGAAGATGAAGAAATTTGGTCCTTACAAGATATTGAGAAGATTTGAAAGTGAAAATGCTTATAAAGTAGAATTACCTGATGACATGAATATATCACATATATTCAACATTTTAGAATTGTATGAGTATCATGAACTTGATGAAGAAGTGTTACTACCGAGTGATTATCCTAAGAAGCAGATAGAAGAAGTTGAGCAGATTTTAAAATACAGGGTTGGCAGAAGTACAAGAGGAAATGATTACATGGAATATCCAGTAAAGTGGAAGAGCATATCGATTAAGGACTCATCTTGGATTTCTCAATCTGAGTTAGATTCAATTCATGTTGTACCTGAATCATGATTCAAAGAATCATTTATTTTAACCCTAGGTGTCTGATGCAGGAGCATCTCGGGTTATTGGCAATCCTATATCAACCAAAAATATGTTTGTTTTGGTTCGGTATCTTGTTGGAAACTGCACAGTAAAATTCTCGGTAATTGATTTGCTTTATTGGTTGAAGGTTTGTGTTTTGTCGCTCGGGCTCGATTACTTGTGTTTCAGTGGTTTTCACGGAGTGGTGTCTTCACTTGGTAGTCTTTCTCACTGAGTTGGTTTTCAAACGTTGGATCTTCTAGCCGATGTATGAGTTTAATTTTTGTAGCATAATTAATGTTGGGGTCTTTCATTGGGATGCATGTGGACCTAAATCTGGGTCTTTTCTATTTCCTATGTTGGATCTTTACAATCTTTGGTGTCAAAATATTTTGTAGTCTCTTGTATATATTTAGTTTATGTTCTTAGATTTAGGGCAATAATTCTTAGTTAGAAAAGAGATAGAAGATTTGTATCCCAGGTTTGTGACCTCGCATGGATGAAGATAATTCTATAAATGATATGAATGTATATGGCTGTAACCGAAAAGGCCTTACAACTTGACATGTATGAGGTTTGATGAAATCATAAGAATATTCAACTTTCTTTCTCTCCCATTCTGTGTTGTTGCTTCCTAGTTGTTCTGTATCTTGGTTTGGATACCTAGGAGTGCCTTGGGCCCTTGTTTTCCTTACCCTCCTTGTGTCATACATATACATATATACATACATACATACATATATACATATACATATACATGAACATGAACATGTACATATATATATATATACATATATATATATATATATATATATATATATATATATATATATACAAAACTAATTTCATAGATATTATCTATGACATCACCCATTTTTTTCTTGTTATAACTATAAAAAAATGATAGATTTGAAGAAAAAATCATTTCTTCTATGCCTATTTCGTCGATAAGACCAACCTCTTATACACACACACACACACACACACACACACACACACACACATATATGCATATCATTATATATATGTGTGTGTGTGTGTGTGGTATTGTGATGGATCTTGAGGTGAAGTCATAAGGAGTCACTTATTTGGTTATCATTAATAGAAAATAAGTTAGTACAATCATGGAATACAACAGGTGAAGTGAAGACACAATCGATAAGAAGGTAACGCAAAAAATTGGCTGAGTCTAGAAGATCGGTAGATTACAAGAACATCAATTTGGTTGTGGTCATGGTAGAAGTGGAATTTGTGTGTGTGTATTCGGGAACCTGTTAAGAACAACACAAACAATCAATAGGTCATTGCATTAGTCCAAAAGGGTTAGAAAAGCATGTAAAACCCACTAAAACTGACCTATTGCCTTCTAACTAGAAAGAGTGTGATTCATAACATACTAGCCCTTAGAATATGCTATAAATCAGTGACCAATACTATTCTAGCATGAAGGATTTAATCCAAATTTGAGCTAAAAAGATGAAAAAACATGTAATCTAGCTTTAAAAGATGAAACTAAAACAATGAACTAGCATGGAATAAAGAGTGTAATGTAAATCTAAGAGTAATCTAACAACATAACAATGTAATTGAAATCTAAAGTGAAGGCTTATTTGCTCTCAAAACAAGCTTCTATTTATAGAAGAATGGGAGAGAGAGAGGGGGGACAAGGTTCATTTATGAATTAGGAGGCTCATAAATGAAGGTGTAAGAGCCATTAATGCCCAAGGCATTAATAAGGCATGGGAGATACATAGGCTTAAGGCATCTTCATTAATAAGGCATTAATGAAAGCCTTTAAGAAGCATGGGAGGATGGCTTGAGAAGGTGGACCTTAAGAAAGTCTAGCATGAGAAAGTGGACTTTCTCAAGTGGGTTGAGTTGTTAATCATTTCTTAATGGAATGTGACAACATTAGGAGGTGGGTTAGAGAAGAATTTAGGATTAAGATTAGATTAGCATGGGTGAATGGGTTGAGAAGGGTTAGAACCCAGGGTAGAAGTGGTTGAGATAGGTTAGGTTGGGGTTTAGGGAAATATTAATAAATGAAATAAACTTATTTAATTTATTTAAAAATATAGGAATTAATTATTTAAACAATGAAATTGTTTTTTAATAATTAGGGGAATATAGCCATTTTAATTAAATTAAATAGGCTAGGGGAATGGATTATTTTGCAAGTGGGTATTTGATTTATGGATTTATTTAATTCCTTTATAATTAAATACTATAGCCATATTTTATTTTGATAATATTTGATTGGTCGAAATTGATTTGAATTGTATGGCTGAAGTAGTTAATATAAATTAGTGATAAAAATCACCTAGGACATTAAATCTGATTTGAAGAATTATGCCAAGCAGTAACAGGGTTGTTTGGGCATAATCCAGGGTATGATCACACTTAGGGAAAACAGGGTCTATAGTTGCTATAGACCAAATTCAGGTGGTTACATTTGCCCCTCTTTGAATTGATGTGCGAGCAATGCATTGATTCAAAGAAAGTTTTTGATTTTGACTTCAGAAAGATTGAGAATCCCATTCTTGGTTGTCGAACGAAATGTTGATGAGATCAGTCTCGCACTTGATCGAACAAAACTGATAGAATTGATCTTGAACTTGGTTGTCATCCAAAGATCAATAAAAGATTTAAAAAATACTAATTATGAACTTGGTTGTCGTCAAAAGATTGATAATACTGATTCTGAACTTGGTTGTCATCCAAAAGCCAGTATGAAGCTGCTAGGAGCTTTAAAAATGATTTTAAAATGAGGAAACATAAGATATCCATCTCATGAGAACCAAAGCTTTCTATCCAACAGATCTGACTTAGTCAAGGAAACTGTTATGCCCCTAGTTTGTTTGATAACGAAGTCATTTTTAATACAGTTTTGAGCAAAAATTTAATTGATGATAGTGTGATCATGCCCCCTCGGGAACGAAATCAAAGAAAAAGAAATAAATCCCTCAGTTGAAGAGAATAGAACACTTGCAAGAAGCAATAAGGCCAGAAAGAGGAGAGTATAATACGGTGTGTTTAAAAATAAGCACACGATTATGAAGTTAATTATGTGAAAATATGAGTGATAAGGTTGATAAAATGATGTTTACATCAAGATGTATGATGAAATGTGTAGTATTTACCAATGTGGTGAATAAATGAAGCAAAGTCACAATTTTTTAGAACGTCACAAAAATGACATTGTACTGCTAAAAATGTCGTAGGCACCTTCGATTTGGTTCCCGATTGAAGAAAAAGAGAACACAAATGATTTTGTAGTTGTTCGGGAGGAGTTTTAGAAACTCTAAATGTCCCAAAAGACCCATATAAGCCTCTAAATTTACCATTTCACTATTCACTGTGACATTCAGCTATAGCCAATTAGAGAGCTCTGTAGAGAAAATGGTGGTCCCCGTGAGGAAACACCATTTTGAGATGAGTTGACGACACCAGCGACCAGCCGATTACCCACCGCCGGTAAGTGCCCGATAAACTACCTTGTGAAATTTGAAATTTTGAATTTCATGTATTTTTGTGCATTTTATAGCTCGTAGAAGGTAGGATCACATCTGGGATTCCGGATCGTATCCTGCAAAATGCACATCGCATCCAGTTTTTCCTAGATCATATATGGTTTTTCCTAGATTCTATGTCGCATCCGGGTTCTTTAAATTTAGTTATGTTTTTAGGTAGAAACCATGAGGGAATCGTATCCTAGATTTTAGGGATCACACCTCGTATTTAGGATCGCATCCTATTTTTCTAGGATCGCATCTCGTATGCGCAATCGCATCCTGTATTTCCAGGATTGCATCTGGTAAAAGAGTTAGGTTTTTAAATTGCTTTGATCTATTTACATCTTGTGAACTTGGAATAACTTAGCAGAGTAGGAATTTGCCCCTTGTTGTAGATAGAATGCTGATGTTTTACTGTGTTGTCAAAAATCAGGCCCAGTTTGAGGTAGTTGCCTTTTGAGGCACGTATCCTGCATGAGTTATGGCATTATTTGGCTGATTGTCAGATGATGAGTAGTCTACTGTGATCCGTTGTGGATTGCAGGCATTGATAGGTTTACCCAAGATTGGGGTAAACTGAGGGTTGTTGACTGCTCTGGCCGAGAGATGGCATTCAGAGCACAACACCTTCCACCTACCAACTGGTGAGATTACTGTGACACTAGAGGATGTTTGGAGGATCTTGCGCGTGCCCATGGTTGGTCATGAGGTGTGTTTTGAGTCTATAGCTGGCGTGGCGATCAGGACTGTGTGAAGATTCTTCCAGGATGACAATATAGATCATAGATACCTGTCCTGGGACTATATGGTCAATCACTATGATCGATTAGCTGTATACTTGGTTGGATTAGTAGGCAGAATCCTTATGCTGGACAGAGGGCAGCATGGTTTCTTGGTGGGCTGGGTCGGCATGGTAGAGCAGATGATCGTCCACCATCGACGATTTTCCTGGGGGAGCTATATTTTAGCTCACATATACCAAGAGCTTCATGAGATTGTTTACCACCATACTCGCAACATGACTGTGGGTATATTGATTCTTTAGGTATGGGCCTGGGAGCACATCCCTGTGACACAGCCGATTGTTTGACAGGCAGAGGGCACAAGAGCAGCCTTATGTGTACATGTACGTAGGTCTTTTATAGTAGCCCCACCTGGGCAAGGTTGAGTATTAGTGTCAATTATTTGATGATATGACAGAGGTCGTGTGGCGACCATACGTAGACTGTGAGGTATGGACATCTGATGCTCGACAGGTTCCCTTTTTGTGTTAGAGAAGATATCTGATAGGCCGGACTAGGTACATTACAGAGTGCTTCCTGATCACCAGGGTTCTGAGGTAGTATGGCTGATGACAGGGCCGCACAGAGGATGTGGCAGTATATGCATGTATTTGAGATGAGGTGGCTGACTAGAGAGCATAGCTGACTTATGATATTGCCGCATAGGAAATTTGCGATATGGTAGCGATAGACTGAGACCCTCACCCAAATGTTGAGGATGCTGGAGTATCAGATGGGTATGTGACAGAGATGCTACAACATCCATTTCCATGATTCACAGTGTCAAAGTAGATTATTCCTTGTATAGAGGAGCCACTGGATTATGATCCTGAGGATCGACCTGTCAGGGGGAGAGGCGACAGAGATAGAGCACCAGGTAGACATGGGGGCCGTGATGGCGGTAGAGATAGTGGTAGAGGCGCTAGGCACCCTCCTCCAGATGACAGGCATGATGGTGATGATAGGGGTGGAGGTGGAGAGGTAGTGGATACTGGTGGTGTGGGTGGCAGTGGGCAGAGACGCCCGATATACAGATTTGTAGCCCCTTAGAGAGATTTGAGCCCTTTACTTACTCCTGAAAAGCAGAGATAGTAGAGACAGAGAGTGCAAGAGCAGGATCCTAGTAGAGATGAGGACCCTCTATCAAGGTGTGAGTAGGAGAGAGAGGAGCTCAGAGCTTAGATCATAGCCTTGGAGGCTAGGGTTACTACTATAGAGGCACTTTTAGCAGATAGGGATAGACAACTTGAGTAGCTAAGAGCTGAGAGGGATACACAGGGGGAGATGCTTAGAGCTGAGAGAGATGCCCATGCCCAGATAGTATTCCATCAGGGATAGAGGGTGACTTATTATTACACCTTGTATCACGTAGTAGTTCCTGAGGGCCAGAGAGCACCCGCATTTTCTCATATATAAGCTCAGTAGTCAGAGGGGGCCATGCCGCCTCCAACAGCTCCATTCATGCCACCTCCTCCTCCTCCTCCTGACGAGGGAGAGGGGGTGGGCCAGAGTTGATACTGTGCCCCATTTTTCTTTGTTTTGAGATTATACATGTATATGTGGATCCTGCTAAGATCCCCCTTTTTGTACATTACATTGATTTGTATATATATCTGATTCGTGCTTTTTGGCATACTAATGCTTTTTATGTGTACTGACACTTTGCAACCCATCTGATACACTTTATGCTGTGATACTCTTTTATGCTCACTAATACTCTTTATGCTTATTGATACTCTTTATGCTCATTGATTTGTATCATGTTGGTAGTTTCTGGATTCTGACATATTTTATGTGGCAAATGTATCCATTCTGCTTTTTATAGATGTAGTAAAGGTATGTATTGCACATGTGATGATATCTTGATCTCGTGATGAACTATTTTATAGTTGATAACATCATTTCATAATGTGGATGTGATGAGTATATTACTGATATGGACAAATGATATCTATGTGAAAATGCAAATGTATGTTTTCTTTGATTTTCCAGCGATGCAAAATATATGTATGGATGCACTTAGGATGTAGAAGTAAAAATGCAATACATGGATGTTTTATTTTTGTATTTTTTAGTTTCATGTTTCCAGATGAATGCAAAATGTATGCTATGGATGATATCAGTAATAAAAATGATGTAATTAACTTGATATTTATGGAAGAATATAGAAACCATGTTTTGATCGTAAATTTCCTTTATGTTGTTAATACTATTGAAAAATGCATCAAGCAATTTTTAAATGCAGCTATATGAAGACTCTTAGGACTTGTGATTTTACTAATTTTTGCAATATTTTTATCATCATTGGGTGGTTTTGGAATGGAGACCATCGAATAGTACAACTATCACTAATACCCACTGATATTATGATTATATGAATACTATATTTTATTGAAATGTCAGAAATAGACTTAGGCATCAAAGCATAGAAGCCAGGATAACAAAAATAGTCACCTTCCTTTTAATATACCAGTTTTTGAGTGAGGCAAGATATTGAACCCGTAATGACCTTAAAAATTCATATCCTTGGGTACATTATGATTCGTATACCTTAGTGAGAATCTGGGTCAGAAAACAGACAAGGAAATTGTGTCAAACTTATCATAGTTTACACATAACCAAGATCGACATATATGCGACTATCCACCCATAGTGGAAGCTCTTACCATAAACATCCAAGTTAGGTGAAATTTATAGGATCATTTGGAACAATCACCGCACATAGAAAAATTAAGAAAACATTATGCCCCCAATCCTTATGACTCTTTGTCTTTGTGCAGACGTCATTGAGTAACTAAGAAGACATAATAAATCATAAATTGTGAATCAATCAGATAAAATTCATAATTACTTAGATGCCCCTAGTTAAAAACATCATCAGGACATAAAAGAATCATAATCAAACCATTATCAAACTGTGCATTTAAGTAGTATTTTGTTCATCCATATGTCAAACACAGTAAAGATTCATCAATCAGAAAATTGCAATACAAGTAATATGTTGTTCCATGTCTGTATTTTGATAGGATGATTCATTCATGTTTTCGATCCAAAATAGCTGTGTAGGAATGCTGTGAATGTCATGTCATGTCCCATGTCGTCAAAAGACACCTTTGTTTGAGTAAGTGACATTGTTTACATGTATTGAGAAACATCGTGTTCATGAGGCAAACCATCCTAGAGAAACCTAGCAACCGCAACTAACTATGCCAACAAAGATTCCCCCAGTGCAGAATGACCTATTCCTAAGAAGTAAAGATAGACAAATCCCAAGTGAGGATAAGATAGTCATGTAGGAATAATGAAGTCAGCGTACAAGCACAAGAAAAATTATGAAGGCCTAGTATTAGTAGTGCATTGATAGATGAAGCGTAGAACACAAGTGATGCCTGATTGCCAGGTTTTCACCACTTGGCAAGATCTTTTTCGTTCTTTTTACTACCAAGATGCCTGTTTTACCGGGTGCTCATCAAGGCACTTTTTCTCTTTTTTAATTTTTTTTTTCTATTTTTGCTTTTTTGAATATTTTTGTAGTATCAAGGCGCCTGTTTACCAGGTTTTCACCAAGTATACCCATTTTGAAGGACCTTTTCCACTATTTTTGGATTTCTTCAGGATCAATTTTCTGAATGTTTTTGGTATTTTGCAAGAAATTTTTGCTGTACAGGCTCTGCTAGCCAAACATTAAGTGTAGAATTGCTTCAAATGTAGAGTATTGATAGGATCTGGAAGAACGTCTCCCTCAGGTGTAGCTAATTGATAAGCTCCAGTCCCAAAAGTAGCAGTGATGACATAAGGCCCTAGCCAGTTAGGTTCAAACTTTCCTTTCTACTCTTTGTTAGGCTGGTTCTTAGGATTCTCTTTTAGGACAAGGTCTCCCACCTCAAACTTTCATGGTTTAACCTTCTTGTTGTAACCTTTGGACATTCTTGCTTGATATACTTTGAGGTGATCGAATGCTTGTTGTCTGCGCTCATCCAGTAGGTCCAGAGAATTTATCTGATCAATGCGAAACTGTTCATCAGTAACTAGTCCTTGCAGAGAGATTCGCAAAGATGGAATTTCAACCTCAATAGGTAGTACTACCTCAGTGCCATAGACTAGAGAAAATGGCGTGGCTCCAGTTGGTGTTTTGATGCTTGTTTTGTAGGCCCATAGTGCCAGATTTAGTTGTAAATGCCATTCTCTGCCAGAATTGCTCACAGTTCTGTGTAGGATTTTGAGAATGTTTTTGTTCAATGCCTTAATCTATCCATTATGTTGAGGATAATAGATTGAGGAGCAATGTTGAGTAATGTCAAACTATTTGCAAAGGTCATCAATGTCTTGGTTTTTAAATTGGCCCCCATTGTCTATCACAATTGAAGAGGGTATCCCATATCTACAAATAATGTAGTTTAGAATGAACATAGCCACCTGTTTGCCAGTGGATTTGATTA
>MU226880.1:5645856-5659945 GCA_018584345.1 Thuja plicata | reverse complement strand
CTTAATGGAATGTGACAACATTAGGAGGTGGGTTAGAGAAGAATTTAGGATTAAGATTAGATTAGCATGGGTGAATGGGTTGAGAAGGGTTAGAACCCAGGGTAGAAGTGGTTGAGATAGGTTAGGTCGAGGTTTAGCGGAATATTAATAAATGAAATAAACTTATTTAATTTATTTAAAAATATAGGAATTAATTATTTAAACAATGAAATTGCTTTTTAATAATTAGGGGACTATAGCCATTTTAATTAAATTAAATAGGCTAGGGGAATGGGTTATTTTGCAAGTGGGTATTTGATTTAGGGATTTATTTAATTCCTTTATAATTAAATACTATAGCCATATTTGATTTTGATAACATTTGAATGGTCAAAATTGATTTGAATTGTATGGCTGAAGTAGTTAATATAAATTAGTGATAAAAATCACCTAGGACATTAAATCTGATTTGAAGAATTATGCCAAGCAGTAACAGGGTTGTTTGGGCATAATCGAGGGTATGATCACACTTAGGGCAAACAGGGTCTATAGTTGCTGCAGACCAAATTCAGGTGGTTACAGAATTATGAGGAGCAGTCACAGGTACAACATCAACATGGTTATATTGTAGTGTGGTTCTAACCACAACTCATTTGGTTGATCGGTGAAATAGTTTTTGTTGTCACAAACATTTAGACCGGTAGAATGCAAGAGTTCTTCAGTAACAGTTGGTAAATCACAGATCGGTGAATGGTATAGTACGTACGATCATTTATAATAATATGATGACATGGAATAGAGGTTATGAATTCAATGTTTTAACATTTATGTGATTGATGCAAACATTTAAGCTAGATTTGAGGTGTTGCATTGGAGAAGTCAATACATGTTTGACTACTTTGGAGATATAACTTGTAGTTCTTATCTTGATCTAACATGGCCATGATAAATCATTTTATTCATCGATATTATCACTTTGGCAGGTGGTTCTTTCATAGGAAAGTATTTGAATATTTGTTTTGGCATGTTTAATGTCAGTGCAAGTTGTATATATAATGTGAACTGTTCTTATTGAAAAGTATGAAGTTGTAGTTATTGTGGATGATGTGATTAGGGTTTTGTGATTTAAATTTGAGGTTGTGATCAGAAAGTTGATAGATAGAGAGAAAATAGAAGTTATAGAGTACATATAATAATTGGATCTGACAAGAAATTAGTTCTACATTCAGATCACTAATCTTGTTGTTCCCTAATAGTTGTAGTAAGCAAAAACCCTTAACCGGGTGAACTTTAACAGGTTCTTTTTGTAAATCCTTTAACAGGGTAACTTCTTTATTGAGGTTTTAAATCCTCTAGCGAGGTAGATCATAACTAATCTGATTGTACTCGTAAAAGTGTACTAGTCACTCCTAATAGGGTGAACCCTCAAAAAGGGTATTTGTAGCTCCTAATAGGGAAAACTAATTTACTGCAGTATTGGGCTTGTGGGTGTCATCCCCACCATGGTTTTCTCCCTCTAACCAAGGGTTCCACAATAAAATATCTATTTCATGTGTGATGAATTTGTGGATTATTTTTATTTCTTTATTTTATGTGTTTGCATCAGTTATATTCTTTGTAGTTTGGAAATTCATTCAACAGTTATTTAGATCAATGGTTGAATTTGTTTACTACAAGTTTGTACTGATTCACCCTCCCCTCTCAACACCTAATAATTCCAACAATTGGTATTTGAGTGTCGGTCCTCTTGGTGATAAGCCTAATAGCTTGGGGAAAATATCTACTATCATGGAGGGTTATAGGTAAGAGATGCAACTTGAGAATGCAAACAAGATGATGATTGAGTTGTAGGAAAAGTTGAGGAAGTCACTTGCCAAAAGAAGAGAACTCACTGAGAAATTGAGTGAAAGCCAAGACTACATAGAAAAACTGTTTGAAGGTCGTGCATCTAAAGAGTTTGAGGAGGCAATTGCAGATTTATTGAGTAAGAAGAAGGGTCTCAAAATAATGTGGCTAATCTAAAAAGAGAGCTTGAAAGTTAATTTTTAAGGATGTGTGAAGTCCTTGAAGTAAAAGGAAAAGCTGAAGATGCAAAGAAAATTGTTGATGATTTTGTAAAGGAAAAATATCAGGAGCTTGTTAACCTAAGACAATAATTTGCTTTATATCAGAGTCAAATGTAGGATACTGTTGTAGAGAATCTACAAGTAATAATGAAGAATGAAAGGTTTAGAGAGATGAATGAGACATTGAACAAGGAACTAAAAACTGAGAAAGAAGAAAATTAAAATCTAAAGCAATACAATGAAATCTCACAAAATCTTGATGAACAACTAAAGAGCCAAAGAACATAGAGACACAATTTCTCTTAGATATAGAGGAGAAGGAACATTTGAAATTGGTGAGTCCTCTAATTCTAAACCTAAGGAAACAAACAAAGATTAAAGGTAGATCCAATCATATCAAGTAAGAAACCTAACAAACCTACTTTTCATAATCGTGGAAAGCCTGGTAATACTGCAAATGTGTGTAGGAGAAAATTTGGTGAATAAAACTTACTCTTGTAATGGATATTGCTATAATTGTCAAAAGTTTGGTCATGCTACATATGAGTGTAGATCAAGGTCTAGTAGTAGATCCAAAAGTAGTAACTTTGATAGATATTGTTTTACATGCAATAAATATGGACAAAAAGATGGAGATTATAGGTCAAGAGTGTATGCATCTAGGTCACTTGTTACACCAGTGAATATTGTTAGAAGGGAAAGACAATTCAATACTACATGTTAAGTATGTGGTAACTATGGACACCTGACAGTAAATTATAGAATGATAAATATGAGAGGTAATGCTCATCCTTGGAACTCAACTAACATGGCATATTTTGTCTATCATACAATAGGTCATTTGGCTAGAGACTATCAGTTTAGGAACCAATTTCCTTATCGCTTAGAGGATAGGAACGGAAAGATGTCTACCAATATTGATGAAGTTAGAAGTGATATGAATAAGACATGGGTGAAGAAAGGTGAACTGAATTCCTTTGAGTTAACTGAGAACTTCATAGGTTTATGAAGTGTAGAGACTCCATCGGTGAACTAGGAATATTATTTTCTTAGGGGTAGCACTTATATAAAAATCCATTACCGATCCCCTAGATTCAAGAGAGGTATAGATCTATATGCACATTATGGTGTAATTTTATATGATTTTATTTTTGTGATTGTGTGTAGACCACACTGAGATTTCATGGTTAATATATATTTGATAGCGATTATTGTTGTTTGGTTGAGTACCAACTAGTGGATACGTATCAACCAATGACATGACACTATTCCTACCATTGAAGTTTGTAACGTCTGATGAACTATAACTGATTGAATGTTTGAAGATGTTAATTTGATGATCACAGTGACATAGAAAGTTTTTACACAAGACAAATTAAATTAGTTAATGTATTGTATTGTCATTGATGTCAACTTAATATAATCTATATGGTCATGGACATATTGCTAAAGACTTCAAAGAACCGATGAATCAAAGGCTATGCTATCAGTAATGCATATAAGTCAAGTATTCATAAAGTAAATATATACACTGACGGAGTGCACATCGACGGTCAGAGTAAAAGAGAAAAATCACTGTGATACCTAATGAGAAAATGCACATCATTACCGACAAGCAAAGCACAGTGTAACCTGGTGGACATAATTACAGTGTTGCTCGACGGACGAAGATCCCAAAGACAACTAAAGTCACACCGATGGAACAATCCGTTATCACTAATCACTAACTGAAGTATTGAATAACATAACAAAGAGTTCAAAAATAACAAAATGCTTAGCTTTCAAGAGATAAAAATAGACTTAACTGATACTTATCATTGTTTTAATTGACATGATAAAGCCGATGATAAGTAAAGGATTTAAAACTACTTTGTGCAGTTGGCAAGAAGATCTCTATGAGATAAACTAGAGTTTTTCTTTAAATCTTATTGGCGAGAATTATGGATCATGCCAAGATCAAGAAATACAAGAAATGGTGAAATCATGTCTATATAAGAGACAAGATTATTCATTATGAATAAGGGGAGTGGAAAGAGAATATATGCTGAAGAGATTCTGAAGGAGAAGAAAGTCTTCATTTAGACCTGATCAATCAAGCTGAGGAAAGAGCTAAACTCTATAGATGCTGATGAATAGAGATACAACATCATAGAGTAGAACAGTGTGGAGTAAAGGTATTGAATTGATAACATTGATTAGAAAGGTAATGTACTTACAATAGATCTGAAAATCTACAATTCAAGTTGTATATGTGAACAGATCAATTTACTATTTTAGTTTAACTGATGAAGCATCGAGTCTCTTAACCAAGCAAGACTTCAAAGTCTTTTGTAATTGAGATACATCCCAAGGAGTATCAAAAAGTTTGATCATACAAAGTAGCATTGGATATGCCCGATACCTATTGACATGCAAAGTGAGTGTTTGATCAAGGATGGTAGCATTAGATGCCAGATAGTAAGTGAAAAACTATCTATTTAAATCATCTAACAATGTCACACCTAACATTGTGTTTGTAACCTTTAACAAGGTTGGCTCTTAATCGAGCTCACTTCAGAAGAGTGAAAATTTGGGGTACCGGTCCTAGTGATTTTTCCCTTAATAGGGTTTCCAAGTTAAAAATCCATGTGTTAATGTGTCTATGAGTCATTATTTTATTGTTTTGAATTTCACTTAAGTCAATCTAGACTGATCAGTATACACTGGTTATTTACTGTGTTTCGGTAAATAGTAAGACTGCTTATTGGTAAACATACAGAAGAAGGTTTTACAAAGCATTCCGACAAGTAGTAATTTGATATAAGTATTTCAAGGCATTCATCTTATAGGACTAAAGATAACTAGAGGTATAAATTTGTGGTACTAAGTTTGAAGGGTTGATTTAAGGAGTAATTTTTGAGGCCACTGATTCACCCCCCCTCTCAGTTATTACTAACAATTGGTATCAGAGCTTGTGTTCTTAGAAAGGGAGTTTAACAACTCAAGCTAAATATCACAAGATGAATAGACAAGATGTGCCCAAGTTTAACAAACACAATTTTGCTTCATGGTGAAGTAGAATAAGACTCCACTTATCAGGTATTGGAAATGATGTTACTCAATATTTAGATACTAAATATGTGTTTCCCACAGAAGCACCCATAGTTGGAAAAATGAGAGAGAAGCATGAGAACAACTGCATGATGATAGAGCTTTCTTCCTCACTCTCGGATGCTAAATTTGAAGATGTCAAAGCATGCACAACTACAAAGAAGATGTGGGACAAATTAAAGCTTGTACATGGTGGTGATAAAAATGTTCTGAGAGCCAAGGCAGAAAGCCTTCTAGGAAAGTTTGATGATCTCAGAATGAAAGAAAGTGAAAACATCACACAATACAACACAAGAATAAAAGAGGTAGTCAATGCTATCTAAGGAGTTGGAGGTGTACTAGATGAAGATACAATGGTAGGTCAAATTATAAGAACCTTACTGCCTACTTATGCTATTAGAGTATGTGCCATACAAGAAATGAGAGTAGTATAAAATAGAAATGTTACTCTAGATAGTTTGATTGGAAGACTGATTTAATTTGAGATGAACTAATTTGATAATAGTGTCTTACCAAACATAGAGTCTGCATTCAAATATTCTTTGAGAATAAGTAAATCAAGTCATAATTAACATACTATGAGAAAAGATAGTGATAGTGAAAGTGAAGATGAAGATCTTGATGAAATTGAAGCACTTATGGCTAGAAGAATGCAGAGAGGAAAAGGTAAATACAAAGGTAAATTACCACTTGTATGTTTTAACTGTAAAGAAATTAGACACTTTTCTACAAGATGTCCTAACATAAGAAAATATGATAGAAATAATGAAAGGTCATTTGAAAAGAAGTTTGACAGAGGTGATTACAGAAGTAACCAACAATAAGAAAGAAGAGATACCCGAGACTACAAGGACAAAGGAAAGAAGGCCAGTTACCTAGATAAATGCAAAGATGAAGATACTGACACCAAATTTGATGAAGACATCGAGATGGTGTTTGTGGTAGTAAAAGATGATTCAGATGATGATGAAGAAAGGTATGTAGAAACTACACTCATATCTAAAGTTAGAAAAAAATGATGTTTGGATCATAGATATTGGCTGCACTCATCATATGACCGGTGAAAAGCAAAAGTTTGAGACTTTTGAATATTATAATGGTGGTTCAGTAAGAATAGGTAATGACACACCTTGTCTAGTTGAAGGTAAAGGAACTATAATGTTGAAAAACCTGATAAAATGTGAAAATGCTTATTAGGTGAAAGGATTGAATTATAATCTATTGAGTGTTTCTCAGCTGAATAATTCAGCTCACAGAGTAGCATTTGAAAATAAGAAGGCAAATATATTCAATAAATTAGGAAGTCTGATTGGTACCGGTGAGCAGACAAAAGGTAACTTATTCTATCTGAATGATATTGACACCACTTGCTTAATGGCTAGAAATGAAGACATATGGTTGTGGGACAAAAGATTGTGTCATGTAAACTTTGACAACATGATAAAGATAAGCAGAAAGAGAAATGTAAGAGGTTTACCGACGATGATTAAGCCCGACAATATCATGTGAAAAAATTATCAAAAAGGTAAGATGAAAAAGTCTAGTTTCAAAAGCTAAACCCATACATCTGATGCCATTATAGAATTAGTCAATACTAATCTATGTGGACCCATGAGAAAAAAGAGTTATTGTGGTGATAGATATTTTATTCTCTTTGTTGATGATTACTCTATAATGATGACAGTAATGTTTCTAAAAGATAAATTTGAAGCATTCAAGATGTTTAAATGGTACAAAGCGATGGTAGAAAAACAAAGTGGTAAAGAATTGAAATGCTTAAGATTAGATAGAGGAGGGGAATTTATTTAAGATGAATTCACTTACTTTTGCAATGAACATGGAATCAAAAGACAGGTCTCTAAACTGAGAACACCACAACAAAATGGAATTGCTAAAAGAAGGAACAGATCCATTACTGATTGTGCAAGGACACTAATGATAGAGAAAGGCATCACCCCAATCTTCTAGAGGAAATTTGTCGGTACTGTTGTTTACAGATGAACAAAGTACAATTGAAGAAAGACACCAAGAAGACACCTTATGAGCTATGGTATGGTTACACACCCAATGTAAGTTACTTACAAATTTTTGGTAGTCAATGTTATATCTTAAAATATGATAGAAATGGAAATCTTGATTCCAAAAGTGATGAAGGAATATTTATAGGGTATTCCACCAGGAGCAAGGCTTATAAATGTCTCAATAAAGCCTCTAACAAAATTGTTGAAAGTCGAAATGTAAAGATAGATGAATTTGCAGAGAAGAATAAAAAGGAAAGCATAAAAGAACTAGAGGACTATACTAGATTTGTTTACAATGAAGAACCTAACACTCTACCCGAGCAATGTATAGATCCTGAGTAATAGATTATTGCACCCGAGCATCAAGCTGCAAATACCGAGAATCATGATATTGCTCAAGATAATGTAATAAGCGATGGAGATCAGAATGAAGGACACAATGATGATCAAGATGATAGACAAAGAATTGAACTTGTACTTTCCAGATATGTCAGAAGGAACCATCCACAAAACTAGATCATTGGAGATAAGAAGGCTGGTATAAGAACCAGAAGTAAGTCTCTGAATACAAGATGTCTTATTTGTAATTTTGAGGCAAAATCTATCAATGCTGCACTTGAAGATGATGAATGGATTAGTTCTATGAATGAGGAAATTGAGAAGATTAAGAAAAACATGACATGGACACTTGTACCGAGACCAAATGACAAGAATGTCATCGGTGCAAAATGGATATTCAGGAATGAACTGAATGAGAATGGAGAAGTCACCAGAAACAAAGCAAGACTAGTATGCAAGGGGTATGCACAAGAAGAAGGGATTGAATATGGAGAGACCTTTTCACTTGTTGCTAGGATAGAATGAGTGAGACTACTACTTTCTTATGTTGCATGTAAAGGATTCAAGGTATACCAAATGGATGTCAAGTTTGCATTCTTAAATGAAATACTTGAGGAAGAGGTATACATTGAGCAACCAAAGGGGTTTGTTGATCCAGATAAGATGAACATGGTATGTAGACTACACAAATCCTTGTATGGACTAAAACAAACACCTTGAGCCTGGTATGAAAGACTTCATTCCTATCTCATAAGTATTGGATTTGTAAGAACTAGTGAAAATAGTAATCTTTATTTGAAGGAAGATACCGATGCTAACATTTTGACACTACTGTCACATATTTGTTTGGCATTGCTGGCAAAGGGAGAGATTATATCCATTATCACCTCATATCACCTCAAGGAGAGATTATATCCCTCAAGGAGAGATTATATCCATTATCACCTCATATCACCTCAGAGAGGGATTATATCCCTCAAGGAGAGATTATATCCATCACATTATCCAAAGGGAGAGATCTAATCAGAAAGGGAGAGTACATACAAAGGGAGAAAATTGCTGACAAGAGACATCAAAAGAAAAGAGAATAGTGAAAGGGAGAGAGTTTGACATAGGAGAAGAACACATCACATCAGAAAAAGAAAGATTCTACATCTATCCAGTGAAGGGATTGAAGACAAAAATAAAGTTGGAAGAATCAAATCTAAGTTATATAAGCTTACCGAGGACCAGATATTTATATCGGTTGTATTAAATAAGATTGGTAGTTTGATGAACTTCAACTATTATATTTCATATTGTATTAGTAGTAATATAGTGTGATAATGTAGTGTGTTGCCATCAATGCCAAAGGGAGAGATTGATGAACTATAACTGATTGAATGTTTGAAGCTGTTAAGTTTATGATCATAGTGACATAGAAAGTTTATGCAAGACATTAAATCAGTTAATGTATTGTCATTGATGTCAACTTGATATAATATGTATGGTCATGGAAATATTGCTAAAGACTTCAAAGAACCGATGAATAAAAGGCTATGCTATCAGTAATTCATATAAGTCAAGTATTCACAAAGTGACTATATACATCGATAGAGTGCACACCGATGGTCAGAGTAAAACAGAAAAATCACAGTGATACCTGATGAGAAAATGCACAACATTACTGATGAGAAAAGTACAGTGTAACCCGACAGACAAAATTACAGTGTTACCCGATAGATGGAGATCCTGAAGACAACTGAAGTCACACCAAAAGAACAGTCAGTTATCACTGATGACTAACTGAAGTATTGACCGAAAGAACAGAGAGTTAAAAAATGACAAAATTATTAACTGCCAAGAGCTAAAAATAGACTTAACTGATACTTATCATTGTTTTAATTCAAAAGATAAAGCCGGAGATAAGTAAAGGATTTAAAGCTACCTTTTCCAGTTGGTAAGAATATATCTACGAGATAAAATTGTAGTTTTTCTTTAAATATTATTGGCGAGAATTATGGATCACACCAAGATCAAGAAAGCCAAGAAATAGTGAAATTATGTCTATATAAGAGACAAGCTTATTCATTATGAACAAGGGGAGTGACAAGAGAATAGATGCTGACGAGATTCTGAAGGAGAAGAAAGTCTTCATTTAGATCTGATCAATCAAGCTGAGGAAAGAGCTAAATTTTGCAGGCACTGATGAACAGAGATACAACATCACAAAGCAGAACAATGTGGAGCAAAGGTATTGAATCGATAACATTGATCAGAAAGGTAATGTACTTACAATATATCTGAAAATTTTCAATTCAAGTTGCATATGTGAAAAAATCAATTTACTATTTCATTTTAACCATTGAAGCATCAAGTCTCTTAACCGAGCAGGACTTCAAAGTCTTTTGTAATTGAGATACATCCCAAGGAGTATCAAAAAGTTTGATCATACAAAGCAGCATTAGATATGCCCAATACCTATTGACAGGCCAAGTGAGTGTTTGATCAAGGATGGTAGCATTAGATGCCAGATACTAAGTGACAAACTATCTATTTAAATCCTCTAACAAGGTCACACTTAACAATGTGTTTGTAACCTTTAACAGGGTTGAGTCTTAACTAAGCTCACTTCAGAAGAGTGAAAATTTGGGGTACCGATCTGAGTGGTTTTCCCTTAACAGGGTTTCCATGTTAAAAATCCATGTGTTAATGTGTCTATGAGTCATTAATTTATTGTTTTGCATTTCACTTAAGTAAATCTGGATTGACTGGTATACATTGGTTATTTACTGTGTTTCGATAAATAGTAAGACTGCTTATGGGTAAACATACATAAGAAGGTTTTACAAAGCATTCCGAAAAGTAGTAATTTGATATAAGTATTTCAAGGCATTCATCTTATAGGACTGAAGATAACTAGAGGCATAAATCTGTGGTACTAAGTTTGAAGGGTTGATTTAAGGATTAATTTTTGAGGCCACTGATTCACCCCGCCTCTCGGTTATTACCAACAACATCTATTTATCAATAATAAATAGAGGGGAAGTGACTTCATTTCACACCTTTATTTTCATTTGATCATTCGAGAGCTATCTTGAGCTATTGTGTGCAATAATTACTTTTGAGAGTAAGATTTTGAGCTGAATTGTATCACATTTTCATGAAGACCTAACTAGTGTATTTAAAATTATCAATTTAGTTTTTTGTTAGATTTGTGTGCTGTTGTAGTTGATCAAAATGGAAAATAATGTTGATACTCTAGTTCTGGTTAACATCACTAAGGAACGTTGACCCGTATTCAAACTGTATCCAATCAGAGTAGCTGAGATTGATATATCAAGAGCCATATCCAGTATTCCTCAGGGAGTGATGTTGATTGAAGATGTTTGGTCCTATATCTGTTACAAAATTGAAGAACTAGGATATGAAACTATCAAGAAATAATACAAGAGTATGTGCATTAATGACATGTTGAAGGATGAGCATAAACATCTACAAACAAAGGGTTTAACTTATGCAGTAGATATTCCCACTGAATTCCATCTGGATTCAATTCTCTATGTGGTAAGTAGAGTTCAAGATCAATTCATATGGATGGACATACTACAAAATATTTCAAAGACAATGATTTAGAGGGTTACAGGATTTCATGCACATGGACTAGAATATACATTGAGAATGGTGGAAACCCATTTGGTCACTGAACTAACAAAATCCAAACAAGATGGTAGAGAAATGAAAATCCAACATATTGAATACAAGGAAGTTCATTTTGCATCCATGGTGATAGTTTATAGAGTTTACCAGTCTAGTTGAGCTAACAGTGTGCCTAGTGGTGCTATCCATGCTGTGTATGAGATTGTTAAAGATGATTTAGTTTATGATCTATGTGAGATGATGAGAAGTTAGTTTTTGACAAACATGGAAAGGATAAAGAGAGATAAGAGGAATTCATTCAAGTATGGTGCCCTATTGGTATGTATGTTTTTATATGTTCAAAACTTCTTCCCTGGTAGAGGTAATGTTACATGGTCAAAAGACAAACTGGTAGTTATTCAGATATGTGAATTCATAAAAGAATTAGGTGATAACTTCAATAATGTCATGTGGGGTTATTTCAAAGATTTCCAATCTAAGATGCATAAATGTGAAAGGATTCTGGCTAGAATTATAGATAAGTACAAGAATGATATTTATTTTCTAGTATACACTGATTCATGTATTGTGCAAGTAGTGAAACCTAGGACATATTGGCTTCCTCCTATGGGATATGAAGTGGAGGGTGATTTAGTAACTCTACATGCTGATGAGTTGTTTTCAAAACCCTTACACAAACAAGCACAAATATTTTGAACCTATGATGAAGCATTTGCCAAAATTCAAAAGGAATTGAAGAAATTGTTAGCGGGTTAGCACATGAAATTCAAGTGAAATGAAAGCAAGCAAGAAAACATAAAAAGTATCCTCATATCATCAGATAGAGCGGAAACAAGTTGCACCCAAGAGGCTTGTTTGATTTTCTCTCTTATGAGAATGTGAATATGCTCTCTCAAACAAAAATGCAATGGATCCCCAAGTGGATTGACTATGATCAATGCAAGATTAGATGAAGAGAGAAGGATTCAAGAACTAGTATGGAGTGACTAGTCTCAAACTTCTCCCAATGATTAAACTACTATGATTGGAATGCAAGACAATGCAAGAAACTATGATTGATTTTAGCCAAAAAGAAACGTAGCATGTGATTTCTAAGTGATTTAAACATGGAAAGCATAAAAACTAGAAACTAAGAACATAAGCATGCAAATAACTATGAATTCTAAAGCAATTCTAGCATAATAACAATGCACAATGAGAGATGCAAATATGAGAGGAGAAGGCCTCTATTTATAGAGTTTTTGGAGAGAGGAAGAGGCTTGGATTAAGTGGCACCTATGTGGCATCCACATAAGAGCCACATAGGAGACACATAGACTTGAAAAGATGGCCAATTTTGAGTCAAAATTGGCATTTAATATTGAGTAGCTCAATATTTCAAAAGCGGAAACAAAATTGTAAGAAGGAATTAAAAAGGAATGGGTGCCCATTTTGGAGAGAATTTCCTCATGTGGGTGAGCATTCCATTAGCCTTAAAAAGGTTAGGAATCACCCATTAAGTATGGTTAAAGGACAGTTAGGTGGGGAAGTATACTTAGGAAATGAGGTGATGGGAGTAGGGTAGGAATATGGTAGGCTTTAGGGTAGGATTAATAGGTTCCTAGATAGGGTTTTAGGGTATTATTTAAATCAAATTTGAATAAATTATGGTTTAGAAGAGTTAGAAAAATAGAGGATTTAATAAATGTAAATTTATTAAAAGGAGAATTTCATGAGACAAATGTATTTAAATGAAATACATTAGAATAGTATTTAAACTATTGATAAATGAAACTATTTAATTGATTGAATTAAATAGTTAGAGGAATAAGAGGGAAAATAATATTAATATTTTTGGACGTCTACATTTTTCCCCTCTTTGACGTGGTGTCCCAAGTGACATTTTGTCAAAGACAAGAAAATGAGTTGCTGCAGAGGAAGAGGGTTTCTAGGAGTCGTGCTGAAGCAACGACGGTATGGGGTTGTGCCCCCTCGAGAAAAGAACACAATGAAGATAATTTTGTGGGATTTTATTTAAAAAGGATGCAATAGGAAGGAGGAAGGGAGAGGAGGTAATAAATAGAAGCCTTCTAAAATGCAACTAAGAAAGCAATTAAGAATGTAAATGCATGGATGAAATTAAATGCAGCTAATGAGCTTTGGGGATCCATTTGTGTGAAACATATGGAGAGCACATCCAATTTTGATATTGCAATAGGAGGTATGCATCAGGTGTTAGAAAACATAGATGACAAGATTCCTTTGCATGGAATAGACACTCAAACAAAAGCACACTGCAAAACATGCATGTATCAGTAGTGACCAGTCACAATGCACCAAGATATAGCAGATCGAGGTAGTGGTGAGTAGGTTTGAACTGACACAAAAAGATAAATCAATAAAGAAGGCCTCATGACCAAGTAGTCATTCAGTCCAAAGTTCTTTCCATGAACATGATTGATGTGATGAAGGATTTGATAAGCCAATGCCAGAAGGATGCATCCTGAAGGGAAAGGATTTGATTTGATTTGATGGAAAGATATTCGTTGGCAAAAGCTGTGAAAAGGATGAGGAGCAAGGAGAGTCGATCTCCAAATTGATTTGGTGAAAACATGATTGCAGTCTTAGTGATCAAACATTGTGGAAAATGTAATGATGTGAAAGGTTTATTGCAGGATTTTGGATGATTTTCAAATTTTTTTTTTTGATCTTCTGATTTTTTTTAATTTTGTTGGATTTTGTGATTTTTTAGGATTTTTTGATTTTGGTTTTTGATGCATTTAAGTTGTACAACATGATGATGAAGATGCCAAGGAGACTGATGATAAGATGCACAAGGGCTTGAGATGATGGATGAGATGATGAGGATGTGCATGATGTTGCCCCAGTCAAGAAAGAAAGTGATTTTATTGATATGAAAGAATTGGATGCATAGATAGAATATATTGAATTGGATAGGAAGGAAGAATAAATGGA
>MU226880.1:5606376-5630662 GCA_018584345.1 Thuja plicata | reverse complement strand
TTAACACATTTTAGACCTGGTAGAACTTTCTTTGAATGAAGTAATTTCATACCTTTTTCACTCATGTGCCCAAGTCTATTGTGCCACAGTGCTATTTCAGAATCTCCAGCTACTATCTCTTGTTCTATCTGCTCAACTGCAGTAACTATTCCTCAACATTTCATTTTTCTCTAAAATAATTAAAGTAGAGGGAACAGTATGTCTTGTACAAAGATATAAGATGCCTACTTTCACACCTTTCTCTACTACTAAGGAACCTTTTGAAACCTTCCAATTTTTATCATTAAAATTAACTGTGCAACCCTCATAAGTGAGTTGCCCTGCTGAAATTAAGTTCCTACTCAGCCTTGGAACATGTCTTACCTCTTGTAGTATCCAATGATTCCCATTATGCAACTTAATCTTGATTCTACCTTTTCCAACAATTTGACAGGGTTCATTATCTCCCAAATAAACTAGCCCAAAATCCCCTTGGACATAATCAAGAAAATAACCTCTATGGGGTGTAGCATGAAATGAAGCCCCTAAATCTAACACCCATTAATCATCAACATTTTCTAAAGACAAGAGTAAAGCATCCTCTTCAGATTTTTTACTTACCACATTTGCCTCCTTGTTTCCATCGTGTCTATCTCCTTGATCTTTCTTTCGAGACCAACAATCTTTCTTCTTATGTCTTGGTTTTCCACAGTACCAACAGTCGCTAGGTCCTCTTGACTGAGACCTCTTTCCCTTTGACTTCCCTCATGATTTTCCATGATTTCCAGAGTTGTTTCCTCTGTCTCTTGTTCTGCCTATGCTTTCTACGTTCAATACACTACCCGATGTGTATGCCCCTGAGTTTTTCCTACGAATTTCCTCACTCAATATAGCACCAACAACATCATCAAACTTTAGGGTATTAGAACCAGAAATAGAGTTACTAAAAGCCATTACCAAGCCATTCTAGATTTTTGGCAAAGAGCACAAAATCAAGAGAGCCCTAACCCCTTCATCAAAGGTAATTTAAACAAAAGTTAACTGACTTGTAACTATATTAAACTCATTTAAATGATCAGTGAATGATCCACCTTCTACCATTTTCATGTTAAATAAATGCTTCATGAGAAATACCTTGTTTGAAGTTGAATGCTTTTCATACAACTTCGCTAGGGTTTCCATCAGATCTTTATTTGTCGTTGCTCCAATAATATTGAATGCCACCGATTGTGCTAGGCATAAACGAATACTCGCCAGTGCCTTCCTATCCAAAATATCCCAATCTTCCTTAGACATTGCTGCCTCTTTCTTGGATATTCCCTCTAATGGCTTCCATTTATCCTTCTGATAGAGATATTCCTCCATTTGCATCTTCCATAACTAGAAGTTCTGCCCATTAAATTTATCAACCTTCAGCCTACCCTCGTCTGCCATTTCTCCCACTTAATAGAGAGACTCTCCCACTAACTCATGAGACTTTCTTCAAAGAAAAGATGAAATAATGAACAAAAAAACCTCACTCTGATACCACTTGTTAGAATAATAAGCAGAAAAAATGCAAATATAAACATAGAAGAGAACACAAAGACATAGAGATTTAACGTGGTTCACCCAATCTATGTGCTACGTCCACCAACAGCGAGTCAAATATCTTTATTATTATCCAGTGACTACAATCTGAAACCTACAACTCAATACCATCACAGGAAGCTATGAAAAATCCCTCATACAATGAAATATCAAAACCCTAAGCCCTTTTCACAAGCATATTTGACCTAACCTAATTAGGGCAAAAAATAGTCCAACTAATAGAAAATCAATGGTCGACCCTTTACAATATTATTAAATCATTGTTGACCCTACTTGGGGTGCTGCCCTAGGACACTGCAAGGGGCTCTACCCCTTGACCCCAAGCATGTGGCCCAAATAGATATGTCTGGGGGGGAAACCATGCCGAAAGAAATTGAGTCTGATTAGGCTCCACATACATAACATTAGGGGTTTTCAAGGATTTCACTGACTCTTGGACAAGATGGAATGAATTAGACCATCCATTGGATTGGTGTGATGCTATCCTTCTTACCAAAGCATGGAAAGATTCCTAAATTCAATCTCAAAAATGAATTTTGGCTTTAACTATTCACCTCTGCAAATGGTGCTCTCTGCAACTTGGTCTTCTCTAGCCGGGATCTTCCCTAGCTCGCCTAGGGAAAGAATTTAAAAATAATTCCTCTACATTTGATGGCCCAAGCTCTTGAAAAATATATTTACATGGATTATACTCACTATTCCCAAGAGGTTGTACCAAATGGATCGTGGGAAAGTGAATTAGATCTCCATCTTTTCATACTGCCTTGATTGAACCAGTAATAGTGCCAAATCAAACTTATTTACAAAAGAACACAAAAACAAATCAAAACACCTATATAATGGCACATATTAATGAGAAAATTCCTACTCTAAGCGATGTATGAGTTAAAGTGTAAGTTTCAATCCATTAACTACCTACTATTGCCAAAATAACTAAAAATTACACAAAAACAAACACAAAACCTTGATTGCTTAAAATCACTGTCTATACAAAGGGTGTCCAACCTTTATTCATGGTAAATACATGTATTATGAAGGGTGGTTAGGTAGTTAGTTACCTCTTAGGAATATTTTTCATCGGGTTCTAAACACTTGACAATGTTGTCCGAGCAATATTTCAAAGTTGCCAAGTTGCAAAATGCAACTTTTACATCTTTTTGACAATTTCTCGCAAAACCAACTAAATGAGTTTCAATGCTCACCAAACCTTACCAAAATATATAAACATGGTTGAAAAATGGTTCTAACCCATCCTATACCCTACTAAAATCATTCTAACATTATCAAATTATACATGCAAATCAGGAGGCTTTACAACTTTCTAGCCCCTAATTGCAACTTACAAAAAGGTCCTAAAACTCTATAGACCAAACCCTATTGTACTCTCTACTATGGTCAACATGAAGTTAAATAAAACATTCAAAATTAATTAAAGGCTTACACAAAACAAAATGAACCAGGATTGTTTAAGCAACCCATGGGTGCTCCTGCACCATGATTTTAGTTCAAGAATGTAGTTACACTTTTTTAATTTTAGGAAAAATATATAGGCTTTGATTGACATTAAATTAAATATTTCAGGTACACATATATTATTATACATCATGGAAGATCAACCAATTCCCCCTCAATAAATATTTTCACAAACTTATCAGGAGATTCAGAGATTGAGAGAATCAATAACCAGTGGTTGTAGCTCTAGTGTTTATAAGAATAGTTGTCAGTCCATTCTTGATAGCCTGATTAGTATTAGGTATGACATTCATGGTGGTACTCCCTATTTAGTAGCCACTATAGAGGATATTATTGATAGGAAGAGATGAGAAGTTTCTTCTAGAATTTCTCTTACTGATGAGGTACAAGGTTTAGTGCCCAAAGACACCCTGAAACAAAAATGTTTCCTATTTTATGTCGATCAAAAGTATGTGAAGGGATACCAAATTCCTAGATGTTAGGATCCTGCTATGTCAGTGTTGATATACCCACACTTTCTTTCTTCTCATGGTTTCTATCCAAATAACAACTATATTCCACTTTATTTCGCACATCATCTTCATGATCAGGTTCATTTCTAGAAGGTCATGAATTACACCAATTTTCCACCATATCTTGGATAGGGGCGTGGTAGGCTTGCTGACACAGATTCTTATCATCTAATTGATCATAAATTACAAGTACACATGGCCATTTTTGGTTAGAGAGAAATTTCTATTGCTCCTTCATTGGGTCCCGTAATAGATGATGTTGTTTGTAGCACATAGCTTCAAGGAGCCATTGATAGCATTGGAGACATTTCAGAAGCTTCCACTTCCATATATAGTGATTATGTTGGCTATTATTTGATGTCTTGTCTACGCTCTAGATCCTCAAGTTGAGCATCCTCTAGAAATACCTCAGATTATATTTATAGTGCAGCGGGCATCCCTTCACTTGCCAGCCTAGAGGGAATTATAGTAGAGGTGGCATGAGTTACGTTGACCAGTTTGGTTTAGGATCTTCTGGATGCATATGCATTTATAACAATAGACCATTTTATCCTTTTATCAAATGTCAGAGATCATGTGGGTACTATCAGATAATCTCAACAACAATAAGTTTTTGAAAGGGAATATTTTTTCAAAATGTACATTTCAATGTCATTTCAAGAAAAAAAGTGTAACCCACTATTGTGGGTCCACCCTTAAATTTGTTCCAAATTAAGTGCGTTGTAGTCCAATTTCCTTACATCTTCTTTTTTTGTATTTTGAACACATATATCTTTAATCCTGTGCAAAGGAGTGTATCTCTTTCTAAGCTCATCCTTCATACTTATGTATTCAAAGTCTTCCCTCACTTTGAATTTCTTCATTCTTACCCATTATATTTATGTCTCCATATCCTTATCTTTGAGAGATGTGGTTACTAAATACTTGCCAATCGTTAGAGGGAATTTAAATACATAATTATGTGCCTTTGATTTCTTACCATTGAATATCATAATTTTCTAACATAATTCCATCAACACAATCTTCTCACTAGGATACCTAGGGAGAATGTAAGGACATCCTTCAAAATAACCTACCTGGAGATAGGTGATGTAGTGCCTCTCATGGTTGCATTCTATCTTTATAATAAGAAATGGTATGCAATGCTAAGAGTTCTTAGATCCCAAATCTTACATACATTAGAACAAAAAACTCCAACAAAGTGAATCTAATTAGCACAACCAAGAGAGTAAGGGTGCCAATGTGATATCTACACAATGTAGGGTTTTGAATACCTTATGTAAAATTGATAAGGAAATGTAAATATGATCTATGAAAGTAAGTGTAGGAGGAAAATAGGAGGAATGAACTCACTTTGAAATAAGACCGATCAACTAGTGAGTGCTAATATAGATTCTTCTAGGAAAGAATTTGAGAATCAAGAACTGAAGTGTGAAGTTGAAAGATTAGCCCGAGAACTGAAATTTGAGAAAGAAACCAATGAGATAATAAAAATGAATGAATAAAAAATGAGATCATTGGATGCACAGATTAAAGGTTAGAGACAACCGAAAGACAAAACTGGACTTGTATTCAATGGTGAGAATACAACTGAGAAAGGAGAGTCCTCTAATCAAGCTGACAATCGAGACACTTCTGCCCCACCAAAGTTAAACAAGCCTAGTTGCAACCACTGTAGGAAACTTGGACATACTGCAAATATATGCAGAAGAAAAAGGTGTAATTCATCGAATTCACCCAAGTTTGATAGATATTTTTATAACTGTAACAAGTATGGGCACCGAGCATTTGGATATAGATCAAATACTGTAAAAAATACTAGAAATCGAAAGTTTGATGGACACTACAATAATTGCAACAGGTATGGTCATGAATATGAAGATTGCAGATCATAAAAGAGAAATGACAAATGGGTACTAAACCAAAAAAATATGCCAAGCACCTGACAGGGTACATCTATACCATGGGACTATAACACAAGGATATCATGTTTAGTCTATGGAAGATATGGAAATATGGCTGTAAACTACATATTGTTACATGGCAGGAATAATAGAATATCTTGGAGCAACCCTGGCATGGCATGATTCTATTGTCACAAGCTAGGTCACCTTGCCAAAGACTGCAGGCACCAAGGAAGACACATCTGAGAAGCCTAAAGTGAATGTTGAATTAATGAGAGATCAAATGAATAAGACATGGAGAAGAAAGACCATGGATGATGGAACACCTTTCAAAATAGTTGAAGGCACCTTGTCCTCCGGATCGGGTGCAACTAACTCTACCTAATTAGGTATGAGTAGGAATTGCAAGTTAAATCTCAAATCTTAAATAGGTTCCTAATATATGTGCAAAGATCCATATGAGCATGCTTAGAGGCATTTGGATACATACTGTTGAGCTTATGTTTCATATTTATTCAATAAAAGGAAAGTAAAGTTAGGTAATTATTAAAGAAAGTTGATAGAGCATTAATTTCTAGTTCTATGACCATTGGAAACCCTAAACCTAGAAATATCTATCAATAAACCTCATCGTCTATTATTATTTATTATCATTTTCTAGAGCATTGTGAACATAGTTGCAGAGTTAAGTCTTCAAGCATATGCGAGCGATTGTGAAGGTATTTCTAAACTATTTTGAGAAAATTTGAATCTACTTAAAGTTTTTGTGGTGTTTCCCTAGCTGCATTAGTGCAAGTGAGTCATAGACGCAAAACCCTAGTTTGAAATATTTGTATTTGAGAAGAAGATATGGCCCTAAAAGCTCAAAGCCTAGTTGTAGTTGAGAAGATTGAGCCCATGAATCCTAAGTATAAACTATAGCATGCTAAGGAAGCTGAACCAGACATGATGGGAACACTTTCATCCATTTGGAACATATTTTTATTGTTCGAAGATGTGCACACGTTTATCCATTGTAAAGTTGAAGAGATCTGTGAAGCAAAAATCAATTTATCTTACCAGCACTTATGTGTAGATGGGAAACTAAAGAGAGATCATGTTCATATAGAGTCAAAAGGTTTGACACATGCCCTACATATCCTAAGGATATTCAAAACTAAGTTGATAAGGATGATCCTTAGCCGAGTACACGACTAGTTTATGTGGCTAGATCAATTGGTGAAGATCACAAAGGATGTATTACACATTGTAACTGTAGATGTGAAAAAATATTAATAATATTATTAATATTAAATTCCCTCTTGTTCCTCTAACTATTTAATTTAATCAATTAAATAGTTTCATAATTGGTATTTATCAATGATCAAATACTATCCTAATATATTTTATTTAAATACATTTGCCTCACAAAATCCCCCTTTTTAATAAATTTATATTTATTAAAATTCCTCCATGTCCCTAATTCTTCTAAACTATGATTTATTCAAATCTAATTTGAATCATAATCTAAACCCTAGTTAGAAACTTATTAATCCAATCTATAGACCTACCCTAAGCCTACCCTATTCCTACTCTACTCCCATCACCTCACTTCCTAAGCATGTTTCCCTACCTAATTGTCCTCTGATCATACTTAAAGGGTGATTCCTAACCTTTTTAAGGCTAATGGAATGCTCACCCACATGTGAGAATTCTCTCCAAAATGGGCACCCATTCCTCTTTAAGGCTATTCACTCTTTTGTCCCCCACTAGGAATTCTTGAGCCACTCAATATTTATTTCTATATTTGACTTCAAATTAGCCATCCCTTCAAGCCTATGTTTTCCCTATGTGGCTCTTATGTTGATGCCACATACATTCCACCTCATTCAACCTCTCCTCTTCTATCCCAAAAATCTATAAATAGAGACCTTCTCCTCTTCAATTTTCATCTCTCATTGTGCATTGTTATTATGCTAGAATTTCTTTAGATTTTCATTGCTAGTTTCATGTTTTTATGCTTGAATCACTTAGAAATCACATGTTAGGATCAATTTGGTAAAAGAATCATGAGTTTATTTCTTGTATTTGCATTTCATTATCATAGTAGCATAATCATTTGAAGAATTTGAGACTAGTTCCTCACACTAGCTCTTGAATCTCTTCTTTTTGCTCCCAAATCTTGCATTGATAGTTGCATTTTACATTGGGGATCCACTTCATTTGTCTGTTTGAGAGAGCACACCCACATCCAATACAAAAAGATAAAATCAAACAAGCCTCATGGGTGCAACTTGTTTTCTCTCTATTCAATGATATCAGGATACTTTGTTTTGTCTTGCTTGCTTTTATCTCACTTGGATTTTAGATGCTAACCCTCTAATGATTTCTTTTTTGTGAGTGATTTCATGTTGGCATTTTCCTCATACACATTTTGGCACACTCGGTGGGACCCACATCCCTAAAATCATTCTAACTTGTCTTTTTCTTCAAAAAATTGCCAGACTCACGGATCGGCATCTATGTTTTACGTAGAGGCGTCTACACAAACGCTAGTTCTCTCTGAACTGTCATTCAACATCTCTGCTTAACCTGCGTCTGCAACCTACATCAGCGTCTTCACCTGGAACTTTTTAATTGAGACTTTCCAAACACAATATTTCATTTTTTCAAGATTTACTATCTTTCCCACTTCTTTTTAATATTTGAGTATTCTATTTTTTAGCAGAGACCGATTTTACAAGCAGTTATAATGTTAAAATTTTACTAAGGGAATGAATCTTGATAAATTCTTAAAGAATACTGACTTTTAAATGTTTGGATAATCTCAAATGGCTAAATTTTATCAAATTAAAGACTAAGAAAGAAGGAACAATAACACTTTTTACTATTTTCCTTGTGTTTTTGTGAACTTGCAGATACAACATCGTTTGTGAAAACACCGGTTCATGTTTCGGCCTCTGCAAAAATGATAGTTCAAAAACATCATCAATCAGCGTCTGTGTTGCATGAATCGACATCTCCAACTAGTATAACAATTTTTTGAATTTCTATGTTTTTTGGTTTATCTTTCTGCATTCTGTCATTTTTTGAACTAAAACACAGAACTAATGTCTGCGCTCTTAATCATTGTCTTCTTTCTGACAGTTTCTTATTGATCATTTTGCTAACAAATTTTGAGTGGTTTTTGTGATAACACTTGTCAAAGGTTAAGGTTTTGAAAACTACAAATCAGTTGTCTTACAACACTGCCAGTCAAAAAAGTCAATTCAAAAATTACTCACGTTTTCTTGCATGTTGCCTCAAATCAACATCGATCAAACAATCGTGTTTGCAATAATTTTCTTTGGCACCTAGCATAATTAGAGAGATTTTATTTTCTAATTCAAAGCAAGTGTTAGGGGATTATGCTCTCTTCCCCTTTGGGAAGATCAAAAACCTAGACTCATTTGCTTTGTGTTAAATAAATAAATCTATGGGAACGAACAAACTTATCTTGCGTGTCTATGGAGAAAATGATACTCGATAGGAGAGTATGATCTTTTTCCCTTGGGGGAAAATCAAAAATCCAGACACCTTTTTGTCACCAATCCAATTTACTTTAACAAGTTATCCTTTAGATGGGACTGCCGGTTGAGGGAAAAATCTCCCAGAAACAACCCACGTGAGAATGAGGTGTAAGCCACACCACTCTAACTCACGTTAATCAAATTTAATCCTTGGGGTTAAAGCCCCAGGAGTCGATTGACATTTGAGCTTATAATTGGCTCTCATCTAACTTAAGTGTGACCTCACAGTCTCAATCATGTTTACGTGACCAATTTTGTCAAGACACTCTATGGGGCTATACGCCTAAACTGTGCTTGCACATACATAGAGGATACAATCAAACAGAGACACTTAGTAAACACTAGGCATAGAAGATACCTGATTAACTTCCAAATGGTGATTTATTATAGTGCAAGGAGAGGGAAGAATATCCCCCCAAGATCCCCATCATATGTGTCCCAAGGTATTGTGTTGCAAAAGAGATCTTTATAGCACGACAACAAAACCTAGAAAAAGGAAAAAACAAAGGCACCCTTTCGGGGGTGACACTGCTATGTGAGCTGAAGGACTACCAAGTAATGGGCCTATAATATTTCATGCAAAGCCAAATCCTTAGGTAGAATTGTGCTTGAAGTGTTTGAATAACATTGGCAAATCCAAAACATGAACGGAATACCCAACAAAAAAAATTTGTCACCTGCTTGTATCCTTCAAGGTTGCTTTGTCCCTTGTAGGAGTGTTTTCAGACCTATGCATGCTATTTTCTGATTTGATTGTGTTGAAATTGGTTCTTTCCATGGAACAAAACCTAATGAAAATCAGAAAGAAATCAAGCCTTTGCTAGATCATCAAAATAATGTCCTTTTTTTAGACTGTCATGAGCTTCCAAATTTTCAAACATCAAACTTTGACCTTTTATGAGATATGTCCTAAGAACTCTGATTGCTCATTCGAAATCAAAACCTTTCACTATAGGACATGACCGATTCCAAGAAGCATAAGAAGGTGAAAACTCCATTGCCTCCCGTATACAAAGATCAAAAGAATACAACCAGAGAGGCTACCAAGTACTAAACACATCATTAATTCAATCAACCAAGAAACCCTTGCACGAGAGAAATTCAACAATGTGATATAGAAAAACAAGGTTTCTCGCTTCATGGGAAAATATCATCTAAACGCTGCTTTCATCAGATTTGAACAATATGACTAGCTGGTACTGCAAAAAACACACACTCTTCCTCTTCTTAACCTCACTTAGCTTGCATTTCTAGGACCTCCATTAGGTTGTCATCTTTAGAAACACATCATAATCCAATCCAATCCCAGTCAACCTAGCATCATCCAAACCATCATCCAAAACAATCTTAATCACATCCTTCACTTGGTATTGCATCCCCTTTTGAGTTGCTTAGAACCTACATCTTATTAAAACATTATCCTTAAACTAAGCATTGTTTAGGATAATCCCCTTTGGATTTGCAACCTCATCACCTTGATCAAAAGGTTGGTTCACATTGATGGAGAATTTCATTCGTCGAAGACCACAAGTCTATCTTAGGTAGACAATCACATCCACTTGATCTCACACTAGGAAAAGCAACCCTTAATCTTTGCATACACGAAGTTATACTTAATCCATAGGAGTATATTTATCATCCTAGACACATCCTAGTCCTAGCGCCATCATCCTTAGCTTCCTAGGCATATCCTTGCATTACATCTTGCATCTCATATCCCCTTAAGGTAGTCATTTCATGCCACCTATCACATGAGCCACTAAGAATACGAAGAACATGGATCCTAATCTTGTCGCTAGTTCATCTAATCCTACGATTGACAACACTAACACCATGGTTACCTATGCACCTCATCCCAATGAACAAATTGAGCACATCTAGGTAGATACTAATGAGATTCCCACCATGAGTACCATCGAGACATTTATCAATCATCCAGGACATGTCCACATGGTAAACACCATGAGTGGATGCAACAACAGTCAGGTACTCTTCGACATTCAACAACAAGGACTTCAACTACCACCTTGGATTATACCCACACTTGTCATATGACCTATGGCACTTCTAGGGAATGTCCTCATCCCACTAGAAACTAAGTTTTTGATCTACTTCAGCGAGCCCTACAGGTGGGAACTCTCATCGCACAAGTAGTCCAACCTTCCATCCTACCCTCCATCATGCACACAACACCTTCATCTACCTTAGGAGCCCCGCCTCTTCATCTAACATTAGCAGCACAAGCAAGACCCCCTATCACTACACAAGCACCTCTTTAGTTCATAGCCACTCCACTTTTACAAACATTCCCAACATTCATAGCACAATTTCCACCACACCAGTCAGCACGCAACAAACCACCATTCCACCCATCCCTACTTAGCTCATTCAATGTGCAACAACTAGTTCACAACATCAAGGCACCCAAGTCTCCATGCCTCTTCTGCCTTTCTTCACCATAGGCATGCCACCTACCAATGCCTATAACCAACCCTTATTTCCATAAGGGTCCACTTTGCTTGCTCCAATAGAAATGCAACCGCAATGTGCACCAACAGTTCTACCTCAATTGTAAATCAACCCAAATCCTCCCATGCAATAGTCATCTACGAATCCCTTCACCATACCCCAAATTCCCATCCAACAACAACAATCAATCAATCCAGCAGCAACAATAACCCATCCATCAACAACCTATCCTTCTGTAACAACCCATCTAGCAGCAACCTATCCAGTAGCAACAACCTATCCAACAACAATAATCTATCCAGCAACCATCCCAACAACAAAAACTCCAGCAACAACATGGCATACCATTCATATCCAAAGCACAACAACAACAACAAATCAACCCCTTTGTAGCTACTCAGCCTATCATCCAAGCTACACAGTAGTCGCAACCTCAAATGCAGGGGGAAAATCCTTTCATGGCACAACCACTATAACAATTTGCTAATCCTTTCATCCAACCCATGCAGCAACAACAAACTCATTCTGTCAACTACCTAGCCATGCCATCTTCCATTACATCACAAACCATTCCACCTCCACAACAATTTAGTGGTCCTAGTAACACCAACTACCTTGCCATATCCACCGGGGGAATTCCATAGTAGAATACCTATCCCCCACCCTATGAAAGTGCACAACAGGCTCAACCCACTTATCCAATGCCTCAGCAAATACAAACATACTTCCAACAGTTGCAACAACCCTATCAAGCGTCGCCACCTCCTCCACTGCAATATTCCCCTTAGTCGTAGCTTCCACCACAATAACCCATATACGCTGACCAACAACCATCATATCAAATACCACAATATCCCCCAAAAAATCCCCCATATTCACCATTTGATCCATATCAAAGCCAAGGAACCAATGCAATCACGGTTAATAATCCTCCCCCACAAATCAATCATGAATGGGAGGAAATGAAGAAAAATCTCAAAGAGCTAAAAGCAGGGACCGAGGCTAAAACATTCAAGTTTGAAGAGGTGTGTCCTTACCTCTTTCATCGATCTATCACTTCCATACCCTTCCCAAAGCACTTTGAGAGACCCAAATTTGATAAATATCGGGGGAAGGGAGATCCTGTGAGCCACGTAGAAAAATTCTACATGGCATGTCAAGAAGTGGCCTATAGCGATAATTTCCTTATGAGACTATTTCCCAAGAGCTTAGGAGGAACTGCTCTTGAGTGGTTCTACAAAATCCCCTATGGCACAGTCTCTAGTTTGGCCAAACTATCTAAAAATTTTATGGCCCAATACACCCATAATATCAAAAATGAACTCTCACTCCTTGATTTATTCAATTCCAAATAGAAGGGAGGAGAGAGCCTGGCCAATTACCTTCGGCACTGGCAAGGGCTTACTACAAGGTTGTCCTATCATCCCCCTGAGCAAAATCTTATTAAAATATTCATTAAAAACCTCCATCCTAAGGTTTCCTATAACATGAATTGCATACAAAATTATCAAGACATCAGGATTAAAGGCATGGATCTTGAGTGAGGTCTCATAGAAGATGGTGCCATCAAGAACTACAAAGAATCCCAACCTAACAAACACAATAATGACTAATCATGATATTGGAACAAGAATAAGAACACAATAACTGACGGAGCTATAAACACCAAGCACATTCAGGTTATGATAGTTGGTCCCAATGCACCTACCAAAACTTATCAACAAGCACCACCAGTACATCTACAACCTCTTCCCATGTATCCATAGCCTGCTCCCATGTATCCCCAAACAACGTACTAGAAAAACATACACTCTCAAGGTGGGACTATCTATCCCCCTCTAGGGACATCATATCAAACCAACTACCAAGGTCCTATGAACAAGACAAATGCTATATTAGTTCCTTTTGGACAACAAAGGTCTCACACTTAAAATGTGCCACAATGCATGTTTACCCCTCTGGGTGAACCCATAGATGTCATCTTCCATAGAATGGTCCAAGATAACCAAGTAGTATATCCAAAAACATATCCATTTGATGACTCAACACCTAAGTCTGCCTGGTATCAAGACAATGAGTACTGTGAGTACCACCGTATTAAGGGACACACAACCCTCAAATGCATGAAGCTAAAAGACTATTTAGGATCTCATTGACCGCAAAGAGATCAAAGTTGACTCTCCTGCCCAACCATCAGCAAACGGAGGCCTTAAAATCTACCAAAATGCATTCCCTAAACACACCTCAGGTGAAGGCCTAGGCAATCCCACTCAATCCTCCGACCAGGGGAAGGGTAAGCAGTAAAAATTCCTATAGAAAAGATTATACAAATGCATATATCAACTGTGATAATCTCATCGGCTGCATATCCCAAGACCAATCCTCAATCAATGTTATCCATGTCAAGGGTGTTGATAACCAATGTGTAGTCACCACTCATTGATGCTGAATAACAGTTGTAGGTGTGAGTACCATTCCATCTGCTGGCACCCAGTACAACATTTTTGAATACCTAGGAAATAATCCTACCCAAATTTCCATCCTGGATCTCCTCCACACCTCACCCACCTATCAAGAGATCCTCAATAAAGCCTTACAAGAATCCCATGTCCCCAAAATCATCAACCTCACTGAATTCGAGAATCTTGTTAGACACCTGTTTGTATCTTGTGGGGTCTCCTTTAAACCAATAGATGTACCCTCAAACAAACCTGATCATAAGATTCCACTCTGTATTGCTGTCATGGTTAAATATTTTCCATCAAATGGGTCATGATAGATAATGATTTGGCCCTGAATCTGTGTACTCTAAAATTCATAAAATAGTTGGGTTGCACTGAAGCTAATAGAACAAATGATGTCATCACAATAAAATCATATGACAATCTAGAACACACTTTTGAAGGTACTATTTCATTTCCCATCAAAGTGGGCCCTGTTATCCAAGCCATAGTATGTCATGTTGTTGATCTTGACCTTACCTTCAACATCCTCCTTGGCCACCCATGGATTCATTCTATGTAAGACGTACGCTACACCTACTATTAGTGCATCAAATTCCCATATAACAACACTAAGATCACCATCTGCACAGATCCCAAGCCCTTTGCATACTGCAATGCATTGGAAACCTCCTTTCCACATTCCAATCACTGTCACAGGATTGACATTGGCACCTCTATTTCCAGTTCATCTCGAACCCATTCAAGTCCAGAAACAATCCTCTCTTCCACCCTTTCCATGGTCAAGATAAAAAACAAGGGTTGTGGTGAATACAATTTATCTGATGCCTTCATAGTTGGAGCACTCCCGGTTGATCCGCACACTCAAGGTCGCCAACCTAATCCAAGCAAGACAAAACCAAAAACAACCAAGCTGCTACAATTGGGTCCTACCAATTTTATCTCAAATGGCACTTTTAATAGCTAGGAAATGACACCAAACATCAACCAATGGATCTATAAGGATCCACCACCCAAGGACACAAGTCGCCTCAATTACTTTAAAGGTAAGTACCCTGCAACTAACAAGTTGTTGACAGAAAAATGGAATTACCAAGGAGGTGGTCTCAGTTATGAAGAGCAAGGAATGAAAGATCCTATTGTACCTACCTAATGAGAAAAGCACCTAGGCCTTGGCATGGAATCTGACATGAATGGAGGCACCAATGAAAACATATATGCCTCTTATCCTTCCTTGGGCAAAATTGCTGACATCAAAGATGTCCCAGAAGAGAAAGTTGTGAGAGCCTATGATAATGTCTTTGATGATGAAACCTTCCTCTGAAATTCTGTCCTATGCCAACTTTCCATTCTCTTCATTGACCTTCCCCTTGCCATCCTGAACTCATAGATAGGGACTAACCAAGTGTTGTGCACGTTGACAAGTTCCAAACTGAGGACACGCTCCTAAGCTTTATGGGAGCAATTGAACAAATCAATGACTGGGGGCAAGACTCAACATATGTCTACAAACTGGACCCAAAGGCATACTTTGGGGAAGAGGAGAACTTCAGCCAAAAAAATGAAGAATAAAACAAAAAAAGAAGAGAAAAATCAATCCCCTAGAGAAAACCCCTCAAGGGCACTATCCAATCATAAAATAGTAAAAATAAAGGGCGTATCCATTGGTGAAAACCTCTCTAAGGCACCAAAGGATGAAGATTCTCCTCTTCCTATAATCCATGATTACAGGCCTAAGAATTCATCGATTCTCATTGAAGAAACAAAACCTGTCAACTTGGGCACCAAAGAGAATCCTGCCATCACATACATAGTAGCATCCTTGACTGAAGAAGAAGAATGAGATCTTGTCACTCTCTTGAAGGAATCCATAAATAAGTTTGCATGGTCTTACTCACACATTCTAGGACTAGACCCCAACTTGGTGGTTCACCATCTAGAAGTGGACCCAAATATCAAACCTATCAAACAAAAGCTCAAAAAGATGCATCCTAAAGTGGCACTACTTGTCAATGCAGAGTTAGAGAAGTTACTCCAAGCAAATATTATCCACACCATTGACTACTCTGACTAGATTTATAACATGGTGCCCATGTCTAAACCCAATAAATCAATTAGGATATGTACAGACTTTCAAGATCTCAATAAGGCATGTCCCAAGGATGATTTCCCATTGCCAAACATAGACATGATCATGGATCTCACAACAAGACATGAGATGTTGTCACTCATGGATGGATTTTCTAGATATAATCAGATCCATATTATAGAAGAAGATAAGCACAAGACAACATTCACAACCTGTTGGGGCACCTTCTACTATAATATGATGCCATTTGGCTTAGGAATGCTGGGGAAACCTATCAAAGGGCCATGACTACCATTTTTCATGACATGATTCACAAGATTCTTGAAGACTATGTATATGATATCTTGGCAAAATTAGTAAATAGGGAAGATCACCTAGATGTTTTGGAATGTGTCTTTGATAGGATTGGACACTATTTCCTAATGCTCAACCCTAAGAAGTGTGTCTTTGGGGTCACATCATGCAAACTCCTTGGGTTCATCAAATCTAGAAGAGGCATTAAAATAGATCCAAAGAAGGTACAAGCTATCATAGAGATGCCTCCACCAAAAACACTTTGACAACTACGTAGCCTCCAAGGAAAGCTACAATCGTTGCATCATTTTATCTCTTAGTTAGTAGACAAGTTACTACCATTCACTCATCTCCTGTGAAAAGATAACACATTCAAATGGGATCCTCAGTGTCAGAAGAGTTTTGACAAGATCAAAGAATATTTGGCTAATCCACCCATCTTGGTACCACCTATACCTGACCAACCACTCATCCTATATATCTCTGCTACTACAATAGCCCTGGGGGCTGCTCAGTTGGACGATGAAGGTAAAGAAAGAGCTATTTATTACATTAGTCAGACCTTAGTGGGTTATGAGCTCAATTATTCACCTATGGAAAAAGCATATTTGGCAGTGGTCTTCGCCACTCAAAAACTTCACCACTATATGCTTAGTCATACAACCAAGCTCATTTCAAAAGTGGATCCTCTCAAGTACCTGCTCTCTAGACTAATCTCACATGATGAATGGGAAAATGGGTTATGCTGCTAAGCAAGTTTGATATTCAATATGTAGACATAAAATCCATTAAAGGGCAAGTTATCACTGATCAGCTAGCAGAAACACCATTGGTGGATGCATATCCTTTGATCACAAAATTTACAGATGAGCATTTATGCATGATAGAAGAGAAACCTACTTGACAACTCTACTTTGATGGATCCTACATAGCTCATGGTGCAGGGGAAGGAATACTTTTTATCACACCTCAAGGTGACTACATCCCTATGTCATTCAAATTGGGATTTCCCAGCACGAACAACATTGTATTATATGAGGCACTAATTGCAAGACTCTCCATGGCTATAGAATGGAACATCACAGATATACATGTCTTTGGTGATTCCCAACTCATCATCAAATAGGTCCTAGATGAGTATCAAACTAAACATGACAAATTGATGCCATACAAGCAGATGGTTGACAAGATGAAAGAGCATTTCCTCCACTTACAGATAAAACAAGTACTATGCTTGCAAAACAAGTCTGCTGATGCAATGGCCACAATTGGCTCCCTCTTAGATATTCCTCATGAGTCTATGCAATATGAATTCTTGGTTGAGAAACTTCATTCTCCTACTTATGAGAATGATGAATCAAATTGTGTATGTGTCTTGGTTGGTCCCTAGTCCCCGTGGTACCATGATATTCAGGCTTACCTACAAAATGGTATCATATCCCCTCATCTCACCATAACCCAACACCAAAAATTTATTCATAGAGCTTCCCGCTATATCCTTGTAGCCAACACCCTTTATCATCGAGGCTATCACAATGTGCTGTCTATATGCTTAGATGAAAATGAAGCTACCTGGGCTTTACAAGAGGTACATGTTGGAATTTGCGGTGCCCACATGAGTGGCATGGTCCTATTCAAGCAACTTCTACATATAGGGTACTATTTCCCTACAATGGAACATGATGTTTGTGAGTTCATCAAGAAGTTCTTACCCTGTCAACAACATGCCAATTTGATCCATGCTCCAGCCCAGGACCTCAAACCTATTGCACCTCCTTGGCCCTTCTCTTTTTGTGTATTTGACCTCATTGGTAAGATTACCCCCTCTCTTCTGAAGGAAACAAGTACATAATAACAGCAATAGAGTACTTTACAAAGTGGGTTGAGGCAATTCTTCTCACCCTCACTATAGGTGTCCAGATATCCAAATCCATCCTCTATCACATTGTCAGTCGCTTTAGCATACCCTCCACTATCTTCATAGATTATGAAACACCATTTGAAAATCAACACGTCAGTGATCTATGTGCTCGCCTCCATACCCATCACTATTTCTCCAGTCCATATTGCCCTTAAGGTAACAGCCAAGCTGAGGAAACTAATAAGACCCTTCTCAAAATCCTCAAGAAAGTTGTCAATGATACTGGTCATGATTGGCATCTCTAGATCAACCCTGCCCTTTGGGCATAACGCACTTCCTACCATACTCCTACAGGCACTACTCTGTATTACCTCATATACGACGCTGAAGCTATCTTACAAATTGAGGTTGAACTACCATCCCTCCGAGTATCACTAAGAGGCCTAATTGATGTTGAAGATTACCGAGTAGCAAGCCTCACACAGCTGGATCTACTAGATGAAAAGTGCCAACAAGCCTATGATCACCTGATTGTCTATCAAAATAGACTCAAGAAAAACTATAACAAGAAGGTCCACCCATGCCAGTTCTAGGTGGGGGACCTTGTGCTAAAGGAAATTCAGAAAGTGGGTATTGATCGAGAAAAGAAAGGTAAGTTTGAAGTCACCTAGAAAGGTCCCTATGTTGTCATTGCATGCTTCGGTTCTGGGGCATATCAAATCTCCACTCCTGAAGGAGAACCCGGCCTACATGATCCTATCAACATCATTCATCTCAGACGCTTCTATGCCTAACAACTGGTTGTTCATTCCAGTTATCTGAGAAAATCCATAAAAGTATAAAAAGTCCTAAAAAAGTATAAAAACAATGTAAAACAATTCTGAAAAAATCTGAAAAAAGAAGAAAAATGAAGCTAAAAAAAATGTTTGTCCTGGTGAAAACCTAGTAAACAGGCACTTGGACAACATAAAAAAAAATCAAAAAAATCAAAAAAATAAAAATGAAGAATAAAGAGAAAATTTTTGTCCAATGCTGACAGCTTGGCAATCAGGCACCTTGGACAAGTATGGGTGATGAAAACATAGTCGACCGTTCCATTATCTATCAAAATCTCACTCCCCTCCATCACCATCATCACATCTCCACAAACCTCAAAATTTTCCATATTTTGTGGGTGTTCCAACACTATCGCATGCATCAAACAACAAGATCTAATAAAGGCTCAGCAACAACCTTTCTACATGATCAGTTGTAATTAATCACTTGTAATTAATCATCTAGTTTGGTCCTTGTATATTCATGACGTATCCATTCCTTTCACCATCTCACTAACATCCCAAGTCATCGTTATGCTAAAGTTCCCTGCCTGGTCCTTCATAGTCCTCCTGGCTGGTTCATCAGTGGATTGTGACACACACCCAAAATATAGCTCCCATCCCATCCCTTGCATCCATTGCATCCATTGCATCTGGTATTTTTTTTCATGTTATTTTAGGTTCATCATTAGATTTCATTGATCGTCATTTGATTGCATTAAGTTCATCATTTACTGCATAGTTAAAATCATTTTTGGATCTTGCATAATTAATTCATCTTAGATTCATTGTTAAAATCTTGCATTGTCAACCCATCATTTAGATTCACTTTACATCTTGCATTGTTAACACATTTTGATCCATTATAGTTTTGCATTGTTAAGATTCATTTAGATTCATTATGTACCTTAGATTCATCTTGCATCCATATTCATATTTATTAAACATCAACATATACATTACATACATCATAAAATCACATCACATCCTGCATCCACACACGTCAGTACATCATATAAGCATCATACACCTTGCATCAGTCATACATCATATATACATAAGCATAAAACCATCTTGCATACATAATTTGTCATACATATGCATCACATCCTGCAAGCATCAATGTCAGTACTCATATAAGCAAATGCATCATAACATCATATAGATCAAGGCATAGAATCACATAAAATCATAGAGTCCTCATCGATCATCATCATCATCATCATATATATATATATATATATATATATATATATATGACCAATGTCCATCAATACATAAGTCTGTCATCAATAACATACATCGCATGCACCTAGGTGCTGGTATACATATACATCTCAAAATACAAAAATTTGTGTCACAAAATCCTCTGAAGGAATCATGCTGGTGGCTGTGATCCCTGAGATGTAGAAGCTCGACTTGTACTTTGTGACCACAATCTCTCAGTGATACCTATCTCTGGGCCTCAAGGACTAGATCATGATATAACACCCGATAGTGGGCTACCTCTCTGCCTACCCTAGCTGCATCCCTATGAGCAGCAAAAGCCTGTGCCACTACCTGTCCCATACCACCTGCACTGGCTGCCTACCTAGAGATATCTCACTTAGTCCTATAAGCCTCAACTCACCTTTTTGCAGCATCCCTCTTTGAGGTCAATACAATGATCTTCTCTGTGGCCTGATCCATCTTCTTTGTAAGGGTACCCAACTGATCTGTCAGTGTCCCTATCTCAGTTTGTAGATCTGCATCACCCTAAGTCAAGTCAACCATAGAGAACTCTCCTAAAGCAACTCTGATATGTAAGGTGTTGAGTGCACCCTTAGCCTTATCCTCTTGTGATGTCTCTGCAACTAATAGCCCCTGTACCTAGGTCATCTCAGTCTGTAGACTGGCCTATGATACCTCCACAATCCCCTGTGATCCCCGTAGTCTCACACACTTAGTCTATAAACTATGTCACTTTGTGATGATAGTGTCATGTGTCTCCTATGTGATGAACCCTATTGGTGGCCCTTGCAGCCCCTATGGTACCTGTACCTATGCTGGAACCTGAGGTTCCTGATCATGCCCATCCCTGGTGGCCCCTGATCCCTTCCTCCCTCTGCCTGTGCCTCTATCCTAGGTCGAACCCATCTCTACTATGGCCTCCTCCATTGCCCCACTACTAAGGTCTTAGGGGCATCTCCTACAGTTGTCCCGTCATCCACCTCCATGTCTCCTATCAGCTACTCATGGGCCGCTACCTGTACCGGGTCTATCAGCTGTAGGGTTGTGTGCGTGACCCACCATGTTGCATACTCTGCAATCATACTTGCGTCAATAACATCTGGCCTAGCCACAAATTCTATCCTCACCATGGTCCTCTAGGTTATCCTCACTATTAGAGCATTAGTGTATCTCCCCCACATGCCCACCTCCTTGGTGACATGAGGATGTAAATCATCCTCTGCCACCACCCCCAGCTGCAATCCAAACTGTCTCATGATCCTAGATGGTCTATATCTCTCTATCTGGTGGATGGTCCTCCCCAATAGAAAATAGTTAGTCTATACATAAGAAATTTATAGGAAATCCTTAAAACCATCCTCTACTTCTGCCTCCCAATCCATGGCTCCCCATGGCTCACAGATTTTGTATGGGGTTCAATAGAAAACTTGAACCTCATCCAGTAACCGTCTCCAGTATCCAGTCTCACCAACTAAAGTGTATCTTAGCGGTAGCCTATATCTACACACATAAGGCTCTCCTAGCCCCCATCCATCTTGTACTCATGTCAGACAAAACACTGCAATGTGCTCCCAGGCCCATACTAACAATAGAGTCACCCTAGTCCCCATGTTGTGTACCCTGCGGTACGCAACCATGTGCAGATCATGGTACAAATTTCCTAAGATGACATATCCCTGTAGTAGGTTGTCCCTTCCTCGAGCATCCCTACTAGTACCCAAGACCACCCCATCCCAAGACTTTTTCCAGCTAAGTCTGCTAGCATCCGCCCACCGATAGGTCTATCCGCCTCAGTCTCCTATCAATCGTTGGCTGCCAAGCCATCCAAGTCTTGTATGTCAGGATCCTCCTCATAGGTCTCCTGAATTTGATCTCCATATAATGATCATTGTCCTCTAGCCTATACTATGGTACTAACCCTCAGATCGGTATCGGTAGAATTTGCCACACATACTCAAGAGTGATAGTGGCCTCTCCAGTCGACAGATGAAATGTAGTTGTATCAATGTTCCACCGCTCGATCAAGGTGGTCATCATCCTTTTGTGCACCCATAGCCTAGGCCAGTGGGGCACATAGTCCAACCCAACCACTGCTAACAATCCCCAGTCTTCATCCACCAGCTGGGCCTCCAGCTCCATTGTCGGTGGCCAGTGCTCCCAAAATCCTAATGGTGGGAACTGCTCCTGCAAAATCCAAAATCCACCATGTCAAGCCATATTTCTTCTATTTCTAGCCTAATCCCTCCCAAAATGGGGCATCCTATCCCTAGGTCCTTTGCTGACCCATCCCCAGCCCCACCTGGGTCCCCCTGTTTCCCTCCCCCTTAGCGTCTGCCACTTTTGGCGCAGATGCTGATTTAGCCAGAGACAATGGTTCTTAAATTGGTGTCTCCGACAGTCTTCCCCTAGACCACCATCTTCAAAGATGCGGATCCAGGTCTGGCATCTTTGAAGATGCTAATTTAGAACCGACATCTTTGGAGATGCCAAATCAGGGATCGGTGTCTTCCCTGACACCGGTTTAGGAGTTGGCGTCTCCGGTCTGACAACCTAATTACCCACATTAAATGCTCCCTACCCACCCAAAAAGTGTTAAAACTTTGACAAAAATAACAACAAGGTATCGGTTGAGTTACTCATAATGGTCACTTCATGGGTTTCCCGTGTGTACAAACACACTCTCCCAACTGCCCTAGCATCCGCTCGTCAGCCATGATTTCTCTCTAGAGCTCTCTTTTTGCCTAAACACTATTCACAAATGACCTTATTTAAGCCCCAAGCCCCTCTTATAGCCCCCATTTTCCCCAAATTTTTCTCTCTCCATTTTCTTCCCCCCGTGTATATTTTTGTATAATTAGTCCCATTGTACAACCTAAATGCGCATAAAATTCCAAAAAACATTTCAAAATCACGCAAAATCCAAAAAAAAATTCAAAAATTCAAAAAATCCAAAAAAAATAAAAAAATCCAAAATCTTGCAATAAACACTTCTTTATTTCCGCATCGTTCAGTTTCTCAAATTTTAGTGACATTTTTGACTCCTACGACTGCGATCATGTTTTTCAACACATCAGTTTTGCGACCGATTATCCTTTCTCCTCATTCTGTTCACAACTTTTGCCAGCGAATATCTTTTAATCACATCAAATCCAATCTTTCCCCGTCAGGATGCATCCTTCTGGCGTCGGCTTATCAAATCCTTCATCACACCAATCTTGTTCATGGCACAAACTTTGGACTGAATGAATGCTTGGTCATGAGGCCTTCTTTATTGATTTTATCTTTTTGTGTTAGTTTAAACCTACTCACCACTACCTTGATCTGCTATATCTTGGTGCATTGTGACTGGTGCCTACTGATACATGCGTCTTTTGCAGTGTTCTTTTGTTTGAGTGTCTAGTCCATGCAAAGGAATCTTGTCATTTGTGTTTTGTAACACCTGATGCATACCTCCTCTTGCAATATTAAAATTAGATGTGCTCTCCATATTTTTGACACAAATGGATCCCCAAGGCTCATTGGTTGCATTTAATTTCATCATTGTATTTGCATTATTAGTTGCATTCTTAGTTGCACTTCAGAAGGCTTCTATTTATTCCTTCCTCTCCCTTCCTCCTTCCCATTGCATCCTTTTTTTGAGAAAATCCCACAACATTGTCTTTGTTGTGTTATTTTCTTGAGGGGGCACAACCCTATATCATCGTTACTTCAGCATGACTCCTAGAAACCCTCTTCCTTCGGGGCAACTTATTTTCTTATCTTTGACGCAACATCACTTGCGATGCTACGTCAAAGAGGGGCAAAATATAGACGTCCAAAAACATTAATACTATTATTAATATTAAATTCCCTCTTTTTCCTCTAACTATTTAATTTAATCAATTAAATAGTTTCATAATTGGTATTTATCAATGATCAAATACTATCCTAATGTATTTTATTTAAATACATTTGCCTCACAAAATCCCCCTTTTTAATAAATTTATATTTATTAAAATTCCTCCATGTCCCTAATTCTTCTAAACTATGATTTATTCAAATCTAATTTGAATCATAATCT
>MU226880.1:5565929-5583931 GCA_018584345.1 Thuja plicata | reverse complement strand
ACCACTTTGTTTTTCTACCATAGCCTTATACCATTTAAACATCTTGAATGCTTCTAATTTATCTTTTAAGAACATAACTGTCATCATTCTAGAATAATCATCTACAAAGAGAATGAAATACCTATCATTATAGTAACTCTTTGTCCTCATGGGTCCACATAAATAAGTATGAACTAAATCTAGAATTGCATAAGATGTATGGGCTTTACTCTTGAAACTAGACTTAGTCATCTTACCTTTTTGACAATTCTTGCACATGATATGCTTGGGCTTTGACATGCTTGGTAAGCCTTTGAATTTTCTTTTATTTCTTATCTTTATCATGTTTTCAAAATTTACATGACACAATCTCTTGTGCCACAACGATATGTCTTCATTTCTATCCATTAAACAAGTGGTGTTAATGTCATCAAGATAGAAAAGGTTACCTTTTGTCTATTCACCAGTTTCGATCAACCTTCCTGATTCATTGAAGATCTTCGCCTTCTTATTCTCAAATGCTACTTGGTGACCTGTATTATTCAGTTGTGAAACACTTAACATATTATAATTTAGTCCCTTTACCTAGTAAGCATGTTCACATTTGATCAGGTTGTTCAACATTATGGTTCCTTTACCTTCATCTAGACAAGGTGTGTCATTACCCATTCTTACTAATCCACCATTATAGTATTCAAAAGTTTCAAACTTTTGTTTATCACTTGTCATGTGGTGAGTGCAGCCACATTCTATAATCTAGACATCATTCTTACTAACCTTAGATATGAGTGCAGTATATACATACCTTTCTTCTTCTTCATCTGAATCATCCTTCATGGCTACAAATACCATCTCAATGTCTTCTTCAGATTCGACATCAGTATCATCAGCTCTGTTCTTAGCTAGGTAACAAGCTTTCTTTTCTTTACCCTTGTAGTCTTAGGCATCTCTTATGTCAAATTGTCTTTTTCTTTAGTAATCTCTGTTATCACCTCATTCAAACTTGTTTTCATATTTTTTTCATTACTTTTGTCATCTTTTCTTCTGTTAGGACATCTTGCAGCAAACTATCCAACCTCTTTAAAATTAAAACATACAAGTGGTAATTTACCTTTGTATCTAACTTTGTCTCTCTACAATCTTCTTGCCATAATGCTTCAATCTCATCAAGTTCTTGATCCTCATTATCACTTTCACTATCATTCCTCATAGTGTGTCTATGACTTAAATTACTTCTTTTCAAAGAAGATTTGAATGAAAACTCTATAGATGGTAAGACATTGTTATCAAAGTAATTCATCTCAAATGAAATTAGTCTACCAATCAGACTATCTAGAGTAACAACATTGTTTGCAACTACTCTCATTTCTTATTTAGTAGATACTCTAATAGCATACACATGTACTAAGGTTCTTAGGATTTTACCTACCACTATCTCTTCTTCAAGTACACCTCCAACTCCTCGGATAGCATTGACTACCTCTTTGATTCTGCAACTATATTGAGTGATATTTTCTCCTTCTTTCATCCTTAGGTCATCAAACCTCCCTCTTAGGATTTCTTCCTTGGCTCTTAGTACATTAGCATCTCCTCCATGTACCAGCTTCAATTTATCCCTCATTTTCTTTGCAAAGGTGCAGGTTTTGACATCTTCAAACTTAACATTGAAGAGTGAGGAAGTAAGCTCTATCATCATGCAATTATGCTCATGCTTTTATCTCAATTGCTCAAGAGTGTGAGGTCTTATAGGAAACACATATTCAGTATCAAGGTGTTGAGTAACATCATTACCAATACCTGATAGGTGGAGTCTTATTATGCTTTTACATGATGCAAATTTGTCTTTATTTAACTTGGGCACATCTCGCTTGTTCATCTGGTGATCTTTTGCTTGAGCTATTAAACTCCATTTCTAAGCACAAAAGCTCTAATACAAATTGTTAGAAATAACTGAGAGGGGGGGGGGAGTGAATCAGTGGCCTAAAAAATATTCCAATAAATCAACCCAAACACTTAGTACCATAATATTAAGCCTCTAGTTATCTCCGGTCTTAAAAGATGTATTCCTTAAAATAAAATTATCAAATAACTACTGCTCGGAGTTCATTGTTAAACCTTATTCATAATGTTTACCGAATAGCAGTTTTTCATTTACCAAAAAACAATAAATTTCTTAGTGTATACTGATCAATCCAGATTAGTTATGTGTAATGCAAAACACTAAAGTAATGAATCATAAACACATTGACACATTGATTTTTAACATGGAAACCCTATTAAGGGAAAAACCACTTGGGATCGGTAACCTAAAATTTTCACTCTTCTAAAGTGATCTCGGTGAAGAGCCAACCCTATTAAAGGTTACAAACACACTGTTAGGTGTGACCTTGTTAGAGGATTTAAATAGAATAGTTTGTCACTTGATATATGACATCTCTATGCTACCTTCTCTAACCAAACCCAGCGTAGCTTGTCAAATGGTATCTAGAATCTCATGCTATCTTCATGATCAAAATTTTTGATACTCCTTGGTATGTATCTCAATATAGAAAGGATTGTTAAGTCCTGCTCAGTTAAGAGACTTTTTGAATCAATGGTTAAACTAAAACAATAATAATTTGTTCACACATACAACTTAGACTTGCAGATTTTTAGATCTATTGTAAGATTATTTTACCTTTCTCATCAATATGTCTTTTCAATACCTTTTCTCCAATTATTTCTACTCTGTGATGATGTTCTTCTCTGTTGCTCAGTGTGCATAGAAATCTTCACCTCTTTTCTTAGCTTCATTGATCAGGACTGTATGTTGTTCTTCATTAGTTTCTCTTCAACATCCTTCTTTTTCATTCACTCCGCTAATTCATAATGAATTAGATTGTCTCTTTATAGACATGATATCACCATTTCTCACTCCTATTTTATCTTGTAGAAATGTTCTTGCCAACTAGATAAAACAACTTTAAATCTTTTACTTATCTCTGGATTTAACTTGTTGATGAAAAAAATGTTAACAACCAGTTAAGTCTATCATTAGCTCTGCGAGCTAAGTATTTTGTCATTTCTGAACTTCAGTTCTTTTTGGTGTTTTAAATCTTTGATAGCTTTGGTCAACACTTTAGTTCTCCTCGGGCTTCTCCATCCATGTTGTCTGTCCATCAGGGTTGTCTGTCCTTTGGGCATTACTATGAAGTTTTTCTCGTTAGGTAATACTACAATTCTGCCCATCGGTAATGCTTGTGAATCTGCTCGTCGCTAATGCTTGTCGATTTTGTTTCTCGTGCATCATGGTGACTTTTCTATCGGGTTTCTCTATCCACCGAGTTCTGTTATGCCTTGCATCCCCATCCCTACATTTTGTGTGCAAAATGTTGGGTCCCCTTTTTTTTTCTTTGCCTTGCTTCTGTTGCAACTTTGCCTTGTCTTTCTTTTCCTTTTTGCTCCGGGGTTTTCTTCCCCGGAGTGTGTCGTTTCCTTGTTTTGTTTTTCCCTTCCTGGATCCCGGATCCCGAAGGTTGCCTTTTGGTTGGAAGTTTGATTCCAGACTCTGGGATTGTTTGTGATGATGTTCCTAAGTCTTAGGAATATCATCGCAAGGAATCCCCGGGCCCGGAGTCCAGATGTTTTTCCTAACCTGAAATTTCTGGAGTGTGAAGAATTACTTTTTACCGCAGGTATAAATAGACTCGCCTGTCATTATCACACTTACCGCAATTAAAATCTTTGAAGCACTTAGAGCAAAATAGAGAGATTTTCAAAATGATTAGCAGAGTAGTTACAGAGAGATTTGTGATAATCAAAGCTTAACACCTTGTACTGTTCTCAGATGTACGCTAGCGCTCCATGGTGGTGATCTTGACGGCTTGGCGATTCGAAGCTATTGCAGAGTTCTCCTAGTAATCTTTCCATCCTCCGCCTTCTGCATTTTCAGGTTAGTTTCTCTGCTTCCCTCCTCTTCCTTCTTGCTTTCATTTTCTGGTTTTCTTGGTTTTTGCTTATCTTTGCTTTGTTTGCTTAGTCTTCCTTTGCTTTGTTTTCATTTGTTTTATCTCTGTGTCGTTTCTTTGGCTTTCTGGTTTTGCCGCCTGCCGGTGGCTCGGCTCTGCCAGGAGGTTGTCCGCCTTCTGTGCAGATGTAGATGTTTTGTAGATAGTCTGTGAATATTTTGTAAATAGTTTGTAAATCATTTGTAAATAGCTAGTAAATAGCGTGTGCATGGTGTAAATAGTTGTATATTCTCGTTTCAGCTTTGTCTGGTTTCTCCTGCGGGAGTCGTCCGCCTGTATATTCAGGTATATATGTACATTTCTATAAGAAACCCTTGTATATATCCCTCCTTTCGATGTATATACCCTTTGACTCTCTGTATATCCTTCCGGGTGGCTCCACGAGCTGGTCGAGTCACCCTTGCTGTTGGTTTTTTGCTTCAAATTTGCTTCGAGGCAGAAAACCACCTGTTTGAAACTCGGCTCGTGGCTGGTTTCAAACAGGCAGTTTTCTCTCTCCTCCTCTCTCCTCCATCAAGGCTGTTAGAACCTTATTTATTTCCCATGCACGCAATTACTTCTGGCCATGTGGCTTTCCCTTTTCATGCATTCAAACAGTTGGCTCCGCCGCCAATGCCATCCCATCTATTCAATGCCTGCGCACGTGGCATCCACGTGGGCCCGCTTCCACATTCTTCTTTACTAACGGTCACTTCTCCAGGCGTCAGGTCCCTTTCCGTCATCCATCCCATGTCTTTGTCAAGTGTGACAAATTTCCCGGACCCGGAGATATAATGAAGAATGCTAAGTTTATGTTTTCCTTTTCAGATACTTGCACGAACAAACTAACTTTTCAGGAAAAGCAAACAACGCGGTGGTAATAACTCTGGACCCCGGAGTTATAATTTTATTTTGATAAATATGTTTAGACGGTCGCTTTGTCTCGCAGGTCCAGACTTCAATTTACAATCATGTCTGAAGCATCCGCCTCATCTCCTCCCGGAAGTCCGGAGTTGCCATCCACAACCGAGACCAGGGCAGCGGCAAAGTCTAAGATAGAGAAGGCCCTGGCAAAGCTCCCCCTCACCATGAAGTATATGCACGGTGAGGAGATTTTGGGCTCAAAGATTGAGTCCCAAGTGAAATTTATGACCGACCCCGGTGTAGGAACTTGGGAAGAAATGTAGGCTCTAGTGAAAATAATGCATATACAGCGACAGGCTGGAGACACCATTGCGACTAACGTTGGAGGTTCTGGAATTCTTCGGGCAGCTTGCTTCCCATGCTCCGTGCAGTCTCTGGAGCTTATTCTTACTCTTGTGGCCCACTATAACTCTTCTGTCTAGGCTGTCATGTTAGCACCAGCAGAACCATCAGGATTCCCCACTCCACTGGTGTCCCTTGACCCAGTTACTTTCCAAGCTGGCCTGGGAATACCGCAATTTTAGAGATCCTCAGTGCTCATGAGGACAGATGCATTGAAACAATTCAACCAACTGGAGGATGCCACCTGGGTGTACTTGAACACTCACTGGCTGAAGGTCCCAAAGAGGGATCCAAAAAGAATGAGGATAGATATCCCCCACTCCAAATTCAAGGAAAGCATCCAAATGGGGATGATTGCATTGGCCCGGGTATTTGGGCAGCCCTCCGCCTAGGAATTTGCAAAGTGGATGTACTATTTCCTCCTGGGCATGTCTGCTAAGGGAGAATTCTTCGACTGGGCGACCATTATCTCCAATCATGTTGACTCCCAGTTCCGGCAGCTGAACGAGAGTAAGAAGTTCTACATGACTTCTTATGTTTTCTGGGCTTTGGCCCAACAGAGGCCCCACTCTAATGGCCTACTTACAGATAGTGTTGTCGGACTTGGCCGGGGACAGAAAGCACCGTGGGACTATTTCCCACAGATTCAATGGGAAGCCAGCTTCCCCAGTTACTGCCGGGTAAACGACTCCTTCGTTTACCACCATTTTCTCACACCCACCCAGGATGCCGGATACCGCTTGTCCAAGGAGGTGATGAAATTGGTTAGTAGTTATGGGCACTACTACATCCAATTCCAGCAGCACACATACATTAGGGTTGCCGGCTTCTCCGGGAAACCCTACTTGTTGCCCAAGCATTGCGGGGACAAGATCGTGTTGCTGGAATACTGCCGGCAGATGATGGAGCTGCATACCCTCTTGGCCCACAAGAAGGTCCCAAAAATTTTGTTCCCAATCTCCTGTGGGAACTACACCTGCAATCTACCCGCCGCAAAGGAGGCAGACAATGAGCTTCAAAGTTATAACTTGCAGGAATTTTATCTGGCATAGAAATTTTTTGATCCGCATGGCAGAATTGCAACGACACTACCCCGGGCTGCGGACCCCCACTATGCACACATAGAATACTTCTGGGCAGATCGCCAGGATGATATGGATGTGCGCAGTTGGCATTATGATAGGATGTTGGCTGGAATGATGCAGGAGCTGAAGCTCCGCAGATTCCCGGTGGGCTTTTCAGACGACACCCCCACTACAGATCCCCAGTACAAAGAGAAGGGGATAGACAAAATGCCCCTGGTGCCAATGAATTGGGGTGTCCAGGAGGACCACACAATTGAGAACTTCACTCGGGAGGTGGTCGAGAGAACTCATGCCTATTTTAAGAAGGCATGCCCTGGGAGTGCTCGCCTGGCCACCCGGCCGGTAACAAAAGCACCACCACTAGTACCAAGGTTGACTCTGGGGGCCGGGACTTCTGCACAAGGCACAGATAAATGAAAAGGGATAGAGACAACTCCCCCCGCGTAGCAAGTCCCCATTCAAGAGAAAATTAGGCAATCTGTAGCGGCCTCCCAAAAACTAAGGGAGCAATTGATCATAAGGCTTGCCACTCCCTCGCTAATGGCCAGAACAATTCATCCTCCTTCCTCCCCATCACTGACTGCCTTAATGGCGAAGGCGACAGGGGTGGATCCTCTGGAGGCAGCAGCAATAGTAGATGCGGGGCTACCTTTGATCACCCGGAGGAAGAGAAAGTACATAAAACAGCCCAAGGCAGAACCGACACCCAGGGCTTCCCTCCCAGAAGAAGTGGAAATCCTTTCTTCTAGTTCCCCGGAACCAGAAAAGGAAACAGAACATGCAGACATCCTAGCCAGTCCCCCTCCAGAAGAGGAGTTTGATATGTTTGCAGCCGATGAGTTCAGAAATCTGCAAGGGGACGATACACAAGCAGGGACAGAAGTCTCGGAGCAAGAACAAGAGGCTGTGGACCCGGAAGACCGGGAAGAAGAAGCTGCGGGACAACAAGTGCAGCCGACAGAAGAAAAGAGGCCGAAACTGGAGATTATTTCTAGGGCCTCAGAAATAGAAGGTCTGGGAATGAGCCAACAACTGCCGAATGAACCAGAGGTATCTGCTGGGGAACCCAGACCTGAGACTTCAGGACCAACCGTAACCCCAGCCGCCTCATTCCCAAGGCCACCCCCGGGAGTAACCTTCAGGCAGGTAATCACAGTGGCTCAAACTCTAAATCTTGGCCCGATCCCGCCCCTGCTACCCACAGATGAAGCAGAAGAAGAGGAGCAGCATGAAAAGGAGATCTCCGAAGAAGCTAATCAAGGTCTAGACACAATAATTGACATCACGAACCAGGATGAGGAGATAGAGATTGAAGATGTTGCTACTGAAGAAGTTCCAGTAGGGAGGAAAATAGAGGAAATACCTGTTGAAAAGGAGCAGCCACCACCGGACACCGGGAGAGGATCCGAAGAAAAAATTCTGGCAGGAAGGCCACCCCTCCCACCTCTATGGTTGGTAGAAAGCAGGAAAAGAAAAGCCCAATCAGCTCCAACAGTTCCTATCTCCCTGGCTGAAATGATGGCCTTGGCTCAGGGCCCGCCAAAAGAAAAGAAGGCCCAGACAGTTCATACCCTTTGAACTGGGCAGGGCGAAGAAATAATTGCAGTGGTGGCAACACCTCCCCCAGACACCGATGAAGCGACCGTGGATCCCGTGGATTACAATATCGCAGAGGTATCCTTCGGTAAAAGAGGAAAGCAGGGCGAAGTGGACCTGCTAAAAGAAGCGGCACGGGCAGTGGAGGCCCGATATGAAAAAGAGGCCCAGAGGCTCAAGGCAGAGAAGGAGAAGAGCGCAAAACTTATGGGGTTACTTACAGAGCTTTCCCGACCCCTCAATGCCGCCCCTCCACAAACTTTCACATCAGAGGAATTACCACAAAGTGACATAGATTCCCTACGAGTAATGAAGAAGAAGGCCCAGGCAGTAGACGATTGGGTCGCTCTACAAATAGGAAACACCCGGCGTTTCCTAGCGGCCACTCTCCCAAATTTATATACGGCCCGACAGATTATTTTGCAGGAAGAAGCGCTGATTGAGCAGTGGGAGAGCGACGCTGAGAATTACCAGGCGTGGAAGGTAGAGTTCGAATAACTCCTCACCCTAGGAGAAGATATGATTTTCGAATCCGGAATTCTGGGTGAGGAATCATTTGATTTCGTAAAGGCTCAGCACTCCAGACTGGACCTCACATTGGAGGTAACCAAGCAACTGGTAGAGTCTTTACAAGAAAAGATGAACACCATGAAGTGTTCTTTTAATTTATACATGTCATTTGTAGTAAAAGCTTCCGGGGTTGATCCCCTTGCTACAAATACTTACACCCCCGAAGAGTCAGTTTTGGGGAATTTTGATGAAAGGATGGCATCCCGGTATCAGTCCCCGAAAGGAATGGATGGGGCCCGAATGGAAAAGCTAACCAAAATGGTGCTTAAGGGCCATGATGCCGCTAGGATGGCAGATGAGTTCTGAAATAATGTTCCGGACTTGGCGGAACAAGTTGAAGTGGCCAGACATAGGAGGGCCAGCCTAAAGAAGATTGATGAAAAAGGAATTTTCCGCATCCTTCGGGCCTTCAATGATAATAAATAGCCTTGACCATTCCCTGGGAACCGAAGAAATTTGAACATTTAGCATTCTTTATTCTTTCGGGAACGCAAGTTCCCGGATCCCGGAGTTCCGGATCCACAATTTTGTATTCTTTAAAGTGATCTGCGTCCCGGTCCCCGAGGCTGATCGGTCACTTTCAGAGGCGGTTAATAAAGACTGTCAGAGGGTAGTTGGACACATCAAGAGGTATTGGCTCGGCAGTTGGTTTCTGACAGGGTGATCTTCTTGAGGCACCGTTTAAAGGTACACCTGGCACATTGGAGACAGGGCACCGCATTTCCCATTTATGAGGCATTTAGCCTCGATCCCCAGGGGACCTACTTTCTTCTTCCTTCTCTCTGGCTCTCTTCCCGAGGCTGATTCTTCTGATGTATATTCTTGTCTTCTTCTTCTGACCTGGCAGACCTATTTCGTCTCCAGGTATTTTGTAGGGTGGCGCAGGTAGTACCGGCCCCCAGATATTGTATTTTATTAAAGCACAGTAAAATAGGGTTAGGGTTAGAAAGAGTTGTATAAATAGGTAAATCGGCCCATTTCCAAGGGTCGGAAAAATTGATGATTTTTTTGTCCATAAGAAATAGCAAAGTAATTTTCTGGTTTCAGTTGCAGAGCTCAATGCTCCATTGTTATGTTCTTGATAGTTAAATGCTCCCTTGGAGCCACCATTGTATCACGCACCAGTGCTTGCTGGACTACATTAATGAAGAAGGAAGGATTCTTGGCAATGAAGTTGTTAACGTCTTTGCTTCGGAGTTAATGGTATTTCATGTTTTGATGTTCTGTATGTCCTTCACTCTGATATGTTAAAGTAGATTAACGACCTCTTTATTTCCGCTACTGATAAAATGCTAACTGATGGTTGTGTGTTTCTTCGGTATTTAGTGTAGTCTTTCAGAGTGTTGTTGATGTTACGGACTTTTCAGCATGACTATAGTTAGATAAATATTCCTAACCCTGCAGGATCTTTTTTGTTTTATTTTCCAAGTGTGAAATACTCTGGGAAACCCTTACCATTCTGAATCTCTGGGAGAACGAGTTGAAGTAACCAGCTATCCCCCTCGAAAATAGTCACCTCTCCCAACCGAGCCCTGCACCGTCATGACCCGACACCCAGGTGCTTGAAGGCCATGAGGATTTATTTCCCCCGGACAACCTTTACAGGCGGAGTTGGCCAATTTCTCTGGACTCCAGAACCCGGTGACAACTTATGACTGTTGGCGGACCCGGTCAGCAAAACCCCGTCAACAGAAACTGGCGCTAGAAGGAGGGCATGAACTCGTCCCCCTCCCAAGATCTTGATTTTACACCTCTTGAGGGTTCCCCGAGTTGTAGTTTTAGGAGACAAGCCTTTAGTGGGATTGGGTCCTTTTCCCCAGCTAAATTTGAAAGAATCCTTAGGTCTTCCCTGAATCCCAGAAGGTTTGTCAAACTCGAGCCTCCCGATCGAAAGAAACGGACGTCGAAAGTCATACCAGTCGTTGTTGTCTTGGGATACACCATATCTTCGAATACTCAAACTCCCCAGACAGTCCCGGAAACTAGTACTCAAACTACCCAACATATAGTTCCCCCAATGGCTGCATACTTTGGAAACACTGGGTCCCCAATGGGCACTTTTTTAGGCGTAATCAACGACTTACCTTCTCACCCAAAGAAGATTTGCCCACAATATGAGCACTTAGGCCCACGGACTGCAGAAAAACACTTACAGGCATACAAAGATGCCATGAATCGACACCGGATCCAGCATGAAGATGTTGTGACCCGCATGTTTCCCTTATCTTTGGGACAAAGTGAGCTGAACTGGTACCTAAACCTTCCCGCCAACTCCATCAACACTTGGCAGGATATGGAAGATGCCTTCTTGGCTACCTTTTGTGTACATGTGGACCCAGCCTAGTCCCACAGCCAGTTTATCTCCATCAGAAAGGAACCCAATGAACCTCTTGCAGCATTCAACCATGGGTTCCAGCGTGCCCTGAAAAGGTGCACAGGCCCTTTTGTTCCATCGCTAGATGTCACCATATAGACATACCTTAATGCGATGGACCCTTTCGTTGCCACTCTCCTCTGGAAAACAACTGCCCCGGGTGACCGTGATACTCTGGAAAAAGTCTACAACCTGGCCTTGGAGTTATCCCGTGGTCTCAATAAATCCCCAGGCGGGATTGGGTAGAACACACCTTTCAACATGGTCCCCGACGGAACTTCTTATGCCGGGGGTTACAATCCCAATCTGGCAATAGGTGCCCCTTTGATGGCGATGAATCCCCCGCCACCTTTGATAGACCAACAGGCGCGATATGTTTACCCCTCCCAGACCCAGATAACACCGGGACCGGAAGTCTTCCCTTGGACATAACACACCCAGACACAGCCATCCGAAGTGCCCTTCTTCCAGTCATCCGCGACCGGAGGATTGCCGCCCTCGACTCCGGTTAATCCTGCTGCCTTCCCGGGAAGCCAACAACAGCCACAACCGTCCCATTATGACGCTAACACTCAGCTGACCGCCGAGGTTGAGTCCCTCTGGCGAATGCTGTCTACCCTAACCATGGACATGGGTCAGCTGAAGGCTGGATCTTACGCGCCCCAAAACTCAAATTCCCAGAGGGGGAATATCTTCTCCGGCCAGTGAAACAACAATGCCGGGGGGAGAAACTTCAACAACGGGCCTAGGCCCAACCAACAACAATGGAATAATAACGCTACCACCGGAGGCCCACCTCCAAAGAAAAACACCAACAAAAATGGTGCTGGACCATCCCATTTTACGCCAGTCGCAGACTTCCAGCCCATGACTAATTGGTGTTGGCTGCACGATACAGGTTCGCACAATGAAGTAAATTGTGCCACTTTGGAGAAAGTCATAATAATCTCCCAGCTGGACAGGCAACAAATGCATGATACCGCTCCTCCAGAGCCCCCTATCCAAGAGAAAACCCACAGTGCCTTCACCTGTGATACCATCTTCTTCGGTACTTCCAGAGAAGAAGAAGAATCTGAACTACAGGGATTCTTTGATGAATCCATTCCACCCTTTGAAGCCAACGCCTTTACCAACCCACGGGTTCCATACAACACCCGGAGCCAGGCGGGTAAAGGGCCAGCTTACACGCCCATACCTCCTACCAAAGATACTCCTCCTCCCCGGAGTAATGCAACTGATCGACCCGTTCCTCTAAGAGGTCATAGCTCTAACCAAGCAAAAGACCTCACGGAAGAAAATCACCAGTTCCCGGGAGGATGATTTGATATTACGAAGGCGTTAGAGCAGACCACCACCTCTATGACCTTGATGGAGGTTTTGTTAAATTGTCCCAAGCAGAAGAAGTCCCTTCTGAAGCTCTTAGGGAACCCGGAAGCAGTCAGCCACCCACCGAAGATGGTGTCATTTGAAGATGCTAATGCGGCTGTCTTCCGGGGAAATAATGAGGATCCTCCCTTTCTGCTAGGCCTGAACATTTACGACAAAAACATAGACAACTTCCTAGTAGACTCTGGAGCTTCGGGTAACATCATGCCCTTATCCATTTGTCAGAAGCTCAGACTCCACCCCACCCCATCTAATGGCGCAGTGATCCAACTGGATAAGACTGCTATGAAAATGATGGGGGAATTGAAGAACGCCCAAATACACCTTATCCAGGACCCCAGGATAGCCAGCATTATCGACATCCAAGTGGTGGACATCCCCGAGACTTACGGGATGTTACTAAGTCGGAATTGGTCTAAGTCCTTAAATGGATACTTTTCGACCGACTTCACCCACTTGTGGCTTCCGTTGGAAGGAGAATCCAATCAGATCTGGGTTGAAAGTGAACCCAGATGAAACAGGCCCTTACCAAAGTAGGAAGGGTCAATGAAGTCCTTTTCTCTGAATCTTCTCTGGGGGTGTACCGACCTCTTGAAATCTTAACATTCAATTTCATCCCCGTAGAAGATCCCATAGTGTTGCAAAGAGCACAGGACTTGGACGAAAAAGTGAGAGTTGAAGTTAACTCTCAAGGTCCCACAGCGACCCTTGCCACACTCCTATCTGGCACTTGGTGCCTATTGCATTACCAAAAACATTTAGAGCACGAGTGTGAGCCATGTCGGTCAATCTCTATCCGGCAACTTGATATCCTCCGGAGTGAACATGCAACCGATTCCCCGGGACCCAGTACTTCTACGGGATGCACTCCTTTAGTGCCATCCGCCCGGGAATCATAGACCAAAATGCCTCTGAGGATAAATTCCACTTTCACGCTGGTAATCCAGGAGAAAATCCCCAAGTCTCCCAGCAACAATCCAAAGAAAACTCCCCCTCCCCAGCCCCAGATTACAAATAATGACTTATGGACCCTAAAATTTGACGTGTCCCGATCCAAACAGGGCTGTGGGGCTGGAGTAGAACTAATCAACCCGCGAGGGAAGTCCTTCCTCACGTCCTACAGGCTGCAGTTTAATTGCACTAACAATGTCACAGAGTACGAGGCCTTGGTCCTTGGACTCCTATTCGCACTAAGGAAAGGTATCACCCGCCTCTGGGCTCTGGGTGATTCAGAGTTGGTTGTTAAACAAATCTGGAGTCAATACACCTGTCATGACAAAAGGCTGGCCGCATACCGCAACCGGGCTTGGAGCCTTATTGAAGATTTCGATGCCTTTGGTATTGACCTTATTCCCCGGCGACGAAACTACGTCCCGGATGCCATAGCTATTTCTGCCAGCACACTTGAGCCGATGGCCGGCTCACGACTCCGGAGATTTTCAGTTGAGATGGTCCCCACCCCCTCCATTCCAGACAATGTTACTCACTTTCAGGTTTTCAAAGACGATCAACATATCCTGGCCTTCATGGCCAATGTTGGTGTTTTCAAGGATCAGATAGTGGAGGAACAAGACCATGACGACACTGGATAGGGTGATGAAGACGATAAGATCATGGAATTTCCCACCAACACTATCCCTAAGGGGATGGTCGCATTGGAACAAATCTTCAACTCAGACCCTCGGGCCCGTGAGAAGGTATCATCCTCCCCTGAGGGAGGAAAGTTTGAAAAGGTTAACATCGGCCAGCCCGGTGAAGAGAAAATCATCCACATAGGCACCTCCTGTTCCCCTGAGGAAAAGGAGAAGATTCTCGCGGTTCTCTGAGAATACATTGATGTGATTGCCTGGGGATATGAAGATTTGAAAATGTATGACACCTCCATCATGACTCATACCATTCCCCTGAAGCCAGACGCAAAGCCCTTTCGGCAAAAACAAAGACCGGTTAACCCCCTGATAGAGCCTTTGATTCGTCATGAGGTAGAAAAACTACTGTCAGCTCGGATTATCTTTCCAATCTGACATACTACATGGGTTGCCAACCTGGTCCCAGTCACGAAGAAAAATGGCGACATCCGCTTTTGCGTGGATTTTCAAAATTTGAACAAGGCATCTAAAAAAGATAATCACCCTCTCCCCTCGTTGGATGAGGTGTTGCAGATAGTAAATGGATCCCAGATGATGTCTTTCTTAGATGGATATTCAAAATATAACCAGGTCATGGTTAAGTACAAGGATAGAGAGAAAACAGCTGTTACCACCAAGTGGGGAACATTTGCGTATAGGAGAATGCCCTTCGATTTGATTAACACCGGGGCTACCTTTCAGAAGGCCATGGACATTGCGTTCGAGGGCCTTGTAAATCGATGCATAATCATCTACATGGATGATTTGACCGTCTTCTCCTGGGACAGGCGTGATCACGCCGCCCACCTCGCTCAAATCTGTGAGAGATGTTGCCGGTACGGAATATCCCTCAACCCCAAGAAGTGCATATTCGGGGTCACCAAGGGGAAGTTACTAGGGCATATCATCTCTGAGAAGGGTATATCCATAGACCCTGATAGAGTCGAAGCATTGCTGAACTTACAGATGCCTGGCAGCAAGAAATAAATGCGATCCTTCTTTGGAAAAATCAACTTCGTACGTCGATTCATCACAGGATTCGCAGAGATAGTCAAGCCACTCAATGAAATGATAAAAAAAGATACCAAAATTGAGTGGAGTCCTGAAGCAAAGTGGGTGTTCGCCCAGATAAAATAGACCATAACGGAGGCACCTGTCCTGGCTAGTCCAGACTATTCCCTTCCGTTTCACATCTACTCGTTTGCTTTGCCGCATTCTGCCGTGGCAGTACTAACCCAAAAGGTTAAAGGGGAGGAACGACCAATTGCTTTCATGAGTTCCCCCTTTAAGAACGCCGAAGTCCGGTATTCATCAGTGGAAAAATAGGCCTTTTCTCTAGTTCGTGCCGTGAAGAAATTCCGACATTATATCCTCCGGAGCAAAGTGCATGCTATCATCCCGGACCAGGCTGTCAAATCTCTACTGATGCAGAGTGAATTTTGCGAGAGACGGGGGAAATGGATGGCCATCCTCCAGGAATACGATTTAGAGATGCAGCCCATGAAAATAGTCCGAGGCCAGGGACTAAGTCGAACGATAGCAGAAGAGACTCCCCACATAGAATGTCATACTTACATAGTGGATTCCATTACCCAGGATTCGTGGTATACCGATTTGGTGTATTTACTACTAAATAACAGATGCCCAGAGGGATTACCTCCCCACAAACGCCGTGCCCTACGAATGAAAAGCGCCCATTTCATGATCAAAAACTCCGCGCTTTACTGTCAGAAATACGAGGGAGTGTACCTCCGGTGCATCGACAGGGACCAAGCTGTGAGAATAATTGATGAATTCCATGGACAGTTTGGAACCGGACATGGCTCAGCTGATGCCACTGCCCATCAGATCCTCCGGGCCAGATACTATTGGCCCTGTATCTTCAAAGATGTTTACGCTCATGTCAGGAAATGTCATACTTGCCAAACTGTAGCACATCGTGAGCGTAACCCAGCCATGCCTCTGCAACCAGTATATGAGGCTAGACCCTTTGCCCAGTGGGCATTTGACTTCATTAGGGAGATCAACCCCAACTCGTCTGCCAATCACCGATACATTTTGACTGCTACTGATTATTGCACTCGGTGGTCTGAAGCTATACCTTGTAAAAACAACACGGCGGACGTAGTTATCAAGTTCTTGGAAGAAAACATCGTCACAAAGTTTGGAATGCCCTTTTCTTTAGTATGTGACAATGGTCCGGCATTTTCTTCCGCGCAATTACTTGAATGGACCTACAACTGAAAGATCACGCTGAAGTTCTCCAACAACTATTACCCTCAGGGGAATGGTGTTGCTGAATCAACGAACAAGAATCTACTTGAGGTGATCAAACATCTGTTAGAACAAAATCCCTGGGATTGGCACCAAAAATTGAAATTCGCCCTCTGGGCGGATCGTATTCGTATTAAAGCCGCCCTGGGGACATCCCCATTCCACTTGGTTTATGGTTAGAACCCTGTATTCCCAGTCAACTTACAGATCCTAGTTTTACAGTTTATGCAGGAATTCAACAACAGGGACAACATTGTGGAGGTTTGGCTCCTGAATCTAGTGCGAATGGAGGAACAACAAGACGCAACCCTTGAACATTTCGCGCGTCATCAAGCGGTAGTAAAATGATGGTTTGACAGAAGAGCCCAATACAAGGATTTTCAGATCTCAGATCTGGTCCTGCTGTGGGATAAGGCCCGGGAGAAGAAAGGAAAGCGCACCAAGTTCTAACGGCTCTGGCTCGGACCATACTTAATCTTTGAAATCTGCGGGGCAAATACTTATCGCCTTAACACCTTAACTGGAGAGCCTGTCGCATTGCCTGTTAATGGGCAGTTTCTCAAACATTACTTCGAGTAAGGGTAAGTTTTTCCAATGTTGTATTATATGTAAATATCCCCTTGTAAATAGTCTTGTTGGCTACCTTCTGGGGCAGTCTCCCTTGTTGCTTCTATTTTCTTTTGTTTTCGCTTTTGGCTTTCTTTTGGCCCTGACATTTTGTCCCATCTTGTAGGAACGGGAATGCTTCGCATAACTTTGGCCTCTGGTGCAATGCCTCTAGCATGGTGAACTCTAGAATCTTTTTTTATCACGGTGGAATCAACCCGGTCTCCGGGATTGTTTGCAGGTTATGGCACATTTTTGAGCAATCTCCATTGGTTGTTATCTCCGGGAGTCTGACAATCAGTGAACAATAATAATATTAGGAACAAGTAATCGGGTTAGGGTTAGAAAGAGTTGTATAAATAGGCAAATCGATGCATTTCCAAGGGTCGGCGAAATTGATGATTTTGTTGTCCATAAGAAATAGCAAAGTAATTTTTTGGTTTCAGTTGCAGAGCTCAATGCTCCATTGTTATGTTCTTGATAGTTAAATGCTCCCTTGGAGCCACCATTGTATCACGCACCAGTGCTTGCTGGACTACATTAATGAAGAAGGAAGGATTCTTGGCAATGAAGTTGTTAACCTCTCTGCTTCGGAGTTAATGGTATTTCATGTTTTGATGTTCTGTATGTCCTTCACTCTGATATGTTAAAGTAGATTAACGACCTCTTTATTTCCGCTACTGATAAAATGCTAACTGATGGTTGTGTGTTTCTTCGGTATTTAGTGTAGTCTTTCAGAGTGTTGTTGATGTTCCAGACTTTTCAGCATGACTATAGTTAGATAAATGTTCCTAACCCTGCAGGATCTTTTTCGTTTTATTTGCCAAGTGTGGAATACTCTGGGAAACCCTTACCATTCTGAATCTCCGGGAGAACGAGTTGAAGTAACCAGCTATCCCCCTTGAAAATAGTCACCTCTCCCAACTGAGCCCCGCACCGTCATGACCCGACACCCAGGTGCTTGAAGGCCCGAAGGATTTATTTCCCCCGGACAACCTTTACAGGCAGAGTTGGCCGATTTCTCCAGACTCCGGAACCCGGTGACAAATTATGACTGTTGGCGGACCCGGTCAGCAAAACCCCGTCAACAGAAACTGGCACTAGAAGGAGGGCATGAACTCGTTGTTGGTACTCCTAAATTTGGAACAAATTTGGAGTGACCATGTTAAAATTTTCAGACAAGCAAAGTAAAATATCCCTGAAATTCTATGTGAGAAGACTCAGTTGGAGTGATTGAAAAAGATGTCCGGAT
>MU226880.1:5500350-5540145 GCA_018584345.1 Thuja plicata | reverse complement strand
CATGAAGTGTTCTTTTAATTTATACATGTCATTTGTAGTAAAAGCTTCCGGGGTTGATCCCCTTGCTACAAATACTTACACCCCCGAAGAGTCAGTTTTGGGGAATTTTGATGAAAGGATGGCATCCTGGTATCAGTCCCCAGAAGGAATGGATGGGGCCCGAATGGCAAAGATAACCAAAATGGTGCTTAAGGGCCATGATGCCGCCAGGATGGCAGATGAGTTCCGAAATAATGTTCTGGACTTGGCGGAACAAGTTGAAGTGGCCAGACATAAGAGGGCTAGCCTAAAGAAGATTGATGAAGAAGGCATTTTCCGCATCCTTCGGGCCTTCAATGATAATAAACAGCCTTGAGCGTTCCCCGAGAACCGGAGAAATTTGAACATTCAACATTCTTTATTCTTTCGGGAACGCAAGTTCCCGGATCCCGGAGTTCCAGATCCACAATTTTGTATTCTTTAAAGTGATCTGCGTCCCGGTCCCCGAGGCCGACCAGTCACTTTTAGAGGCAGTTAATAAAGACTATCAGAGGGTAGTTGGACACATCAAGAGGTATTGGCTCGGTAGTTGGTTTCTGACAGGGTGATCTTCTCGAGGCACCGTTTAAAGGTACACCTGGCACATTGGAGACAGGGCGCTACATTTCCCATTTATGAGGCATGTAGCCTCGATCCCCGGGGGACCTACTTTCTTCTTCCTTCTCTCCGGCTCTCTTCCTGAGGCTGATTCTTCCGATGTATATTCTTGTCTTCTTCTTCTGACCTGGCAGACCTATTTCGTCTCCAGGTCTTTTGTAGGGTGGCGCAGGTAGTATCGGCCCCCAGATATTATATTTTATTAAAGCACAGTAAAATAGGGTTAGGGTTAGAAAGAGTTGTATAAATAGGCAAATCGGCCCATTTCCAAGGGTCGGAAAAATTGATGATTTTGTTGTCCATAAGAAATAGGAAAGTAATTTTCTAGTTTCAGTTGCAGAGCTCAATGCTCCATTGTTATGTTCTTGATAGTTAAATGCTCCCTTGGAGCCACCATTGTATCACGCACCAGTGCTTGCTGGACTACATTAATGAAGAAGGAAGGATTCTTGGCAATGAAGTTGTTAATGTCTCTGCTTCGGAGTTAATGGTATTTCATGTTTTGATGTTCTGTATGTCCTTCACTCTGATATGTTAAAGTAGATTAACGACCTCTTTATTTCCGCTACTGATAAAATACTAACTGATGGTTGTGTGTTTCTTCAGTATTTAGTGTAGTCTTTCAGAGTGTTGTTGATGTTCCAGACTTTTCGGCATGACTATAGTTAGATAAATGTTCCTAACCCTGCAGGATCTTTTTCATTTTATTTGCCAAGTGTGGAATACTCTGGGAAACCCTTACCATTCTGAATCTCCGGGAGAACGAGTTGAAGTAACCAGCTATCCCCCTCGAAAATAGTCACCTCTCCCAACCGAGCCCCGCACCGTCGTGACCCGACACCCAAGTGCTTGAAGTCCCAGAGGGTTTATATGCCCCGGACAACCTTTACAGGTGGAGTTGGCCGATTTCTCCAGACTCCAGAACCCGGTGACAACTTATGACTGTTGGCGGACCCGGTCAGCAAAACCCCGTCAACAGTTTCTACTAGCCATCGGTGTTTGTAGTCACTTAGTGAATGTTGGTCTTTTATGCATTACTAAAAGCATAATTGTTATAACTCTAATTCTCTAAATTCTTTGACACTTTGTATATAACCGATTAGATTATATCAAGTTGAAATCTATTACAATACACTCCATTAACTGATTTTAATGTCTTGCATTATCTTTTTGCATTTCGGTGATTAAATTAACATATTCAAACATTCAATCAGTTATATGTCATCAAAAGGATGAGAAATCTGGAATAGGTTATCAAGATAAAGGAGAAAGTTCAAGTCCTATGCCTAATTTTCATGAACATATACACATGGTAGGATCAGAGAGTGAGGATCATTCTAGAAATTATGAGTGGGACACCCTATCAAAAGACTCTTGTCATGATAAATAAGCTGATGTTATTCATAAATATGCTACCATTCCTAATGCCAAAAGTCAAGATAATGAGAATCTAAGTGTGAATTCTAGACTAGCATCAAATGAGCCTCAAGAATCCAATATAGGTCAAGCATCTAGGGGAAACCAATGGATAGGTGAACCTTTGGTACCTTCATGTTGGGGAAGGGGGTGATTCAAATTTTATATTCAATCCACATGTTTTCTTTCCCATTGAAATTCAGGAGGACTCTAGTGAGGAAAATTTTGATCCTACTTCCATGGAACATCTTGAGCAAGCACATGTTATAGACCTAAGCGATACAATGTATGAACCATCAAATGAGGTCATGTCCTTGAATTATTTGAATGAAAACTTTCCTAATGAGTCTTTACCCCTTCTTCATCTCGAGCTCATTGATTGGGATTTAACCGAACCAAGTGACCTATTTTACTTTCCCAATGACAATGCAATGGTCCTGTTAGGGATTTTTCTTGAAAGAATACTCTTTAAATAATATAAATGCTTGCTCTTGTATATTTCCAATTTACCATATGCAATAAAATCCTAATTAAAGAGGATTGGATAAGATCCTCCTTGTTTTTTAAGATCCACAGACTCGGGCAGGTATTACCTTTAAATGATTACTGATTTACAATATCTATTATAGTGGATTATGTCTTATTACTAGTTTGCTAAATGCCTTTTACTATATCAATAAGTAGATATCTATGAAAATAACTATGGATAACCTAATATAGAGCTTAATAAGCCAAACTATTCTCTTGACAATAGCAAATAGTAATGTGATAAGGATTCTCATCATTCTTCCTTTTGTAGTTCTATGAACTTAGGAGGGGTAACCTATTTGATTCTCTCTTAAAGGAATCAACAAACTGAATTGTATACTATGTGAATACAATTAATTATGAATGCATGCTTTCTTATGAATGTAATATAATTGAAAGATTGATCTTAAATATTTGGATGGTGAATTATTCCTTCCTTGAAGGACCTCTTAAATGATTGCACAACTACCTTGTAGTTGATGTATTTAAATGCCTTAAAAATAAACACATAAAAGATTGAACAAAGATAAAAGAGACAACACAAGATATTGAATAGAGATTTCAATGTATTTTATTATTGTCTAAGTGCTTCAAAATACATTCAATAGACAAAAAGTACAGAGGCTCAGACAAAATTGTAGTAGTCTGCCTTGTGATTATATTCCATCATCTTTCAAAATGTTACAATATGCTCTATTTATAGGTTAAAACCATCTTGGAATCCTTAAGAAGTAAGGATGCAACAAGCTTCAGATGGTTTTAAGACCTAACCGTAAAATACAAAAAAGACAAAAGACAGGAAGGAACCAAGTGGTGGATGGACAAAAATCAAGAATAAAATCTGATTTGTTCTTTGTCTTCTTGTGATCTCTTGCACCTTTGTTTGTATGTGTTCAGGATATCTTATGATATTTGTATTGAGACCTAGTGATCACCATTACAGGAAAATTTACACTAGTCTTGAATATATCTAACCTTCCCATGCTCAAAGAGAAGGTGCCATGTGTCCTATTCTTCATCCATAACATCCAAGTCAATAGTGACAAGATTTTTCTTCTTGGGATTTGTTAAAACATCCCATGCTATGACATCATCTTCCTTCGACCATTCAAAACTCTGAATTTTCTCCAATTCGGTCTTTTGTCTTTCCCACCTTGCATCCATAATGCTCTTATCATCTGTAATGAACTTGTTGAAATATGTTTCTTCCTTAAAGGCTTCATCTAAAATCTTGTTATATCTTTCCCTATCTAATTCTCCTTTTTCAAAAACATATACCTCTTTGTTAGGTAGTACAGTGTCAAATTCTGAGCTCCATACCCCTAGTGGCTTGATTTGACTATCTTCCGATCTTATTGAAGGCATAAACATGTTGTAATCAGGCCCAAACATGTTTAATCTTGCCTTAATCTGATTTTCCTTGCCTTTGAAAAAGGACAAGGTTATGCCTATCTGTTCTATCTCCACCCCAACCTGGGTTACTATCTCTGGAAGATCTAATCTTAGGGGTTGCAAAGATGCTAACCTTTCAAATAATCTAGTTCTTCCTGACCACGAGCATAGTAAGGGTTCAAAATTGAAACAAAATTGTTGACTTCAACCTGTAGGTCTAGAAATCTACCATAGGCTCTATATAATATATCTATTTTATCCTTTATAACATTGTTCCTATGTTGCAAAATTTCATTCAATACTCTCCTAAAAAAACATTGTTATGCTCATTATTCACATGCCCTGTTTCTATTGTAGCATAATCTATTTCCTTTATTTGATCTTCAACATTTGTTCCTTCTTTTTTCTCTGCAAGGGCATCTTTAGGCATCTCTCATATTTTTGTGTTAGGTCTTCTATTATCTTCTCCTATTCCTTGAATTTGATCATACACAACTCCTTGTCCTTAAATATATCACTAGTTTCACTAGCTAGTTTTTTAAACCTCTTGGACATCTAGGCAGCCTTAGCTTCATTTAGTTGTGCAAAATGGGTAAGAACCTGAGAGATTTCCAAGTCTCCTGTGTTCTGGATAGACCAAATGATCTTTTCCCCTTCCATTTTTTTTTGTATATTTAGCAAATATGGCTTTTGATCCTTTGGAGCTAAGCTCCACATTGCTAGGGTCTTGGATTTTGGATTATATCCAAATCCTCTTATCATTTCTCCAACCTATACTTTTGATGATAGCTTGACATCAGGTTGTTTCCTTATTTAGTCAATTATGAAAGCTAAGGCTAAGTCCCATCCTTCCACCAAGAACATTCCACTGGACTTTACTAGCCACCTAGCTTCTTCTAGTGTTATTTGTTCTTAATCAGGATCATAATCTTGCAATGCCTACAAGGCCTCACTTGTTACTGGATCTCCTCCTACTAACTGCAGCTATACCCCCACCTTCTTCTACTTGTTCCAAATAATAAAATCTTTAAAATATTTAGTTTTGATAAAGTTATCATCATTTAAGAATTGCTCTTGATGCAAAAATCTCTCATCTATGCATGTTAGAAGAGGCAATTCAATTTCCTCTTCATCATCTTTCTGCAGCTTTTTTCCTTGTCTTATCTACTTTCTAAGTTGATGATCATAAGATCTATCACCAGTGATGAGAGAAAAAATTCTATCCTTTTTATTTTCTTTCTTTTTATCATGTGATGACTCCCCTATTTCTACTCTTTGTTTCTTTAATGGGGGCTCATCAGTGACTTCAGTCTCAGGTACCTTTATCAGGACAATTATATTTTCTCCTTCTACTACCTGTTCTTCAACAAATGACTAATCTATTGGAAGGGGGCTAGGAACTGAATAAATTTCATCACCATCCTCTTCATATTCTGATGAAGAATGCCCTTTATGGCCTTTATCCTTCACTACAAGTGCATCCTCAAGTTGATTACATAACAAATTGTAAGACTCAATCATGGCATCAAGTCTTTTCAGATATGGTAAATCTAGGAAGAAACCCCCAAAAGAGATTACTTTCCTTTTCACTTGTCTCTCAATATCCATTAATTCATTAAACTTATCATCCCTTTGATTGAATTCTTCATCCTCCAGTATATTTCTAATGAGGTCCTCCTCCATACATTGCTCATGTTCTTTAGTATAGGTAATAGTTAGTGTTAAAAGATTCTTGGCACTCATTATGAAACCTTCTGTGTCAGTGTATCTACATAGGGCTACATTCAATCTATAATGGCTCAACTGATTATTAACTGGATCCACTACCCTTTTTCCAATTATGTAGTTGTAGATTCTGATTTTTCTAGGGGTAAATGTACCCTTTCTATGAGGAGCCAGGTGCTCCCTATATGTTAAAATCAACTGTCTGATGAATTCCATTGCTAAAATTCTAGGTGGCACATGTAAAGGTAGAACATGGGGTGGGTGAGTACAACCATAAACCCTGATCAAAGTGTAATTATTTTCATAGTAAAAATCTCCCCAGTTTTGGTCTCCTGGCCATTTATCAACATATTGACATGGCCTTAGTAATTGCAGCACCTTTATTGGCAGCCTAGTCCTGTCTACACCTAAACAATTGAGGATTGGGTATACTATCCAATTTTGGAAAGCACATAATTCTTTCTCCCTAGAGGTGTAGTTCCACACTCTTAACCAAAATTGTATTGGGTTGTCCTAATTTTGATAAAACCTCTGTGGCCTCAGATTCTAGCAATCCATAAGAGGAAAATTGTAATATAGAATTAAATGCATCAATATGGAATAATGCATGAATTTAGGGTTTTTCTCTTTCTTTTAGATATCAACAAACCCTTGATGCATTTTGTCAATTATATACTAAATATATTCATAGCTTGTGCTAATATGAGGGATCTGCATATCTAAAACAATCATAAGGATATCTGCACTTATTCTCTAAGGCCCTCCATCCACTCCCAAAACTCAACATAGTGCATATGGAATGTACTTCATGTAAAATTTCAGGTCCTTATAATAGTAGGGAGCAATTCTTGGGATGGGCGCTATGTAATTTTTCATATTTCTAGGCACATGATACTCCTGAATCAATTTTGACGCAATGCCAGACTCTCTTGAATATCTGGCCTCTAAACCTTTCAAATTTATCTCCGCAGACATTGGGCACTAAACATTGAATTCCTTCATAAATGAATTTCTATCTAGGTTTACGAGGGCTTTCCCACCATCCCTTTTTATGGTCTTAGTGAGGACATCATACCTACTAGCCATCGCTAGAATGAAATCAACATCTACAAAGATATCAGGGACTACTAATTTTGCTAATCCACAAGTCAATGGTTTGAAATAGGAACAATTTTGTCACTATTTTTGTCAAAGTAATTGAAAAGTGAATAACTAGAAGAACCTAGAGTTTTAGTATCCCTAATGTATGACAAATCATCAATGAGATTGTCAGCATTTAGCTTTCTATTTTGGCTGGAACCATGCAACAAAGTGATAAATTCTTCTAATTAATTCCTCTTCCCTTTCATATCTTCCTCTACATCACCACTTTTCCCGCTAGTAGAAGCAATGCTCATTTCTTGACTCATCTTATCCTTTGTTCTGATCACACTTTATTTTTACCAATATTGAAACAAATCTATCCCCATAAACACTTACTTCCAACTGTAAGTCACTCAATTTCTTTTGGAGCACTGATTACCACTCAAATTCCCTAGATTTTGGATTGAAAACCGGCTTGTTTCACTCTAAAAATCCAAGTAGCTCTGTTTTCTACACACACTGATTACTTAGCAAGTTTCTCTCTTAAAACAATAAAACTTATGGTAAAATGCAATGATTAACTATAACATCTATTTATTTCAGAACCATTAATGCAAAAATCATAGATTTGCAATTCAATCACTTCTATCTTCAATTCTTCGTGCTATGAAATCAATTTCCTTTCCTAGTCATAGCCTCTGAAAGTGAAAGGAGATCAAATTTGAATGAGTGCCTTTTCATAAAAAACCCTTATTATATTCGAAGAGGATCTAGATTTGATCTGATTGGCTATCTTGATTATAGCTCAGCTACCTCTTAATACACTTTTCATAAATCTCTTAATTTTTGTTGCTTGGCAATTGTACATCTTGGCACTGAAGAAAAGTATTTGTTTAAACTCTGGTTCTCTTATTAACGACCCCACGACCTCATTATCTCCTTATCACTGAGAGTTACCCTTAACTATGGTTTCTAACTGAGACTTGGCGATTGCCACATGATCAACTTCCCGATCAACGATTATCTCTTAGTCACAAAATGAAATTACTTTAAATCAGATTCTTTCTGAGACTTCATGACTGAGGCTTCTAATAACTCATCTTAAACCCTGGTTTCCTTTTAGAGAATTGGCGACTATGTAATCTCCTTGTTGCTGAGAAAACCTTTTAAATCATAGTTTACTTCGAGATAATGTGACTAGAATTTATCACTTAATCGCTGAATATATTTTCACTTATCACTTTCATCAAGAGATTACCCAACTATTGTAGATATTCTTTCATCTGCATCTGACGGTCTATGCTAAGTCTCTAGATCTTAAAGGCGAACCCTAATTTGTTATGAGACTAAGCGACTATCATCTCCAAGTCGCCATATAAATTCTTTACTTTAAATTTTTCTCAGAGACCACACAACCGTTGCATATTTGAACATGTGTCTCAATGTTATCCTATTAGCCTCTTAATCATTGAATCATATTTGAATTTTCAAACTTTCTTAGCGACTTAACGCTAACCGTTGGATCTTCTTCTAATCTAATGGTTGTCACCAAGTCTCATGATTTTTCACTTAACTCTTACTTTCTTCCGTGACCCAGCGACTAACATTAATATTGAAACTGACATTTAACTATGGTTTACTTAGCAGACTTCGTGACCAAAGGAACTCAATGTCATAGAAATATTTTCTAATTGTTATGTTTATCACGAGACTTCCTGACTATCATTGGATGAAACTAGAGATAGATGGTTCACACTAAGTATCCCTTCCATTTGAGGTATATTCTTTTCCTTGGGAGATAATGCGACAAGGAATTTTCACTAAGTCTCATAAAAAAATGGAATATTCTCTAATCTTTAAGAGACCTAGCGACTATCTTTAAAAAGGCACATGATATATTAAAGACTTTAAGTTACGATAACGTAACTTCAAAATAGAAATATGACTAAAAGAACTAGGGTTTTAGCCATTTTTGAACAAAGGATGACCTAGGAGTTAAGGTTTTGGATATTTTTTTATTTTGGCTTTGAAGATCATTATTTGCAAAGGTAAAATTGTAGCATTGGATAGGAATTTCAACTCTTAAGCATGGAAATGACCGGGGATTTCAAATTTTTTTTGGCAGACTACAAAACTAGAAATACAACCAACATTTCCAATACCTAAATGCAGTTGAGCTATCTGCTTCCACCAATGAATACAATCCAAACATGATGATAGAGGCAGGGGTCCAATCTCCCAATCCAAAAAATAAAAGAATTAAATTTAAAAAAATGAGAAGGTCTAGTGGTGAATACCACTATGTGGTGGTAATAGAACCTAAAAAAGTAAAAATATCAGATGTTTCCAAAGGTGAAAACCCAACTGTGGAACCTAAGGAAGACAGGTTGGATACCCCACCAAAACATCATGATAAGAGATATCCAATTCTCATAGATCTAATGGAAAAGGTTAACATTGGAACCGACTTGGAACTAAAGTTTATTCACTTAGCAACATCCTTAACCCCATCAGAAAGGAAGGAGTTCATCAAATTCTTTCAAGAAATGAAAATCAAATTTTCATGGTCACATGCAGACATGCCTATATTGGATCCTAGCTTCATAATGCACCATCTTAATGTGAGACCCGATGTCAAACCTGTGAATCAGAAGTTGAGAAAAATGCATCTCCATGTAGCTCTATTAGTCAAAGCAGAATTGGAAAATCTACTCAAGGTTGGATTTATAAGAGTAATAGCCCATGTAGAATGGATCTCAAACATTGTACTAGTTACCAAACATGACAAATCTATTCGAGTATACATAGATTTCTGAGACCTTAACCTTGCTTTTCCTAAGGATGATTTTCCATTACCTAGCATTGATGCTATAATAGATTTGATGACAGGACATTCTATGTTCTCGTTAATTGATGGATTTAGTGGATACAATGAAATTTGCATAGCTCCTGAAGACCAAGAAAATACCTCTTTTACATGTCCTTGGGGAACCTTTTGTTGGAATGTGATGTCTTGCAACCTCAAAAATGCCAGAGCAACTTACCAAAGAGAAATGACCACTATCTTCCATGACATGATGCATGCCTTCCTAGAAGACTATGTGGGTGATATCTTAGCTAAGTCACACCAAAGAAAAGACCATCTTCCTATCTTAGAAAATATTTTCACAAGTTTGGAACAGTTTAAAGTGAGATTAAACTCAAAGAAATGTGTATTTGGGGTAATATCTGGCAAGCTCTTAGGCTACATAGTTTCTACAAAAGGCATAGAAGTGGATCCAGAAAAAGTACAAGAAATAATGGAAATGAAAACTCCCAAAAATATTAGTCAAATGAGGTCACTTCAAGGAATAATTCAATCCATTAGGAGATTCATTTCTCAATTGGTGGAAAAGTTCCATTCATTCACAAGATTGCTACACAAGGATACCATTTTTACATGGGTTGGTGAATGTGAACAAGCCTTCACTTTGTTGAAAACATACTTGGTCAACCCACCTATCTTGATGCCTCCCATCAAAGGAAATCCCTTATTACTATATATTTCAGCAACAAAGAGATCTTTAGGGGTTTTTTTGGCACAAGAGGATAATGAAGGAAAAGAAAGAGCTATTTAGTATTTGAGTAGAACCTTGATCAAATATGAATTAAACTATAGATTCATGGAAATATCTTTTCTAGTGGTGGTTTTTTTCTCACAAAAACTAATAAATTACATGTTGATGCACAAAGTGAAGTTGATTTCAAAGATTGTTCCTTTAAAATATTCAGTTAGTAAAACAACCCTAACTAGAAGGATTGCTAAATGGGTGATGGTGCTTAGTGAATTCAACATTGAATATGTGGACCATAAATCTATCAAGATCCAACTTATTGTTGATCAATTGGATGAAAATCTATTAGTATCTACTCATCCCATCCAAGTTGAATTCCCCGATGCAGAAATAGTCAATGTGGAAGACAAGGCATGGAAGTTGTATTTCGATGGATCCTATACTCAAAATGATTCAGGGGCTGGAATTTTATTGATCACACCTCAAGGGTACACCATTCCAAAACATTATAAAAATTTTTTCCCATGTACAAAAAACATTGTAGAATATGAAGCTTTAGTCCTAGGCATCAAAATGACTTTAGAATGGAATGTTACAGAACTGCAAGTTTTTGGGGACTCTCAATTAGTCATCAATCAAATCAATGATGAATATCAAACTAAGGATGAAAAATTGATGCCATATAAGAGAATGGTAGATGTCTGGAAGAAATAATTTTCCTTAATCACATTTGAACAAAGTCCAAGGGAAAAGAATAGAGCTACTGATGCTATGGCTACCTTGACTTCATTACTCCAAATGCCTGATCATAATACGAGGTATGAATTCTTGGTGGAAGAGTTGGTAAAATCGGCTTTTGACTTACCTGACACCCAAATCATTTCCCTTATTGATGGACATGACTCACCTTGGTAGGAACCAATTTATTCCTATGTTAAAAACTAGGTTTTACCTATAGACCAAACCCGTGCCCAAAAAAACATTTTATATGCCAAGCAGCTCGCTATACTATCCTATCAGACACATTGTATCACAAGGGTCTTGACAGAATGTTTCTTAGGTGTCTAGAGGAAGAGGAATCAAGATTATCTTGAAAAGACGTTCAGGAGGGTATCTATGGGTCACATTCAAGTGGGTTAAATCTAGCTAAGAAAATCCTTTGCATGGGGTATTTCTAGAAAAAATTAGAAAAAGATGCTTTCCACTTTGTCAAAGTGTGTGCGATATGCCAATACCATGGAGACATGATCCATGCACTTGCACAAGAATTGTATCCATTTATCACACCATGACCATTTTACAAATGGGGTTTGGATCTTATTGGAATGATTTATCCACCTTCTTCAAATGGTCACAAGTATATCATCATAGTGCAACAGAATATTTTACCAAGTGGGTAGAGGTCGTACCTTTGACAACTGCCACGGGAAAATAGATTTCAATGTTTACCCTTAATCACATCATTTGTAGATATGGTATTCCTCATTCCATGATCATGAATAATGGAAAACAATTCAAGAACAAAGATGTGGATGAACTTTGTGAAACTTTTCATATCACACACCATTCTTCCTCCATTTACTATCCTCAAGGTAATGGAAAAGCCGAAGCCACAAACAAGAATATTCTCAAAATATTGAAGAGATTGGTTGATAAATTAGGAAGAGATTGGCATGTGCAAATAAACCCGACATTGTGGGCATACAGAACTAGCATCCAAACACCTACAAAAAGCTACACCATTTTCCCTAGTTTATGGGGTAGAAAGTTGTTCTACCTTTGGAGGTTGAAATCCCATCCTTAAGAGTTTCTTTACATGGATTAATCAATGATGAGGATTATAGGGTTTCCTGACTTCAATAGTTGGAATGGTTGGAGTAACACCAAACACAATATTATGAACATTTGAACGTCTATCAGAATAGAATCTTAAGGAATTAAAACAAGCATATCAAACCAAGAAATTTTCAAGTGGGAGACTTAGTGTTAAGAGAAAACCCTAAAAACCAAGAAGATAGAGAAAAGAAGGGAAAATGAGAAGAAAATTGGCTTGGACCTTTTGTCATTACTTCCTCTTTTGGAACGGGAACTTACAAGCTAGCCGGTTGTGAGGGTGATGAGTTACAAGAGCCTATTAACAACATCCATCTAAAGGGGTTTCATACCTGATCAGACGAAAGACTGTAGGAGGAAAGAGTATCATATGAGTGTGTATCCAATGATTTTCGCATCATTCTTCATACATGAGAAAATTCAAAAAATCCAAAAACGTGAGAAAAATCAAAAGTAAAAAACAATGGAAAAGTAGAAAATCAAAAAAAGAGAAAATTGAGCATGAAGAAAGAAAAAACATTCAAAAATCAAAAAATGGTTGTCTTGGTGAAAGCCTAGCAAATAGGCGCCTTGATGATAGAAAAAAAAAGAAAAAAGAGAAAAATAACAAAAACAAATTTGAAAAAGAGAAAAAGTGCCTTGGTGAAAACCTAGTAAATTGGCGCCTTGGTAGCAAAAAAAGCAAAAGAGCAATAAACCCGAAATGTGAAAACCTTGAAAACAGGCACTTTTTGATCCCTTAGGTCTTTCCTAGTTGCATTTGTACATAATGCCTTTTCATCACCTCATTTGTATATCCTTCATTGCATCCATCATTTGTGCATAGTCATAATAAAGTCTCTCAGCTTATACATTATCACATTCTAGGTTTCATTTGCCCATGTTTCACATGGTTACATCTATCACTTGGGGGAAAAGCATTGATTTTTGGTATAAATAGATTCAGAAGTGCTACATGTTGATCATATATCAGAAGCATATTTTCAGAACTTCAGAGGAGAGATATTATGGAACCTTTGATGGATATCATTGTTCAAACCCAAGCATTTGACCTTGCAACTTGATTCTTAAACTTCATTGACTTTATTCTATCAGGATTAAAAATTGACAAGACCTAAATGATCAAAATGTTTGGAATTATATTTAAAATATTAATACAAGGCAAAAAACTTGAAGCTTTTTGATGGTATTCGTTGCATTTTGTCATGTCTTTTTACTAATCGATGATGTTCCGACTAGATTGGCGATGATAAAGACATGATATTTTCTTAACTTTGAGTGAGTGTTTTGAGGAAGATCCACCAACTTGTGTGAATTCGTCTAAAGACATGGTCATCAAAGAACCATCGAGGACTTTCATATAGGATGGTGGGTTCACCTTTGTTTGTTTACACAAACAGATACCTGGGCTATTTAGATCTTCCATATCTTAATACCAAAATCCAATTGCAAAATTGAATCCGATGAAATCGATATTCATGCTCCCATAGTTGGTTATTCAACTAGGGAGGGTTGTACTAGTTTCTTGATGGTTACCAAAGTGATGAAAGAAATATTCATATCATCATGATGTAGGCAGTGATGGTTGTACTCGCTTCTAGTTCCACAATGCTCAATGATGAAAATATATCTATTTTGCAGTTCTTTCACAAAAAGATAATGACAGTTAGTTGCATTTCATTGCATTTTCATGTTAGATTAATTGCATATATTTAAAGGATTTTTCCAAGCTCAAGGGGTTTAATCAATTTGTGTGGGGGGGGGGGTTCAATTATCAATTATCTTGTTTCAAATCAATGAGGTGAGATTATCTTTTGCATTTATTCATAACATTACTCATTATTCATTATTTATTATATAAGAAAATCAAAAGAAAAAAAAACATTAATAATTAATCATTTTACATCCATTTTAAGAGTGTGTTTCATATAAATTGCATACATCGAAAATCAAAAGCCGAAAAGATAATTACATTCATTTATCATTACATTGCATAAATCATTGCATTCATCATAAAATTAGAGAAGCATATAGAAGTAGTTGCATAAATCATTTGCATTCATCTATCTATGTCATAAATAAGATAAACTACATCCATAACATAATAAAAGTAAATGCATCACATACATCATATAGATCTACATATAAAGAAACCTCACTCACATCATAAACACATCATGGTAATCAAAGAGTATCATCAAATAAATTTCTATCAAACCAATATTCACAACATCTATATATTAAGATAATCATCAAAAAAATGATACATCATCAAAGTCATGATAAAAAACTGAATATGATACATGAATGTATACCCAATTGATCAATATCAAATTTGTCTCAAGACCCAGCAAGGGCACTTGATCCATCACTAGTACCTGTACCAGATCTGTCACCTATCCCATCGAGATCTCTATCACCTGATCTATCTTGTGTAGTCAGTGGTACCTTATTGGTGCTATCTACACTGGGCATATGTGCCGTCATTGTCATGAACCGCTGCATCATGGTAGCCACCTGATCAACCTGACCACTCATAGATGTCATCCCATCTTGTAAGGTCCTCACATCCTATGTCAAGGAATTTATCGCCTGTAAGGCCTATGGAGGAGCTTGAGGAGCCTATGGAATATGTGGTGTCTGTGGTACAAGCGGTACCTATGCTATAATTGAAATCTATGGAGCCACCTTCTATGCCAGAATCTATCCCTGTAGAGGAGGATCCTGCTGAGCATGAACCTATACCTATGGAGGAGCCTGTCTAGCCACAGATATCTATGCCTGCCTACCAACTCTCTGTCTCTGATGTCCTCATACTGTGGCTGGTATGGGATGAACCTGCACCTATACTTGTCTCTATCTCGGCTGCCCATATCCACCACCCCTAGCCTTGACATGTCCACCCCACATCCGAGGTCCAACCTGTCCTCTGTCTAAAGCCCTAGGAGCTCTCTGCACTCTAGGAGCTCACTGTCTCCGACCTCTTGGACCACCACCACCACCACTTCCATCTCTGCCATCATCATTAGATGTATCATCCATATGAAGAATGGGCTCTGCTATGTTAGTAAATCTCATAAATCTGTGGCAAGCAAACCACTCTCTATACTCCGTAGACATCCTGACATCAACAACATGATCTAACATGTCCCATGGGATGAAAACAAATCTATCAATCTCTGTGCATGCATACTCATAATCAACCTTAGCTCCCCACATGGATCTCCCTACCTGTAAATGTGCGTATAATGCCATACCCTGAGGCATATCTTGTACTCTATTGTATTATCTCAACACTCTGCCAAAGTAGAATTTATCAATAACAAGTGGTGATCTACCAATCATCCACTGAGGGGAAAACATGTATGGAAGCTCATCATCATCCTCTCCCCATCCCTCGCATCCAAGGTAAGGTCTTCAGACAACTTGATCTATATCATCAATAGTATGATGCCATTACTCAAGCTTGAACAGATGATGTTGGACAACCATCCCATCATATAAAAATGCATAAGGCCATCCTCAACCTCGTACCCAAGCTGCTATAAGTCCCATCATAGGGATGTGCTCCCAGGTCCATAACTGCAATAATATATCACCTTCTGATAAAGCTACACTCACCTGATATACCACCTCACGAAAATCATGATATAAATGTGCTAACACACATGAACCCCAATCAAACCACCGAGGATGTGCAATCAAGTCCTCCAAGATCCAACCCCATCTAACTGAGAAACTTCAACCTCGTCTGTCAGGCAGAAGTAATCCTCCTATCACTGCACCTAATACAGCTAGAAAAGTGGGGAATGAAGAAAACTATGCCCATGTGATAGTTTCATCTTTGATCGTGTCATCGTAAAATACGTGTCTACATATGCTTCCATCATAAACCTAATCGTAATAAACCCGCTCTCCTCAATTCAAGATACAGAGAAATCTATAAAAATCCTTGGGAGTGATCATCATCTTGCCGAGTGGAAAGTGGAAATTATTATGGTCAGAGTGCCAATGCCCTACCATAGTTGTAAGTAAACCCCAATTTAGCTAGAACCGAGGAAGCTCGAGAAGGAAACTCAATCCACACTGCTCTACAACATGTAACTCTGGACCTGTTAACTCATCAGATAAATCAAGGATCCAGGAAGCTAGATTCCATACGTACAACTTATGGAACTATGCCTATTTTATACACAAGTGAATCATATTAGTATCATTATATCAGTGGATCATTTCAAGTCAATCAAACCAATTCAATCAATCCTTTTCTCTTTTTGAGTGCATCAACTTATTGTTCCTAACTCTAGACCTTGAGAAGGGATCAATATGATCAGTTATCCTATCAATCAGTTTTCTATCCTATCAGATTAACAGATAAAAAATCCATTTATATGATTATCCTAATATCCTAAACATTTTATTGCATCACTAAATACATTTATCTATCTTGGAAATCAATCCGGTAATCCAGACGATCAATCAGAAAGCAGTTGGTACTTTCTAAATCAAGTTTTCATCAACTTTCATTGCAGGCATCACTTGGCATAGGGTATCCGTCATTTCATGGCTAGGAGTCATTTAAACAATGACAGACATGATTTGATTTATTGGAGGTGTCACTTTACAGTTTATGCATCATTTTATTCTCCTACGTGACATTTCAAACCTACTAGGCAGAATTTTAAATCTACTTTTACCCTAGGGTTTGATAGGTGGAATTTTATTGAGAAAATCCAAATATTAACCTAATCTATAAGCGACATTTTTATATGCATAGGCATCATTTCACTATGTGGATGTGACATTTTACGTGTCTAGGTGTCATTTAAACTATGATAGGCATCATTTGACCTAATCTATCCTAGACAGCATGATTAAATGCAATAAATTCAATAAAAACAAGGCAATAAATTCACTAAGAGGTTTGAAACCACTTACCAGAGGTCCATAGTCAGGGGGTATCTAATACCAATGTGCTCACTTGAACCAATGCTCTCTAATAGGGACCACCATCGCTATCAATCTCAACAGGATTAGAGGAAAATCTCTAGGGTAAAAAGTGAAAATGAATAGTAAAAATAGGTTTTGCAACCTATTTAAGCTATTTAACCAAATATTGGAGAGATTATTTTACCCAGTTTGACCTAGTTTGACCTAATCTACATTTTCTTTAATCTGCATTTTCTTCACACTGGGGCATGTTTTTTTTCCAGGATCATCATTAATGTTTTTCAGAAATGAAAACATATAGGATCTATTTTCTATCTGTTTCATCATCTTTTCCATCTAGACATCAATCTGTTTCATTTCGGAGGGGGCATTATCATAGTATCAAATCAGGATCTGCATCAAATATCATTATCTTAAAATGGGGCATTGAAATTTCAAATATTATCAGTGGGGTATTCTACATCTTATCAAATCAATCTATCAGATCAGGGTTTCAAATTAGTTTCAAATCAGGTTATCAGATAAGTTTTGTATCAATCAATCAATCAAGCATTGAATCTATGATCAGGACATGTAATTTTATTTGAATCAATGCGCTTCACACATCAATTCAAAGAGGGGCATTTGTAGACACCTAAAACTGGGTAGGTGTTCTCTAATCAAGAAAATCTACAAATCTCAGCCAAATGTTCTAAATATCATCAAAATGGATCAAATCAATTTCAAATGGATATTTATCAATCAAATTGGACAAAATCAAGTTAAATCAAAGGATCAATTAAACAATGACATCAAATGATTAAATACAAACCTAAAGGGATTAATCAAACTATATAATTGATTTTAATCAATTAATTGTATAGTTTAAATCAAAAAATCAAATCCAACCCATTCCCGTACATGGCTAAATTAATTAATTGATTGAATTTAATAAATCCTAATATCCTTCAACATAAATTTGAGCAACCAATGAGAACTGGGAACATAAAGCACATGGATCACTCCTAATTTGTAGTCTTAATCACTCATTTTGAATTTTCAATCTCAATCACTAAAATTTGTCCCTTTGTCCCAGCCTTTGAGACAAGCATTTAAATTGTTCCCCCATTTGAAACAATCTCAAAGCCTCTCACCTTACAAAGGATTAACTATGATCAATTGACTCTACCCACTACACTTGGTAAATTCCTATAAATAGAAGCCATTTTGAGAGCATAAGGGATCCTAGACATTCATGAGAAATTGCATCCTTATTATAGAGAAATTTAGCAAGATCATAAGCATTGTTTAGGATATTTTGAGCAATTGACATCATAATAGAATGAATTGCATTGGCAATTTGAGAGTTGTGAGATAGAATAGGCATAATCAAACAAAAATTCTCATTCTAGGGGCTATCACTAGTAGAGATTAAGGTTGAGAGCTCTATTAGCATACTTAGATAGAGATCCATGAGATGTTAAATGCTTTATTTGTCAATTCTTAGATTAAATTGTATTATTATTTCCATATAATTGATATATAGCACCTTTATTTCATGAAGGTATGATTTATAAATACACAACCTCAGGAGTGGATACCACCAAATTAGGGTCAAAGAAGGGGATGATTTTAGGATTAAGTAATACTAAGAGGGGGGTGAATCAATATTACAACACTTGAAATAAAATTTAAACCAATTCAACATAAACCATAAGAATTCTAAAATTAAAAGAACATAAAAAAATAACATAGTACTCATAAAACTATTATTTTTTGTCGAGGAAACCCAAGCCAAGGGAAAACCCCAGTGGGGATGGTACCCACAAGCATGCACTAAAGTATAATGTACCTATTAGGAGACCTAGCCTTTTTAGGAGCTAAATACTACATAGTAAAATTGCTTGTTAGAGGTATACAACCCTATTAAAGGTATAAAACACCCTGTTAGGGGCCAACTAGGCTTACATCCCTTACAATAAACTTATGTTACAAAAGTGTTCTTAGTAATGAACAAAAAAAGCATCTCCAATGCTTAGATAGTTCCAGTTATAGCTCCATAATGATCTTTTTCCAACCTCTACTCTTCCATTCGCATCTCTCATATCACATATCCATCTAGTACATCAATTCCTTCCTTTTCTCAATAAAACTCTTCATATATATATGTTAGTCCAAGTTTTAGTCCTTGTCCTTGTATTTGATTTCTAGATTCGCCATGTTATTTTTGTGAATCTCAAAGCTGCTTAAGTCCTCATGTTCAAATTCTCAGCAAAAGTGTCAACCCTGTGGTGCATTTGTGTTTGTGGAATTAGAAAAATCATTTGCTAACATGTTTCTTGAATAGGTTTAAACAGGTTTGAACATGCTTGAACATTCTTGAACTTAGTTCATGAGTGTTCAAGAGTGTTCAAGCTCGTTCATAATTTTTATGAAGGGATAGAAGGTGAATAAAGTCATCACTAAAAAGGGGGTCTCATGATCATGGTGTGCATAATTTTTGATTGATCAAAGTTTGGAATCAGCGACTAAGCATGGGATATTCAATTTAAGGATAAAGGTGGGAGATTAAAATAGGAATAGACTTGAATAGTGGTGAACACATAAGAACACCCTTGAAGTAGGTTCATCCATGTTCAAGAGTGTTCAACGATTTTTAAAAGTGACACGTGGCAAAAGAAAAGGACTACCATCGTACCTCAATTGTGAGCCCTACCTAGAAAAGGCTTTTAATGAAGAAAGGTAGTGGTGGTGGTTAAGTGTGTCCGAGCTGTCAAATTTATGAGGAATTCATCCCGCATAAAAGTTTGTGCAAATGGCATTAAATGATTATGTGTGTGAACGATCACTTCATTCTCTGAGCTTTTATTGCCTTAATGATGGGCAATTAATTGTCAAATCCATGGTATTTCTTATTTGAAACCCTTCTTAGCATTCATTAATTTTGAAATTTTGTCACTGTCTTTATGCGCGAAGATTGAAGGTAAGGGCTTTTGGAGCTCCAATTGCAGAATTTTCTACAGTGATTAAGGTAAGTCAAGTTGCAATTCCTATAGTGTTTAAATTTAAGAGCTTGTGAAATTTACGGAATTTTTTTTGACAATTATTAGTTTGTTCTTGCAAGTATGAAGTCAAAATTCCATTTGTTTGGAAGTGTGTCTAGTCTGGTATGTGAAAATCCCATTATGAAAGACACGAATTTAGAAGGATATGATGTAGAAGGAATTGTTAATAGGCTCACTGGGTCTGCAGAAGAGAATGTCCCTTCTCTTGAAATTTTGAGTAGTGGGTTGTGCATAGCTACTTGTTTTCCTCCTACAGTAGTCTGTCCTGAACTTGTCCATGAGTGTATCCACAACTATGACCAGTGAACCGATCAATTATCAAGAGAAATGGCGAAGTCTTGATGGCTGTAAATAGAGGAATTGTTGCTTCAGCTTTCCAAATTCAAGAGTGAACTTTTTCCACTTTCTCTCCTACATAGTCCCTTGTTAAGTTCAAACCAAATACAGATGCAAATCGTACCTCAATAGCCAAGCATTGGTTATTAAACACCCAAAGGGGAGGTTCCCATTTACCCAATAATCTCAATAGAAGTCATGTGCACCTGTATATTAGTGATGTTATGGTGATGTTGCATAGAGTCAAAGGGTCACCTGAGGCATTCTTCTTTTCAGATTGGTTGTTCTATTATGTTCAGATTGTTTTAGAAGGGAAATAGAAGTTGGATTGGGCTGAATTAATTGCAGACTCTATGAGAGAACAACTGAACAATTCTAAACTCATTGGATGTAGATTTTTCATGTCTTCTTATCTAATGCACTGTCTAGCTTGTAGTAGGAAAAGGGATGGGATGATTCATGAGCCTTGGATAGATGGAATGTGTGTTTTTGAGTACTTTCCCATTCTTCATAAAGATAATGTAATTTAGAATTACAGGAGGGTACATGATAATTTTATGGGTAAAATTTATTTTGAGATGACTGGGGATTCAGCCAGAAGAATGAGTTCATAAGCTTAGCAATTTGTGACAAGATTTGGGAGTTTTTACATTCAGTTCCCTAGGTTCACTTATATTAGAATTGGTGGTTTTGAAGATTCCCCTACAAAATTACCTACGTATGCCTTTGATTGTTTTATCCTTGCAGAATTCTGTAGGTAGCTTGCTACTGTGCTTAAACATTTTCTTCCTGAAGAAGGATGGGAGAATGTTTTCCCATCACAACTAGGTAAATTTGCATGCTTAACTGTTGAAGATGCAATAATTATTGGGAGTGACCTTAGTCATTTTGGTTTCAAGTATTACACAGAGAGAATAGGCTTTGATAATAAAAACATTGCTAGTGGGAATCTAGGCCTTAAATCTCACATGTTTCCAGTTCCCCATCTAGAGGATTTCTAGGAAGACTGTGCAAATGAGTCCCAAGTTATGAAGAGAGGTCATAGTAGACTTTGCATATCTCAAATCCTAGTTCAACACAGAAGGGGTGACAGATGATGGTTCTGACTTAGTTGAACCCAGTTTCAAAAGGGTCCTAGATAATGAAGAGTTAGATATTGAATGGTCGAGAGAGGAGGAAGATGACATTAAGTGCAGGACACATCATGTACTCAAATTAACTGAAGAATGGCTGTAGAAAAAAAGAGAACACTCTAGTCCTAAAACAATTGGAGTTAAAACTTCAATTTTATTTTCCTCCCCCTCTTAAACCATCTGGTAATGTAGGTTCCTCAGATAAGAAGTGGGAAAAGGATCCCAAGAAGAAATTTATTGTAGAACTTTCCCCTGTGGCCTCACCTCAGTGTATTACCAGATTGAGATCCTGATCACAGAAAAAGGGAAAGATGACTCAAGACAATATAGAAACAGTCAATTTGGAGGATGAAAAATTTGGAGATTTAAATTTCCAAATTGGGGAAGATGAGCAAATTAGAAAAGATGTCTTCGATCTTGATGATGTGACTCTGGATTTAATGGATACCCCAGCTAAGACTGGTGCCCAATCAGTAGCAACAAATGATACACCAAGATGGTTAACCTCTTCAGTGAATAAGAAATGGAGCTTGATTCTGGTATCTATTTCTGTGCAAGATATAGTCAGTAAATATTCTTAAAAGACTCCCAAGGCCAAGAAAGTTAAGAGTACAACATGAATGTTTGCTGATACTAAAACTAGGAAGTGGACAGCCGAAGTAGCCACCTACAGACTGAAGGAAGAGAAACAGGATGTTGCAGTCAAGGATTTTGAAGTCACTAAAATTGAATTAGGGACTATGGCTAGAGTGGGAAAGAATCACCTTTTCAAAGAAACAACCCTGCAGATGTTGATAATATCATGGCAGGATAGTAAGGAAAAGAAGGAACTGAAGAAAACCATAGTATCACTCTCTCAGCTCATAAATACTTTCTACAAATTTGATGCCACCCAATTGACTCAATTATCATAGGTATTTGACCCAAACTCAGTGGAAAGTAAAACACTGCTAAATCAAGTTTAGAGGGATTGAACACTAGTCTCCTTAGTTGATGAGTGGATGTCCCTTGTGCTTATCAATGGAAGACAATACATCAAGGATTCACACTTAGTTCTTCATGACAAAGAGGCCATAATGGGAGAATTGCAATCCCAACGCTAGGTCTGGGATGGAGAGGAACAAAAATGGGTGTCGGCCATGACAAAGTTTATGGAGATAGAGAGGCATGGTTTCAACAAATTCTGCATGGAAAATTCCCTAAAAGGTGCTGAAGAATCCACTTTCTTCATTCTCAGGAAGAACATCAGTTCGCGCATCACTCTAATAAGGAATAAAATTATAGAAAACAAAGAATATGAGTTGAAAGCTAAGCAGATTCAAAAGGCTTCCTTGAATGAGTTGAAAGTGATCAATTTCACTTATACCTATCCATCAGTTTATGGTGAGAAAGAATTGAAGGGCGCTCTAGAGGCTTTTGACGCGGCAATAAAGACTATCAGAGAAAAGATTAATCCTAAAGCCTCTGACTTAACTTAGATGGCAAGGATTGAATCTATGCTATATTTATGTGTGGATCAGCTACCCAATATCATTGAAAAGGTGAAGAAATTGAGGTGGAGTAAAGACGCCTCCATGGCTTAGATAGTAAATTCTAAGATCTTGCATCTGTCGTTCACGAAGGAGCTGGTCCAGGCATATAAAGATCAAAAACCTACCCAATCAGTTACCAAAGAAGAAGGGAGTCCAGAGGGAGCAAGGATCATGCTGTCAACAAGGAAATAGATTTGGTTATATAGTCTTTACTTGGTTAACATGCAAACTCTTAAGGACGTGTGTCCTTTTTTTGCTAGTTTAGTTACATAACTAATTTCCCGAGAGGTCATGTTTTTCAGGAGACCTCTCAGTTCTTTGATACTATATATTTCACTGTTGAAACTTTTAAAGTGTTCAGAAAAACTCATTACTGATAGATAATAGATTTTGATAGTAATAGTTTTTTCTTTTTGAAGGTTAAAGGAACATATAGTGATATTTGAATGTTATGAAAAGAATAGATTTGTGCAATTTCCTGTGCAGTAATTTCTAAAATATATTTAAGTGAGGTTTATTGAATCTGTGTTATTTGAAAACCAAAAGCAAAGTGTCCTATGTTGACATCTTGTTTATCCTGTTATGTATATGTCTGTTGGTTCATAATATCTAAATTCTAGATTTTATCTATCTTTTGTTATCTTTAGCTGAGAAGTTGTTTATGTTTCATGAAATGCAATTGTGGAAGTAACTGTGTTTTTCTTCCCACTCATTATTCATTTTTATTTCCTTTACAATTGTTTAAATAGCATATCATCAAAGAATGATATTGCAACCTTTATAAGCTTTCAGGTTAAAATCTAACCGATTGAACTGCTATCAAATTTTATTGAAAAACATATTAGGGAGTTGTACCTGCAACAAAATTCAGAGGGGAGTGATCATAAAAGACACTTACCCAAATGTTAGAGATAGTTTGTCTTTTAAGGGTGATAGAGTAAAACTTAAAAGAGTATTTGTATAAAGACAAATTTGTTCACTAACAGATTTTTGGCAACTCTACTGGGTAGTGCTCACATTGTAGATCTATTTTTAAATGCTTTCTTTTATGAACAAGATATGTTCCTACTAGCTATGGTGATACCAAACCAGGAGGAGCAACCTCCTTTCATTCAACCAGATCTTAATTTCCAAAATACCCAAGAGGATATAATTTCTAATTTGAACACTGTTTCTTGGAATTTAAAGACTAGCTATCACTAGTATCAACAAGTTCTACTAGTTTTAGAAGAAGAGGAATACATAGGAGAGTGGCTGAGGGGGCTCCCAATTTCCCAAGAGGCACAAATCATTGACAGAGTTTCTCAAAGGAAATAAGAGAATATAATACTGGATTCTCGACCATATACTAGGTCCTAGAGGAAGGAGGGAATTTTTGATACCTTTTATGAGAGTTTGCAAAACCTTCATTTTTTGACCTCTTACATTTCAAAGTCCAAAGCCAAGAGTAGACCCACTTCCCCTCCTAAATCCTCTTCAAATACTTCCCCATCCTCTAGCATATGGAAAGCCTTGACTTTGTCTTGGTAGATGAGCACTTGAATGCATTCAATGTAGCTCTGCCATTTTGGCAGTACAACATGAAGATGTAGCTATCAGGCTCTTTGCACAATCCCTCTCAGAGGGAGCTACAGAATGGTTTGGTCACTTGCCTGCTAGGTCTATCACAAATTGGAAAACAATGAAGACTGCATTTTAAGGACATTTTAAAGGGGTTGATGATGAACATTCCCTGCTAGCACAATTAACACAAATGAAGAAAGAAATTCATGAGCTAATGAGAGACTATGTGGCTAGATATAACAAAGTTATTCACAGAATTCCTGCTACCAAAAGACCGACCCCAGAAAACCAACAATGTTTCTTTGTAAACTCTATGCCCCCGGACATAGGTTTTCACCTAAGAAGGAGTAGACTAGCTGATTTAGCTATTTCCCAAGGATAGGCCACTAAGTTAGAAGATGATCTTATTACAGTTGAGAAATGGAGTAAAGACATATAGACTTCTCACTCTCAACCTTCTACTTTTTCTCCTACAGATCTAGTTGTTCAGAGACTCATGAATGATGTAATTGCCTTGAAGAGGTAGTTACCAAAACAAGGATCTTCATTTCCTTCCCCTTATCAATATATCATTCAAAAGTAGCCTAATCAATGGCACAACAAAACCCCTTTGTTTCCTTCTAATCAACCAAGATTGTCCCTGGGAGCTTCACCAAAAGAGGCTATCATGTGTTCTTTTCACTTGATAATAGATCATGATGGTAATTCTTGCCCAGATATGCAAAGACACGTACAAATGGAAGCTAAAAAATATGTGTTAGGAGAATGTACTGTAGAAGAAGTCCCTCAAGATAGACCTAGCGACTCCGGCTCATACTTTTTAGAATATGAATCTGACTCAGAAAGAGGAGATATTCTAGTCACCCTTGAGGATCCCGCTTGTGCCATGCTCACTCAAAATCAAAAGTCTTCAAAGAACACTCCAACATCACCTGGAACTTTCCACAAGACCTGAGATCTTGTAAGTAATTCTTCTTCCCCCAGTCCTCAGACTCTTGATGTCAAGGTTGTACAAAAAGATTCTAGTGCGTCCTCTTTTGATATTGTATAATTTTGCAAGTCTTCTGTTATCCAAATCTCTCCTGCTGAATATCTAAGATTAAATCCCAAAGAACTTTATAAGTTTGTCAGGTACATCCAGGGTGACCTTCCAAATCCATCTCAATCTAATCAGTGCACTGTAAGTCAAATTGATAACCCAGTTGACTCTCCCGTAGCTATTTCACCATTTGTTATGAATCAGAGTGACATTTCTACCACTCCTACCTCATAATTGAAATGTGCAGTTGATGAAATTAGGAAGCCCGACCCCTTTTATATTTCTCTGCTCCTTAATGGTCTGAAATTGAGTAATTGCATTATAGACTTAGGTGCCTCTGATAACGTTATGCCATCATCTGTTGCCAAAGCTTTAGGTTTAACCATGACTAAAACTTTTGGGAGATGTTATTCTATGGACGGGAAATAGGTACCCTTGATAGGTCAAGTTAAAGATGCCCAAGCTATTTTATCCACTTATCCCAATAAGAGACTCAAATTAACCATTTTAGCAGTAGATATACCTGCAAGCTATGGGATTCTATTGAGCAAAACTTTCTGTAGAGACATGGGGGGAGAAATAAAGATGGATTGGTCAGAAGCTATTATCCCTATTGGAAAGAAAAAGGTCAAACTAGAACCTAAAGCTAAAAATAAATATACTGTAATCCCATCCGATGATCCTAAGGCACAAATTCTATTCCAAGACTATGAGTTTGGCAATTACATGGTTTTCTTAGATGAAGCCCCTCTTGTTTGTGTAGACTTTGGTGAAAAGGACAAAATTTGGTTGATGGAGTTTGATGGTAGTTGTGCCAGTGCAGGTTTGGTGGCTGGTGTAGTCTTTAAAGGACCGGATGATCAATATATCCCTTTCTCTTTCAAATTGTATTTTAAAAATACTAATAATACTGCCGAATATGAGGCTCTATTATTAGGGTTGCGAGAGGCAAAGACACTGGGAATGAAGGCACTTGCTGTGAAAGGTGATGCTAAACTAATTTTTAAACAAGTGAAGGGTCAATTTACAGTAAAAAATGACCGCCTAAAACATTACAAAAATTTACTGTGGGATGAAGTTAATTCTTTTGAAGCTTTTTCCATAGAAGTCATTCCCAGAAGTCTCAATATAAGAGTTGAGTCCCTAGCTGTATCAGTGTCGCTACTACTCCCTCACCCAGACTTTAAAATAGACACATACAGGGTTGAGATGATATATAGACCTACTGTCCCAGATAACATTGAACATCTACAAGTTTTTGAAGATGATGCCTGGATTAAGGATTTCATGGCATGTATAGAATTTTTCTCATCCACCTACATTGAAGGAATGAATGTAGATGGTGAAAAGTCTAATTATGAGTTCTTACCGGAAGAAGAAGTTGTCCAGTTGAAGAGCAAAAAAATTCCCAAAGGTTTGGTTTCCTTAGAAAAATTCTTTTCTCAAAAAGATGATAGTTTCATTTCAAGGAAAAACCCTCAGTTAGATGTGCAAAAATAATATGACAAGGTGAATATTTGTACTACAGCCCAACCTAGTTTGATATCTATAGGTAAGAATCTGTCTATTCAAGTGAAGAAAAACCTTTAGATCTTGTTGACATCCTATAAGGATGTTTTTTCTTGGGATTATAGTGATCTTAAAGGTTTTTGAAAAGGAAAATTTAGCCATCATATCCCTCTTAAACCTGAATCAAAGCCCTTTAGACAAAAAATTTGAAGTTACAATCCTAAAGTTTCTGAAGCGATTATGAAAGAAGTTGACAAGATGCTAAAATCCATAATTGTCTACCCTATTCATCACTCAACTTGCATAGAAAATATTGTCCCTGTCAGAAAAAAGAATGGCGAAATACAGATATGTATAGATTTCTGAAATTTAAACCAAGCCAATCTAAATGATAACTATGCCCTGCCCAAGATGGAACATGTTTTAGAAGTGGTTTCCAGATCAGAAATGATGTCTCTACTTGATGGGTTTTCTAGATATAATCAGGTGAGTGTGTCTGATGAAGATAAGCAGAAGACTACTTTTACCAAGCTATGGGAAACATTTGCCTATAATAGAATGCCTTTTGGCTTGATTAATGCAGGGGCAACTTTCCAAAGAGAAATGGATTCTTCCTTTGCTGATCTAAAAAATAGAATTATAGTAATTTACCTTGATGACTTTACTGTGTACTCCAAAAGAAAGAAACATCACATTAGAGATCTCAAATCAATCCTACAGAGGTGCAAAGACCATGACATATCACTTAATCCCCAAAAAATATTTTTTGGTGTCACTAAAGGAAAGTTGTTGGGACATATTGTGTCCAAAGAAGGGATTAGGATCAACCCTGAAAGAGTAAAGGAAATTTACCAAATTAGTCTGCCTTCAACTAGAATAGGAGTCAAATCTTTCTTCGGTCAGATTAACTTCTTAAGAGATTTTGTCCTAGATTTTTTTGAATTAAGTAGGCACATTGTGGGAATGATGAGTGAAAAACATCCCTTTAAATGGATAGAAGAAGGTAGAAAGGCTTTTGGTGCCAATAAAACTGCTGTAGAAAATTCCCCAGCTCTAGTTTACCCTGACTAAAAAAAAGATTTCATCATTTATTGTTATGCTTCCGATCACACTTTGTCAAGAATTCTAACCTAGAAAGATGTTTCAAGGAATGAGGCGCCCATCACTTTCATGAGTACACCGTTAAAAAAACATGAACTAAAATATTCACCCATAGAGAAACAAGCCTTTACTGTAGTGAAATCAATTAAGCAGTTTAGATTCTATATCCTGAATTCTCATTCCATAGTATTTGTCCCCGATTCAACAGTGAAAGTGCTTCTCACACAACAAGAAATAGCCATGAAAAAGAGAGCAACATGGGTGACAAAGATTCAGGAATATGACTTGAAAGTAAATCCCAACAAACTTGTCAGGGGAAGGGGACTGTGTAAATTTATTGCAGAAAATGTAAGCCAACATGAAAATCAAGAATTTGAAACATCTCAAGTATTGTTGGTCACTTTGACAGATTCCTGGTTCTGTGACATTGCTTATTTCCTGACTTATGGAGAATGTCCACAAAGACTGACACCTAAGGAGAGATGGAATTTGAGATTTCAACCTATGAAATATGTAATATGGCAGGGTGTATTGTATAAAAAAGGCCTTGATGGTACATTTATAAGATGTGTGGATAAAAGTCAGCAGTTACAGTTGCTTAAAACTTTTCATGAAGAGGCCTGTGGATTTCATTTCTCACCTACTGTGAAAACATTCAAAATTCTTTGAAATTGTTTCTACTAGCCAGGGATGTTCAAGGATGCTTATGCATTCATTAGGAATTGTGAAAAATGCCAGTTATTCTCTAGAAGACCCCAATTAGCTTCCTTGCCTTTGAAACCAGTTGTGGTAAGTGAACTATTCAAGCCGTGGGCAATTGATTTTATTGGTCCTATTAATCCTCAGTTAAGTGTAGGTCATGCTTACATCCTAATAATGACTAACTACTTCACAAAGTGGGTCGAGGCCATTCCAACCAAGAAGGCTAATTCTTAGGTGGTGTGTGATTTCTTAAAAGATAATATTTTGGTACGTTTTGGAGTACCTCAAAAAGTTGTAGCTGATAATGCTACTTACTTCTCCTCACAGGAGCTTTCCCTTTTCTATTTTGATCATAGTATATCTTTGGCTCATTCATTAGATTATTTCCCTCATGGAAATGGCCAGGCCGAGTTGAGTAATAAAAATTTGATAATGATCATGAGGAATTTGGTAGATGATAGTGGCAAGAATTGGCACAAGAAACTTTATGAGGCTCTTTGGGCTGCTAGAATTACTCCCAAGAGAGCAATCGGCATGGCACCCTTTGAATTGTTGTATGGGATAGGTGCACAAGTATCAATTCCTTTGGAACTTTCAGTAGCTAAAATGCAAATGGCCATTGAAGACCAAACATTTAAAGACTATCTAGAGAAAAAGGATCATGTATTTACATAAGCTAGAAGAAGAGAGAGAGGATTTGGTTGATAAAATTACTGAGCATTAGGCCAGAGTGAAAAGCATATTTGACAAGAAGGCGAGACCCAAAATTTTAATGAAAGGAGATGAGGTCTTTCTATGAGACAAAAGGAAAGCTCTGAAAGGCGTCCACAGTAAATTTGAATCACTTTGGAAAGGGCCCTTTGTTATTACTGAAGAATTAGTAACCAATGCTTTTAAGCTTGCGTACCCAGATGGAACGATCTTGCCATTTTCCTATAATGGGAAAGATCTCAAATTGCTAAAGCTCTAGTTTGGGTTCTTGTGTCCTATTGCATATATTAGTTTTAGTTTTCTTTTAGGTTGTGTGTCTTTCCTTTCTTGTGTGTTTTTCTGAGCCCTTTGCAGCTGGTTTACGAAACCAAAGTTTTTGAGTTCTCTGACTTTTGAGAAAAGTAAGTCCCCAGTCAGAGCCGGTGTTAGTCCAAGTTTTATTCCTTGTCCTTGTATTTTATTTCTAGAGTCGCCATGTTATTTTTGTGAATCTCAAAGCTGCTTAAGTCCTCATGTTCAAATTATCAGTGAAAGTGTCAACCCTGTGGTTCATTTGTGTTTGTGCAATTAGAAAAATCATTTGCTAACATGTTTCTTGGATAGGTTTGAATAGGTTTGAACATGCTTCAACAACCTTTAACTTAGTTCATGAGTGTTCAAGAGTGTTCAAGCTCATTCATAATTTTTATGAAGGGATAGCAGGTGAATAAAGTCATCACTAAAAAGGGGGTCTCATGATCGTGGTGTGTAGAATTTTTGATTGATTAAAGTTGGGAATCCATGACTAAGCATGGGTTATTCAATTTAAGGATGAAGGTGGGAGATTAAAATAGGAATAGACTTGAATAGTGGTGAACACATAAGAAAACCCTTGAACTTAGTTCATCCGTGTTCAAGAGTTTTCAATGATTTTTAAAAGTGACACGTGGAAAAAGAAAAGGACTACAGTCGTCACTCAATTTTGGGCCCTACCTAGAAAAGGATTTCAATGAAGAAAGGTAGTGGCGGCGGTTAAGCGTGTCTGAGCTATCAAATTTATGAGGAATTCATGTGGCATAAAAGTTTGCACAAATCACATTAACTGTTTGCGTGTGTGAATGGTCACTTCATTCTCTGAGCTTTTATTACGTTAATGATGGGAAATTAATTGTCAAATCCATGGTATTTCTTATTTAAAACCCTTCTTAGCATTCATTATTTTTGAAATGTTGTCACTATCTGTATGTGTGAAGATTGAAGGTAAGGGTTTTTGGAGCTCCAGTTGAAGAATTTTCAACAGGGATGAAGGTAAGTCAGATTGCAATTCCTACAGTGTTTAAATTTAAGAGCTTGTGAAATTTATGGAAATTTCTATGACAATTATCAGTCTGTTCTTGCAAGTATGAATTCTGCATTCCATTTGTTTGGAAGTGTGTCTAGTCTGGTATGTGAAAATCCCATTGTGACAAACACAAATTTAGAAGGATATGATGTAGAAGGAATTGTTGATAGGCTCACTAGGTCTACAGAAGAGAATGTCCCTTCTCTTGAAATTTTGAGTAGTGGGTTGTGAATAGCTGCTTGTTTTCCTCCTGCAGTAGTCTATCCTGAACTTGTCCATGAGTGTATCCACAACTATGACCAGCGAACCGAATCAATTCTCAAGAGAAATGGTGAAGTCTTGATGGCTGTAAATAGAGGAATTGTTTCTTTAGCTTTCCAAATTCAAGAGCAAAATTTTTCCACTTTCTCTCCTGCGCAGTCCCTTGTTAAGTTCAAACCAAATATAGATGGAAATTGTACCTCAATAGCCAAGCATTGGTTATTAAAAACCCAAAGGGGAGGTTCCCGTTTACCCAAAAAGCTCAACAGAAGTCATGTGCACCCATATATTAGTGATGTTATGGTGATGTTGCATAGAGTTAGAGGGTCACCTGAGGCATTCTTCTTTTCATATTGGTTGTTCTATTATGTTCAAATTGTTTTAGAAGGGAAACAAAAGTTGGATTTGGCCGAATTAATTACATACTCTATGAGAGAACAATTGAACAATTCTAAACTCACTGCATGTAGCTTTTTCATGTCTTCTTATCTAATGTACTATCTAGCCTATAGTAGGAAAAGGGATGGGATGATTCATGAGCCTTGGATAGATGGAATGTGTGTTTTTTAGTACTTTCCCATTCTTCATAAAGACAATGTAATTTAGAATTACAGGAGGGTACATGATACTTTTATGGGTAAACTTTGTTTTGAGATGACTGGGGATTCAGCCAGAAGAATGAGTTCAGAAGCTCAGCAATTTGTGACAAGATTTGGGAGTTTTTACATTCAATTCCCTAGGTTCACTTATATTAGAATTGGTGGTTTTGAAGATTCCCCTACAAAATTACCTACGTATGCCTTTGATTGTTTTATCCTTGTAGAAGTCTGTAGGCAACTTGCTACTGTGCTTAAACATTTTCTTCCCGAAGAAGGATGGGAGAAAGTTTTCCCCTCACAACTAGGTAAATTTGCATGCTTAACTATTGAAGATGAAATAAGTATTGGGAGTGACCTTAGTCATTTTGGTTTCAAGTATTACACAAAGAGAACAGGATTTGATAATAAAAACTTTTCTAGTGAGAATCTGGGCCTTAGATCTCACATGTTTCCAGTTCCCCATCTAGAGGATTTCTGGGAAGACTGTGCAAATGAGTCCCAAGTTATTAAGAGAGGTCATAGTAGACTCTGCGTATCTCAAATCATGTCTATGAGATTGTAGTTCAACATAGAAGGGGTGACAGATGATGGTTCTAACTTAGTTGAGCCTAGTTTCAAAAGGCTCCTGGATAATGAAGAGTTAGATATTGACTGGTTGAGAGAGGAGGAAGATGAAATTAAGTGCAGGACATAGCATGTACTCAAATTAACCGAAGAATGGCTGCAGACAAAAAGAGAATAGTGTAGTCCTAAAATAGTTGGAGTTAAAACTTCAATTTTATTTTCCTCCCCCTCTGTTTCTAATCCTCCTAAACCATCTGGTAATGTAGGTTCCTCAGATAAGCAGTGGAAAAGGGATCCCAGGAAGAAATCTATTGCAAAACTTTCCCCTGTGGCCTCACCTCAGTGTATTACCAGATTGAGATCCTGATCGCAGAAAAAGGGAAAGATGACTCAAGAGAATACATAAACAGTCAATTTGGAGGATGATAAATTTTGGGATTTAAATTTCCAAATTGGGGAAGATAAGAAAATCGGAAAAGATCTCTTTGATCTTGATGATGTGACTCTAGATTTAATGGATACCCCAGCTATGACGGGTGCCGGATCAGTAGAAAAAAATGATACACCAAGATGGTTAACCTCTTCAGTGAATAAGAAATAGAGCTTGATTCTAGTATCTATTCTAGTGCAAGAGATAGTGAGTAAATATTTTCAAAAGACTCCCAAGGCCAAGAAAGTTAAGATTACAGCACGAATATTTGCTGATACTAAAACTGGGAAGTGGACAGCCTAAGTAGCCACCTACAAACTGAAGGAAGAGAAAAAGGATGTTGCATTCAAAGATTTCAAAGTCACTAAAATTGAATTAGGGACTATGGACAAAGTAGGAAAGAATCACCTTTTCAAAGAAATAGCCCAACAGATGCTGATAACATCATGGCAGGATAGTAAGGAAAAGAAGGAACTAAAGCAAACCATAGTCTCACACTCTCAGTTCATAAATAATTTCTACAACTTTGATGCCACCCCATTGAATCAATCATCATAGGTATTTGACCCAAAATCGGCAGAAAGTAAAACACTGCTGAATCAAGTTCAGAGGGGTCAAACACTAGTCTCCTCAGTTGATGAGTGGATGTCTTGAGTGCTTAACAATGGCAGAAAATACATCAAGGATTCACACTTAGTTCTTCATGACACAAAGGCCATAATGGGAGAATTGCAAGCCCAATGCCATGTCTGGGATGGAGAGGAACAAAAATGGTTGTCAGTGATGACAAAGTTTATGGAGCTAGAGAGGCATGGTTTCAACAAATTTTGCATGGAAAATTCCCTAAAAGGTGCTGAAGAATCCACTTTCTTCATTCTTAGGAAGAACATCAGTTGGCGCATCACTCTAATAAGGAGCACCATTATAGAAAACAAAGAATATGAGTTGGAAGCTAAGCAGATTCAAAAGGCTGCCCTGAACGAGTTGAAAGTGATCAATTTCACTTATACCTATCCATCAGTTTATGGTGAGCAAGAATTGAAGGGCACTCTGATGGCTTTCGACACGACAATAAAGACTTTCAGAGAAAATATTAATCCTAAAGCCTCTAACTTAACTCAGATGGCAAGGATTGAATCTATGCTATATCTGTGTGTGGGTTAGCTGCCCAATGTCATTGAAAAGGTGAAGAAATTGAGGTGGAGTAAAGATGCCTCCATGGCTTGGATAGTAAATGTTAGAAACACTGAGAGGGGGGGTGAATTAGTGTTTGTCTATTAATTACTTTTCAGGAACTTAAACATAAATCAAACATACATAGAATGAAGCTTAACATAACAACTCATAACACATGATATTATTACAGGGAAACCTTGATCAGTGGAAAACCCTGGTGGGAATTAGTACCCACAAATATTGTACTAAGTATAATGAACTTGTGAGAGTTCCTTTGCCCTGTTAGAAGCAGTCTTTACAATATGAGTACAATGACTTGGTTAAAGGTCAGACCCTATTAGGAGTCTTTTACAAAACCCTGTTAAATATATATGGCTCACTGTCCAATAAGATGAAGGTTACAACCTTCTGAACGATGATATGCACTATATCAAAATGAATTGCTGTGATGACACTGTTGTCTGATCAGTTTCATGTATGCGCAAATGCTCTTACTCTCTCAAAGAGCTATATCATTTACTAACTTCATAGTACTATCCCTCTGTATCTTCCTCTTACATAATAATTGACATTTCTATCATATCTTTACATTACATACTTATATATTCAAATCCGAATAGGTGTGACCCAAAAACAAAACATTAGTCAGCCCTAACACAAAATATACAATGCTTCTGAACAAGTCGACTCAAGCATGTTTACTACAATGTTAATTAAATAATTGAAATCATATAACCAAAGGTGCTTAGCCATTACATTATAAAATAACACACGCTGATCAAAACACTTAGTCAGCTTCCATGCTCTGTCTCCTGGACTGCTAGTCTATTGATCTACTTGTAACTTTTCTGTACTATATTTTTGTACTATGCATGTCTGGATGTAGCATGTACTTGTGTCATACAACTTATATCTGAATGCGCATATGTTGAATCAATCTCTCACATGTGCGCTGATGTGTTGATTGCTGAGTATCTGTGTCTGCCCTATTTTCCTAACTTAGTCATTTTGTCTTTTAGGATAGAGACTAAACATGACTTTTTTGCCATTATAACAACACAAAATGAGTCATGCATCCTTAGGTAGTCAACTTGACAACAATCTCCCCCTTTTTCATTTATGGCAACAAAGGAATATGGTCAAGTTACTCAAAATGACTTAAAACAAAAAGTGACTATATAACATCATATATACATATACTTCTCCGCATATACACATTCTATAGTACTCCCCCTTTGACATTAATGACAAAGGTGTATAAAAAATTGTAATTCTATTGCATACTTACTCCATATACACTTTAGGATATGCAATTTTGAGAGATTGGATCTCTTTCTACCAAAATTCTTTCATAGCATCAACTGTTTGTAGATGCATGCACAATGCATATGTCAGCTTTTCCATTTTTATCAGATCCATCTAGGGACCTTGATCATATGTCACAATAGTGGCATCAATCTATTTTATGTTCTCATTGAGGATTGTTAAGGATGGCGCAAGTGCATTTCTTAACTGGGTTTGCCTTACGCTTATCTTGCTGATTTCTAACTTTGCTTTCTCAATTTTATCTAACTGCCCTTGGTAGACATTGTTACATATGTTCATGTCTTGAATGGAAGTTTCAACTAATTTTATTATGCTATCTATCATTAACTCTACCTTTTCTACCTTTTTGGTGTGCTCAGAGGTGAGCTTCACTCTATCCATATAGTTTTCTATGACTCTCTTTCCTTTATCTGCCAATTCCTTCAATATGGATTGCCCAATCTTTAAGGAGTTCAAGTCTAAGGTAAAGTTCTTTACCAAATCACTCAGTCTCTCCTTCTTGTATTCATCTTCTGCAATCTTAGTAGCAGAGTCTACTAAGCCTATAAAGTATGATTTGAAGTTTGACAAAATGTTGTCCACATATTCAACTGATTGGACTTTGGCTACTTTTTGATCAACAGGCACTAATTCATTCAAAATGTTCACTGTTTCCAAAAAGTGAGGGTTCCTCATCACTTATTTTTCCTTTGCTTTTTCCATAGAAAGAATGCTAATTTTGATTAGGTCTTCTTCTCCCCATGCATCCAAACTTGCTGAATCAGGAGTTAACCTTGACAACAATGAGGTAGATGGTTGAGTGGATGGTGAGAATATAGTGTTCTGACTGGTATCCACACATTCAACCTTTACTGGTTTCTCTTTTATTGGCATCTTGTTACCTTGAGTATCATCTTGAGTATCTTCATTTATGTTAATTTGATCATTGATGGGAACTTCATCTTCTTATGTAGAGGTATCATTAGTGCACATTTCTTTAGTGCTTACAAATGCCTTATCAACTTTGTCCATATCTTTTTCAGATGCTGTCATGGATATCTTGACATTGTCAACTAATATAGTGTCTTCTGAGTCTTTATCTGTATCAAAATTTATTGTCACTGTGGGCACTGAGACCTGTGGACCTATCATAGGCACAATCTGAATCACTGGTTTTGTAGCCTATTTGGGAGGAGCTGGAGTAACTTTTGTTGTAGGCGTCGTTGATGGATACATGTGTCTGTCCATAAAGACTTGTGAAAATGCCTTTTTAGTCTCCTTACCTATCTATTCATACTCCTTGTTCATATTTTGTAGGGTCCTTGTCTTAGTTCAGAGATGAGGCTTCACCAGATCTAACAATATAGCCTTCTCATCATGCGAGCATACAGGAAGAAGAGTATCCAATGTTTCTTCTCTTATCCTCATATCTTCCTCAATTGCATGTCTTTTCATGATCTCTAATAAGTTCCATAACTGATCTGGTATCACTGTCTTGAGTTCAAGAACTATCTTTTTGAACTTGATCATATGAGATATGATCATTGAGTGTATCTCAGTTTTATCAATTTCTTGATTGATGTCATAGACTTTAGAAAGTGTATCTAATCTTCCTTCATTAACAATCCTGTTCCTCAAAACATTTAGACTAGGTCTAAATCCTACCTCAAGAGGAGCTTGAGTAATCTTAGCTTTTCTCTGAGTGTTCCTTGAGGATGGGTGATTTGTAGGAACCTATTTTATTCCTCTAGTCTTCTTGCTTGGTGTAGTCAATGGAGATGAATCTAGGTCAATGGTGGTAGAGGGAGCAGAGGTGCTCTCTACTTTCTTCTTCTTCTGGATCTGTTTAGCTTTCTCAAGTTCTTTTTCTATCTTGGCATCTCTAGCTTTGTCGAGATCTTCTTGAGTGATTCCATGAAATTTCAGAATGTTAGATGTAATTCTGGATGCTTTCCTTTTATTATCAACATAGTCTAAGACAATATCCACTTCATTGGTCTTCTCTCTATAAGTGCCCCACCTAGGCTCTTTAGGATCTTTGGGCACTAATAATAGAACTTGCGCATATCCTTCTAGCACATCTTCTTCCACTTCATAACCAAGAGGATGAATCCATTTGGTTCTAGGTTCAACTACCTCCATGCATGTGCAATCTATTTCTACCATGAAACATATGGTATCCTTGTATTTGTCAACTATCTTCTAAGATAACCTGTACCTATTCTACATTTTGATCCTGAATGTCTTTATATCCATATCCATGGCATCCCTTGCTCTGCTCTCTAATGTGACCTTGAGTGATATCTGAGACATTGTGGGTTTGCTCCCGTCTAGGTAAAGGTTTGAAACCTTTCCAACTATATGGAAATACAAGTAGATGATCAGAGATCTGAACCTGAATGTCTTGCTCCTTTCATGTTTGATGATTTGGATGTTGTCAATCAATTGACCATGCAAGATCTCACATAAGTTATATTTAGTTTTATCCTTCACCATTCTGATAGTTGTTAGGACTGTTGTTGTAGAGACACTGTTCAATCTGCTAGCTTGCTAAAACTTATACCCAAGTATCATTGTCAGAATTTTTATGTCATATTCTTTGATAGGGTCAACTGTCATTATGCGCTTGTCACTTCTGGATAGACAAACTTGTTCAATCTATTTTTTGACATCCTTGCCAGTGGGAAAGAGTGGTCCAGTCTTGGGAAGTCCATTTAATTCATGAATTAGGTCTGAGGTGATATGCACAGGGACCTCACCAATCTAGTAAATATCATCATGTATTCTGCTCAACAAAATCTTTACCCATTCAGGCTCATCAAACCCATGCACATTAGAATACTTGAAGATAGGGTTATCAATCAAGTGCGTGAATTCATCTTTGAATGTGTAGTCAGGTTTCATCATGGATGCCATATTAGTATCTATTTTGACATCTCCTATTGTTTCCTTCTTACAGTAAATATATGCGCGGATATATACCATGTGAACAACACCTAGCGGGGTTTTGGAGAAAGACCCTTCCACATCATCCAGTATTGATTTGAATGGATGTTTCTTAAATATAAATCTCTTCCTCTCTGCTATATCAAACACAACTGGAGTTTCCATACTTACTTGGAATTTTCTTGAGTAGGGTTTCATGAAATTCTAAAATGGTGTGACTAATAGGGTTCTGTTCCAAACTTCTTATCCATTCGCTCAACTACCAAATCTATTATGCCTTCGTGCCTTGATGTCTAGTGCTCCAATGCTCTCTAAATTCTGTGCTCTTCGAATGAAAGTGTGAGGAAGATCGAATACTTTCTTTCCTTTATACAATCTACCACATTTAATGTTTGCAACCATACGCAAATTACCCAGAGATTTTGAAAATTTGATCCTGATGCATTTTAGACAATGCGTGAATGCACATAGAAATATTATGTTCTTGTAACCATGATTTCATAGGCGCATACTTAGAGGTGAGTATACCAACTGCGCAGGGGTGCAGAGCTAGAATAGCTCCCCCTAAGACCAAGAAGGTCTATTTAAGAAGAAGTAGAGGGTGCGTCTACTGTGGATGCATCAACTACTTTGTGAACATCATTGTCCTTCCTTACTTCAACCCAAATTTTTCTTGAATATTCATTTTCTTGAACAAACTTAACTTCTCCTTTCTCTTCAAATAGTGATTTCTTAGGATCTTCTTGATTTTGAGTTTTAGATCTACAAAACCTTGAGATGTGTCCAGCCTTTCCACATGTGTGACAAATGATAGGAGGTCTGATGTTCTTGTTGATCATGATACATTTCTTTGTTGTGTGTCCATTGTAGTTACATATCTGACATGTGGTTTTCTACAGATTCCTTTGAGGTTGATTTCTCTGATTGTTTTGATTCATTCTTCTTTGATTCTGCTGTGACTGAGTTCTGCAATGTATAGCCCTATGACCAAATTTATTACAAGAGAAACAATAACCATTGAAGGGTCTTACCTTTTTTCAATCTTTTGCCAAATGACCATGTTTTTTACATGCATAACAAGTTCTGTTAACTTGCTTGATTTCCCTTTTTGGTAGATTTTCTTTAATCTCTTCAACATTTTCAACTTTCCTTGCTTCTGAAAGTGCTTTATGAGGTTTCTCTCTTTCTTGTAATGAATTGACTTTAGTTTGTGTTATATTGAATCCAAGATGAGTAGTGTCACCTTTTTGCTTTTGTGCATTGAGTTGAGATTGAAGTGAATCAGAACTTGTGTGAAGTTTGTCAATCTTATCCTTTGCTTCTATTAATTCAGATTCCAACTTCCTTTTTTATGTTTTCCAATTCTAGAACTTTCATGTTTGCTTTCAAGAGTTCATCATCTAGTT
>MU226880.1:5460438-5496791 GCA_018584345.1 Thuja plicata | reverse complement strand
ATTTTAAAAATATCTTGAAAAAAATCTTCCAAGATCTTTACCTCAGCACTCCATGAATTAATCAATAGTTGGCTAACATGAATCCGTCCCTTCAGTGCTTTTGCAGTCCTCTCCATGTTGGATAAGTGGATTTCAAGGATTGATAGCTTAGGAGTGATTAAGCTCTTCAAAAAAAAAAACCTTGTCATTACTCTCCCTTTCTCAGTATCCAACACATTTAGCTTATCCAAAATTCTTGTTACTTTGCTGTCCATTTCCATCATAGATTGTGAGGAGGTCTCACAACTGTCCATCATATTGTTCACAGTTTCCCTGTCCTTAGCAATAATGTCCTCAATGTTCTGAACATGTCTGATTGGGTTCATGCAATAATAGAATAAATTCTTGCCATGTGCAACAAAACTCTTAGAATTTGTTGTAACAGTTCTCAGAATGCCCAAGTCCCATGAAATAGACTTGAAAACTTATATCAGTTTCTTCTCTAAGTATCTCTTCTCTGCCTTATCTTTTGCAATATTCACTAAGTTCTCATAGTGACCATTAAACTCATCAAGTGTCATCTTTAGGTTTTCTATATCATCTCTTCTCTTGAAAATAATAGGTACTAGAAGAAATTTATTCACAGTATCAATTGCCCTAGATATTACCTTGGTCTTCTTGTCACTCTTCAACTCTGATCTCTGTTTTGATTTAGTAAGTGTAGTGAAAGCTAAGATCACCAACTCATTCTCATCCATACGATCAACATAAACATCTATAGGTTTTCCTTTTCTTTCCAAAAATAGGATAGAATATGTGTTTACCTCTGTTTTGACTTCATCTTTTGTTTCTTCTTCCTACTTCATTTCTTTCTGTACTTCTTCTTCCTCTTTCAGTTCTTCCTTTTTATATTCTTCCTATTTTAGTTCTTCCTCTTTCTGTTCTTCCTCTCTAGCCATTGTACTGTCAATGTTTCCTTTTAAAGGTTCCTTCTCATCATGAGAAGTGTCAAGTGTTATAGGCACACCAGAAACATAAAAATCTGGTTGCATGTCATCTTAACTTTTATTAGTACTTGCCTCAATTGCTTTTGAACTGTCTCCCATTCTTAAGGGTGTAGGCATTGTAGTATTATTAGGTGTAGACTTCTCATGAATAGTAGACATAAGTATTTGATCTAGTGCTTTCTGATTCCCTTCAGTAATATCTTCATACTTTCTTGCCATGATTTTTACTAGCCTTTCCTTTGTCCTCAATAAAGGTTTCAGTTCTTTGAATATTCTATCTCTCTCTCTTGTATAGATATCACAGGTAACATTTTTTCAATCACTTGACTCCTAATAGTCTCATCTTCAATGTGTGCTATTTGTTTCCTTATTTCCAATCTTTCGTACAAATCTTCAGGTATATTTCCCTCAATCTCCAATAGTCTTTTCTTAAAAACAATTAAATGATTTACTATAATATCTTCAATCTTGAGTCTATCAGATTCCTCATACCTATCATAGTATTTTTCTATTGTAGCCAGCTTTCCCTGATCAATAGCTCTCTTCTCAATAATTTTCAAGTCAGGCTTCCATGCTTGTCTATCACTTTCAACTTTCTTCTCTTCTCTCATAGTCTTCTATTCTTTAGGCTATGATTTCTATTTGGTGGATCTAGTGCTCACTCTAGGAACCAATTTTACTGCCTGCAAGGTCTTCAAAGATGATGAAGGGGTGTCTACATCAATGAATTTAGTAGGTTTAGTATCTATCATCACAACTTTAGGATGTGGAAGGGCTGAAGTACTAGCACTTGCCAATCCAAAAGATTGTTCTGCCAATTTACTTTTTACTTTCCTCAACTCTTCCTTAGTAAATTCTGCCTTAACTCCACATTCATGAATGATGTTCTCCACTTTTATTTTCCTCAAGCCTCTGGTATGTTCTTCTCTCACTTCAACCAATTTTTCTTCATAAGTACCCTATCTCTTCTCAGATTTATCAATCTCAGATGCCAGAACATGGTCGATTTGCATAGTTAGTATTTCTGAACTCATTTCATATCCCATAGGATAAAAAAATTCTTTCTTGGAACTACTACCTCAAAGCATACACAAATAGTTTCAACCATGAAACATATTGTATCTGTGTACTTTTAATCTAAGTCTTCAGGGATCCTGTATCTTTCTTTCATCCACCTCTAAAGAATCTTAATCATTCTGAATAGTTCTCCATCAACCCATGTGCTATTCTATCTTTGATAACTCTGTGAAGTTTGAATACCTATAGGTATCACTGATCTCCAACCACTAGGGTGCATTCTTGGAAATATGTTCTCAATATGTATGTACATGTGCATTAGAAGTGAACCAAATCTGAAATTTTTGGATTTTTCTTTCTTTATCAACTTCACATTTTCCAAAAACTGTTGTGCCAACACTTCGCATAGGTTTTATTTTGTGTTTTCATTCACCATTCTATAGGCTATCATAATAACTCTAGCAGATACAGAATTAGGTCTACTACTATAGTAGAATTTTTAACCAAGTAACATAGTAATCAATCTCACATTCTTCTAAAAGATGTCATTTACTGTCATAGCTCACGTATCTCATTTTGAGTGTGTTAGGGTTTCAACTTATTTCTTAACATGTTTTTCTCCCGCATGAATGATTCTAGTATTGTTCAATCTAGTAATCTCATTTATTAATACCCTACATATCTTCACAGGTTGATAACCTATCCAAATAAACTAACCATGTACTCTGCTCAACAATATCTTAAACCATTCTTCTTCACTGAATTCGTGTAAATCCAAAATTTTAATAATGTTTAACTCATTAACATGTTTGAATTCATCTTTCATTTTTCCATTATCAGTCATGTATTCCATTTCAGTAGAAATGTCATCGATACCCAGTATGTCATACTTGCAATGGATATATGCCCTAATGTCTTCTACATGCAAGATGATGTGAGTTGTTTGGGAAAATGCTCCTTCAAGGTCTTCTTCATAGGATTTGAAAGGATGTTTCTTGAATTTATATCTTGGTCTATCCATAGCATCAAATATCACAAGTGCATCCATAGTTTCTGTATAAGTAGATGATGTAAATACCTTTAACATGTTGAATTCTGACTATTTTCTTTGTTCGATCATGTAAGGTAATTTGTAGATTGTTTGAATCTCTTTTCTCTTTGATCTCCTTAGGTCACTGCTTATCAAATGGTGAGGAAATAGATAATAATTTGGTGATTTATACAATGTTAAGTTATAAAAGCTCACTTTACCCAATGTTGTCCATTCAGTCATAAATCTCACAATCAAAATATATGTATCGTCTAATGTTGTGATCTTAAAGATAACTTACATGATGTCGGCCATGATCATACCTAAGCTTGCTAGAGCTAAATCCACATAATATGGAGAAAGATATATTCTGATATCTTTATTCAATGCTCCCCCTAAGGCCATGATCATCCAATTAGGTTGATTCTACTTTGTTAACATCAGATGAAGATCCAATAGCATCTACTGTCTCTCCCTGAACCAATATCTCACTTGTCTCTTTGATCTTCCATAGCTTTCTATTGTTTTTATCCTCTGCTTTCTTGAAATAATTGTCAAATCACTCTTTAATTCTATAATACTCTTACCAGTATTATTGTTATTCTTCTATGTATTCCTAGGAGGTGGTACTCTTCTATTGTTTACTCCATTATATCTATAAAACTTCTCTATATGGATGAGATTGTTACATTTGTAACATATAAGAGGTCTTCTATCCTGATTTACTTTCAGCTTACAAAAAATTGCAATGTGTCCAATGTTATTGCATATATAACATGTAGGTTTCATTGTATGTTCTCCTCTATTGTCTTGTCTATATTCAGATTGATTGAGTTTCCTACATTCTTCCTTTTGTGCCCATATGCATTACAGTTAAAACAATAACTAGAATAGGTCTTAAAAGGGTCATTACCTCTGCATTCTCTTTTCATGTTGTAGACACCTAAAATTGACTAGGTGTTTCTTAATCATCAAAATCTACAAATCTCAGCCAATTGCCCTAAATCTCATCAAAATGCATCAAAATGGATCAAAATCATTCAAATGGACATTTATCAAGCAAATTGGACAAAGTCAAATTAAAATCAAAGGATTAATTAATAATGAAATCAAATAATCAAATTCAAGCCTTAAAGATATCAATCAAAATTATATAATTGATTTTAATCAATTAATTGTATAGTTTTAAATAAAAAATCAAAATGAACCCATTCACCCTTACATGGCTAATTTAATTAATTGATTGAATTAAATAAAACCTATTTTCTTTCAACACAATTTGATCAACCAATGAGAGTTGAGTATTTTGTCTTCTTGTCCGACCCTTTGAGGACAACCATTTAAATGGTCCCCCCATTTGAAACCATTTGAGGGATCAAACTCAACCAAGCATTAACCCATGGTCAATTCACTCTACCCCCTACCCTTGGGAATTTGCTATAAATACAAGCCATTTTGTATGCATTTCATATCCTAGAAAATTTGAATGCATAGCATCATTACTATAGGCAATTTGTGAGCAATTGAGAGCATATTGAGCATTTTCATAGAAAATTGATCATTTTGAGAGCATAATCATGAGCATGAGTTGCAAAGCACACACATCTTGAGAATTTGAGCTAGATTAGGCATTTTTGTATCAATTGCTCATTCTAGGATTGTCCTTGAGAGAGATTAAGGCTGAGAGCTCTTTCAACAAAGTTTAGTTAGAGAACCATGAGATGTCATGGATTTAATTGCAATTCTTAGGCTAAATTGTTATTTCTTTCCATAGAATTGTAGTTGTTAATCCTAATTTCATGAAGGTGTAAATTCTCACACACAAATGGCACCCACCATGGGGCTTTAGGCCTCAATTCGGTCATTTTTATCATATTTTTGTGTGTTTTGTTTCACTTTCTTGGTCATTTCACAGAAAATAGGTAAAGAGCTGCTTACAAAGATTCTAAAGCTGGGTGTGAACAGTCAAAAGCCACGTGCAGATTTCTTCTATTTTTGTCTTTCATTCTTGGGCCATGTGTGACATAAAGTGTGCCGCCTAGTTTTGTAAAGGGCTGCCTGTTTACAGCAAAATACTGCCTGTGATCTTTCTGGAGCTGCGTGCTATTACTCTTTGAGCACAATTTGCACATTTTGTGCCACCTGTGGATTTGCCTTTGCCGCTTGTGGATTTTTCAGAGCTGCGTGTTAACTTTTAATTGCCGCCTTTAAAGTTTTAAATTCCTCTTTGTAACAGTTAAAAGCTGCTTATTAGCTGTTAAAGGCCGCATAGAATTTATTGCTTTTTATCAAGTTCTAATTGATTTGTCCACTATTCTAACTCTCTGTATTTCTTATTCTTGCAGATGAAAAATCATCCAAAAGTACAGAAACTAGAGAAGAGAGTGACAAATCCTAGCAAAGAGGTAAGAGCACAAAACAAGCTTTCTAAATAAATTCATGCATCTAACATTTTGGAAAGTTTAAAAGAAGAAGAACATTTGTATGATCACTATATAAAAGTATTTTTTGCATACAAATATAAATTCCCTACTCTTTAGTTGATTTCTTGTTTTTTTGAGTTCTTTAAGCTTGATTTGGCAAAATTTGATCAAAAAGAACTAAGGAGCATTTTTTCAATTGGATTTGCAAGTTATTCTTCACTTTGTCTTTGTTGTGTTGACTAACTTGTTAGAGGAGACAGAGTGGGAACAATCGCCACTAGGTGAGTAGCAAAAAAAAGGCAAAATACATAAAAAATGCGCTTAGCCTTTGCTAGCTTTTAAACAAGGTATTTTTCAAATCAAGCTTGCATTGCTTAAATTGTGGCTTTCTTTAAATCTAGCTTAATAGGAAAAAAACCCTATTATTATCCAAATTGAACAAATATTAGGCATATGCTCTCCACTTTGTGAAGTGGATCAAAAAGCCAAATGTGTGAGTTCAATTTGGTAGAAAGAAAGGGATAAGGAATTAACCAAACACTTCAATTTTAAGAACCTCCTTATTAAGGGGTTGAAAAAGAACAAGCGTGTTTGAGGTGTTTTGAAAAAGGAATGACAATAGGGATATGCTCTTCACTTTCTAAGTGAATCAAACTCCCAAACTTGTTGAACCAAGTTTGATTTCTTGTTTTTATATATATGCTAGATCAAATAGAACTTTAGAGGGCCTGCCTCCCAAGATTTTCCTTATGAGGACGGTGAGAGGGAACGACCCAAAGTGGGAGACAATCACTTTTTCCGTGATATCATCCAACCCACTATAAAAAATGCACTTTACCTTTATTGAAAAGTGACTTAGTTTTGTGCAAGTCATCCTCACTTCCTTGAGTAGTCCTTTAGGATTGCACAGAATTGTACTTTCGTACATGTGGGAAGCCCGCAAGGGTGTAAAGGAACTTGACAATATTTAGAATGGATGTGTAATTAAAACCTTGTTAAATAGTAAGCCTAACTTTTTAGAGTCATTGTTAAAAGCCAAATTTAACTCTAGGTAGATTGCTTCAAAGAATTTATTGTGTTATACCTGTAAAAACATCCAAGAACAGACACTTTTAGTGTTGTTTTAGGGATATGGTGCAAATTTGATGTGTGTGTTGAGTTTGTACTTCATTTTCACACAAGAATCTTCTTTAACAGGTCTGATCAAAATGATTAAAATTTTAAAATCCAAAAAATTGAAAATTTCAACTTTGATCAGCAAGCGTACAAACAATTATGTGCCACTTGAAACTTTGAAACACCGCTTGGAAACTTTCATAAGCCGCATAAGCCACTAGAAAGTGCCACATGAAAACATTGTAAAACTACCTATCAACAGGCCAACACCACCTGTGAACTACAGAGTACTACATAGAGGAATTCCAGTAACCACGTACAAACATTTAAAGGCCGCCTGCACCTTGGCAAGTGCCACCCAGAAACAAAGAAGGGAAAATTTTGAGGTTTGAAAACAAGATATCAACATTTTTGGATACCCTTTTCAGGATTTTACCTCCGTGTAACTGCAAATTGATCAGAATATTCCATTATTGGACCTTTTGAAAAATCATTCAAGGATTGATCATTTAAGTGAGATAAAAATCCTGAGCTTTTTATTTGATTTATGTTCATGCCATCTTTTACGTGATCTCATTACATCAAGGCTACCCTACAACCTAATGAATCCTATCTAAGGTAAGAGTGTCCTTTTCCAGGTGATCCTTTTAGTTCTTCAAGACCTTTACAAGAACCTATAAAGGAATTAGAGCCAACAATGTCCTTTCCATTTGGCAATATGGATCCCAACCAAATCAATCATATCAACAAGGATACAAATAAAAATGGAGGGAGAAATTATGATCCTAACAATCAAGGATCAAATAACAATACCAATGGAGGAGTAAACATTGACCCTAAAAATCAAGGGTTAAACACCAACAACATTGGAGGAATTAACCTTGACCCTAATAACCAAGGGTTAAATAATAACAATGGGGGAAACATTGATCCTAATGATGAATAAGTAACTAATAAAAAGGTCAATGAAGCAATGCAATGTCCCTTCTTCATGAAGCTTATGGAAAAAATTTTGGAAAAAGACAAGGAAAAATACTTTCTAGACCTAGCACAAACGGGTCTCAAAATTCCACATGACTATGATGTCAACAAAATTAAACAAAAAGAAGCTGAGGCTAACCCCATTGATATCATGAACAATAAATTCCAAATTTTCCAAGTGTAATTGGACACGATGAAACAAAGTGGGGTTCCTAAACCCTTTTCTGTTGAAGCTTTGTGTCCTTTTCCGTTTGATAAGTCATTATGTTTGTAATAACTGAGAGGGGGGGTGAATCAGTGGCCTCAAATTAATCCTTATATCAACCCTTCAACTCTTATAACCACTAATTATTTCTCAAGTTATGTTTTTCCTACAAGATGAATGCCTTGAACAACTTATATCAACTTACTACTTGTCGGATTGCCTTGTTAAACCTTCTTATTAATGTTTATCGATAAGAAGTTATCAATTTACCAAAATATAGTAAATATGCAGAGTATACTGATAAATTGAGAATGAATTATGTAAGATATAAAACAATAAAGAAATATATCATACACACATATAACACATGGATTTTCACGTGGAAACCCTGTTAAGGAAAAAAACCATTGGGACTGGTACCCAAAATTTTCACTCTTCTAAAGTGAGCCCTGTTAGGAGCCAACCCTGTTAAAGATTACAAACACACTATTAGGTGTGACCTTGGTAGAGTATTTTACACATATAGGTTGTCACTTAGTATCGGGCATCTAATGCTACCATCCTTGAATCAGCCTCTCTCTTAGACTGTCAATAGGCATCGGGCATATCCAATGCTACTTTCATGAATCAAACTTTTTGGCACTCCTTGGGATGTACCTCAATATATAGAAGACTGTTAAGTCCTTCTCTATCAAGAGACTTGATGCTTCAATGGTTAAAATGAAACAAAATGACCTATATCTAATGCAACTTGAATTGCAAATTTTTAGATCTATTTAAGTACATTACCTCTCTGATCAATGTATCAATTCAATTCTTTTGTGCTCCATACTTTCTGCTATGTGATGTTGTGCTTACTCTTCATTAGTGTTTGTAGAATTCATTAGCTCTCCTTTAGCTTGATTGATCAGTACTACATCAAGTTGTTCTTCATCAATTTCTCTTTAGCATCCTCTTTCTATTCACTCCCCTTAATCCCCTTTTCATGTGATAAGAAAATGAATTAAGCTTGTCTCTTATATAGACATGATATTCTCTGTTTCTTGATTCTTGGCATGAAAAAAAATCCAACCAATTTGATTTAAAGCATAACTCTTGATTTGTCTTGTAGTTATCTTCTTGCCAACGGTATAAATCAACTTTAAATCAATTACTTAACTCTGGTTGAATAATGCAAAGAAAACAACCAGTTAAGTCTATCTTTAGCTCTTTCTGGCTAGATATTGTCATTTTCTGAACTCTCTATTCCATCGGTCAACTCTTAAGTTAGTCGTCAGTTACAACTGCCAGTTCCTTCGGTGTGACTCCAGTTAGCTTCGGCATCTCCATTCGTCGGGCATCATTGGATTTTTACTTCACGGACAACTGTGTTTTCAGCTTGTTGAGGATCTTGTGGCTTTCTTCCTTGGGCAACACTATTTTTTGCTTGTCGGGTATCACTGTGAATTTTCTTCTTTGCCTTTACCGATGGTGTACACTCCGTCGGTGTTATCTATCACTTAGTGAATACTTGAATTTTATACATTGTTGAAAGCATAACATCTATTCCATTGATTCTCTAAAGTTTTTGGCATTATGTACATGACCATATAGATGATATCAAGTTGACATCAATGAAAATACAAACCATTAATTGATTTAATGCCTTGCATTATCTTCAACTTAACATTATCAAAAATTTAATCAGTTACATGTCATCAATCTCTCCCTTTGGCATTGATGGAAACAAACTTATATTATCACACCATACTATTTCTAATATAATATGAAGTACAATTGTTGAGATTCATCAAACTACCAATAACTCCCTTTTGTCAACCAATAAATGTCTGAACTTCGGTAAGCTTTGTTTTATCTTAGATTTGATTCCTGTAGTTCTCTTGTCTTCTGAGGTGTTGAGTCATTTTCTTGTGTAAATTTCTCTCCTTTTGACTGTTCTCCTATTTTGATGTCTTTTTCTCTTTTCAACAACTCTCCCTTTGTATAATCTTTCATACAACTTTCTCTTCTTAAGGATATAATCTCTCCCTATTGGAGTAATCCGATAATGGATAGTCTTTCTCAGGAAAAATGTGATAATATGGATAATCTCTCTCTCTTTGACAACAATTCCAAACAAAATTTTTTCAAATATCTGACATTCATGTCAAACAATCATTTTCCTCCTATCCATAATATATTCCTTGAATTTTCCTTATCCATCAGCAATACAACAATAATCTCTGATGCTCAGTTCTGATATATACCTATCTGTATATAGATGTAGCTTTTAAGTTCATCTGGTTGCTTGCATAAACATGAATGATATTCTGATAATATGTAGGCTGATGTAGCCTTTAGTCATTTTACTGAATAGTAGACAAGGGTTTGACCCCTAGTCTTTTTCTTAGGTACTCAAATGTATCCTTGGGCAGTGGCTTGGTGAAGTTATCAGCTAATTGTTCTTTGGATTGCACATACTCAAGTATCACCTCTTTTCTTGAAATTTTTCTCTCAAGTAATGATACTTGATGGAAATGTGTTTAGTTTTTGCATGCATGACTTGATTCTTGGAAATTTTTATTATACTGGTGTTATCACAATAGATAATCACTGGTTCTAAGATCTTCATATGCATACCTTCCAGCAACTGTTTGATCCATGCAATATTTGAGCAATTTGCAACAACAACAATGTACTCTTCTTCTGCAATAGATTGAGAGATGCATCCTTGCTTCTTGCTAATCCATGTGACAAGTCTATCACCCATAAAGAATGCTACTCCAGTTGTGCTCTTCCGGTCATCAAGATTCCCAGCCCAATCAGCATCGGTAAACACCTTAAGGTCAAATTTGTCTTCTCTTCTATACCATAAGATGAATTCCTTAGTATTTTTTAGATATCTTAGAATTCTTTTCATAGTAGTCATATGTGATTCCCTGGGGTTAGTAGAAAATCTAGCAACAACTCCTACTGCATGTGCAATATCTGGTCTAGTGTGTACAACATACATGAGTTTTCCAATCATTGATCTGTACAAAGTCTGATTTACCTCTGTTGTTTTGTCCTCCTTTGTCAACTTACATCTAGTAGCCATCGATGTTCCAACTGGTTTGGATTCTTCCATCGTGAATATTTTTAGGACCTCTTTGATGTACTTGGACTATGTAATGAAAATTCCTTCACTTTGTTGAATGATCTGTAGACCAAGAAAGAACTTGATCTCACCAAACATAGACATCTCAAACTCTTTACTCATCTCATTAGAAAATGATTTGCATAACATATCATTGCCTCCAAATATGATGTTATCAACAAATATTTTAGCAATCAAGGTGTTAGCATCAGTATCTTCTTTTAAATAAAGATTACTATTTTCATATCCCTTACAAATCCAATACTTATTAGATAGGAATGAAGTCATTCATACCAGGCTCTTGGAGCTTGTTTCAATCCATACAATGCTTTGTGAAGTCTACATACCATGTCCCTCTTGTCTAGATAACCAAACTCATCTAGTTGTTCAATGTATACTTCTTCTTCAAGTATTCCATTTAGGAATGCTGACTTGACATCCATCTGGTATACCTTGAATTCTTTGAATGCAGCATAAGCAATTAATATTCTTACTCCTTCTAGCCTAGAAACGGGTGCAAAGGTCTCTCCATAGTCTATACCTTCCTCTTGTGCATACCCTTTGCATACTAGTATTTCTTTGTTCCTTGTGACTTCTCCATTCTCATTTAGCTTATTCCTAAATATCCATTTTGTACCAATGACATTCTTGTCATCTGGTCTTGGCTCAAGTTACCATATTTTGTTTTTCTCAATCTTCTCAATCTCATCATTCATATCACTTATCCATTCCTCATTATCTAGTGCAACATTAACAAATTTTGGCTCATACTCACAAATTAAACAATTTGAGTTTGAAGACTTACTTCTTGTTCTTGTACCAACTTTCTTTTCTCCTATGATCTAGACCTCTGGATGGTTTTTCTTAAATATCTTGTGAGTATAGGTACAATTCTTTGTCTATCAGCTTGATCATTATTTTGATCTTCATTATGTTCTTCATCACCTTGCACATTATCTTGATCATTATCCTGACCACTGGTATTTGTAGCCTGATGCTTGGGAGAAATGATTTGTAGCTTAGGGGCTCTACATTATTGGTAGGGTAGAGTGTCAGGTTCCTCATTGTAAGTGAACTTATTTTAGTCCTCTGGTTCTTTAGTGTTTTCTTGTTCATTCTTCTCTTCAAATTCATCTATCTTTACATTTTCACTTTCAATAATTTTTTTAGAGGCTTTGTTTAGACATTTGTAAGCCTTGCTCTTGGTAGAATACCCTATAAAAATTCCTTCATCACTCTTGGAGTCAATTTTTCCATTTCTATCATCTTTTAAGATATAACATTGACTGCCAAAAATTTTGAAATAACTTACATTGGGTGTGCATCCATACCATAGCTCATAATATGTCTTCTTGGTGTACTCTGTTAAGTGTGTAAACAATAGTACTGACAGCTTCCCTCCAAAATATTTGGGTGATGCCTTTTTCTATCATCAGTTTTCAGCACAATCAACTATTAATCTATTCCTTCTCTCAGCAATCCCATTTTGCTGTGGCGTTCTTGGTGCAGAAACCTATCTTTTTATACCTTGCTCATTACAAAAGTTAGTGAATTCATCTGATATAAAATCACCTCCTCTATCTGATCTCAAACATTTTAGATCCTTACCACTTTTTTTCTCTACCATAGCCTTATACCATTTGAAGATCTTAAATGCTTCTAATTTATCTTTTAGAAACATAACTGTCATTATTCTAGAGTAATCATCAACAAAGAGAATAAAATATCTATCTCCATAATAACTCTGTGTCCTCATGGGTCCACATAAATTAGTATGGACTAATTCTAGAATTTCATTAGATGTATGGGTTTTTCTTTTGAAACTAGACTTTGTCATTTTACCTTTTTGATAGTTTTTACATGTGATGTTGTCGGGCTTGGTCATTGTCGGTAAGCCTCTGACATTTATCTTTTTGCTAATTTTCATCATGTTGTCAAAGTTCACATGACATAGTCTTTTATTCCATAACCATATGTCTTCATTTGTAGCAATCAAACAACTGGATTTAGTATCATTCAGATAGAATAAGTTACCTTTTGTCTTCTCACTAGTACCAATCAGATTTCCAGATTTGTTGAAGATCTTTGCCTTCTTATTTTTAAATTCTACTTTGTGACATGAATTATTCAATTGAGAAACACTCAATAGATTATAATTCAACCCATTTACCAAATAAGCATTCCCACTCATTATCTAGTTATTCAACATTATTGTTCCTCTACCTTCAACTGGACAAGGTGTGTCATTTCCCATTCTTACTGATCCACCCTTGTAGTATTCAAAAGTCTCAAACTTTTGCTTATCACCGGTCATATGATGAGTGCAACCACTATCTATGATCCAAACATTATTTTTTCTAATTTTAGATACGAGAGCTATTTCTACATACCTTTCTTCATCATCATCTGAATCATCCTTTACAACCACAAACACCATCTCGATTTCTTCATCAGATTTGGTGTCATTATCATCATCCTTACATTTTGCTAGGTAGCTGACCTTCTTTCCTTTGTCCTTATAGTCTCGGGTATCTCTTCTTTCTGATTGACGGTAGCTTCTATAATCACCTCTATTAGACTTCTTCTCAAAAGATCTGTCATTACTTCTGTCATGTTTTCTTCTATTAGTACATCTTGCATCAAAATTTCCAATCTCTTTGCAATTAAAAAAAACAAGTGGTAATTTACCTTTGTATTTACCTTTTCCTCTGCATTCTTCTGGCCATAAGTGCTTCAATTTCATGAATATCATCTTCTTCATTTTCACTATCACTATCTTTTCTCATATTGTTTTTGTGACTTGATTTACTTATTCTCATAGAAGTTTTGAATGCAGACTCTATGTTTGGTAAGACACTATTATCAAATTTATTCATCTCAAATGAAATCAATCTTCCAATTAAACTATCTAGAGTAACATTGCTATTTTCTACTACTCTCATTTCTTAAATGGCAGATACTCTAATAGCATAAGTAGGTAGTAAGGTTCTTAGAATTTTACTTACCACTGTATCTTCTTCCAGTACACCTCCAACTCCTCGGATATAATTGACTACTTCTTTAATTCTTGTGTTGTACTGAGTTATGTTTTATCCTTCTTTCATTTTGAGATCATCTAAATTTCCTCTAAGGCTTTCTACCTTGGCTCTCAAAACATTTTTGTCACCACCATGTACAAGCTTCAATTTGTCCAACATCTGCTTTGCAGTTTAGCATTCTTTGACATCTTCAAATTCAGCATCGGAGAGTGAGGAAGCAAGCTCTATCAACATGCCATTATGTTCATGCTTCTCTCTCATTTGTTAAATTTTTGGTGATCATGTGGGCAACACATATTCAGTTTCTAGGAACTGAGTAACATTATTACCAATACTTGATAAGTGGAGTCTTATTCTGCTCTGCCATGAAGAAAAATTATCTTTGTTCAACTTGGGCACATCTCATCTATTCATCTTGTGATCTTTGGCTTAGGTCTTGAAACCTTCCTTCTAAGTACACAATATCTGATACCAATTGTTAGTAATAACTGAGAGGGGGGGGTTGAATCAGTGGCCTCAAATTAATCTTTAAATCAACCCTCCAACTCTTATAACCACTAATTATTTCTCAAGTTATGTTTTTCCTACAAGATGAATGACTTGAACAACTTATATAAATTTACTACTTGTTGGATTTCTCTGTTAAACCTTCTTCTTAATGTTTACCGATAAGCAGTTATCAATTTACCAAAATATAGTAAATATGAAGAATATACTGATAAATCTACAATGAATTATGTAAGATATAAAACAGTAAAGAAATATATCATACACAAATATAACACATGGATTTTAACGTGGAAACCATGTTAAGGGAAAAAACCACTGGGACCAGTACCCCAAATTTTCACTCTTCTGATGTGAGCCCTGTTATGAGCCAAAACTATTAAAGGTTACAAAAACACTGTTAGGTGTGACCTTGTTAGAGGATTTTACACATATAGGTTGTCACTTAGTATCGGGCATCTAATGTTGCCATCCTTGAATCAGCCTCTCTCTTAGACTATCAATAGGCATCGGGTATATCCAGTGCTACTTTCATAAATCAACTTTTTTGGCACTCCTTGGGATGTACCTCAATATATAGAAGACTATTAAGTCCTTCTCTATTAAGGGACTTGATGCTTCAATGGTTAAATTGAAACAAAATGACCTATTTCTAATGCAAATTGAATTGCAGATTTTCATATCTATTTAAGTACATTACCTCTCTGATCAATGTATCAATTCAATTATTTTGTGCTCCATACTTTCTGCTTTGTGATGCTATGCTTACTATTTGTCGGTGTCTGTAGAACTCCTTAGCTCTCCTTCAGCTTGATTGATCAGTACTGCATGTGTTCTTCATCAGTTTCTCTTTAGCATCCTCTTTCTATTCACTCCCCTTAATCCCCTTTTCATGTGATATGAAAAATGAATTAAGCTCTCTCTTATATAGACATGATATTCACTGTTTCTTGATTCTTGATTCTTGATTCTTGGCGTAAAAAACAATCTAGCCAATTTGATTTAAAGCATAACTCTTGATTTGTCTCGTAGTTATATTCATGCCAACTGTATAAATCATCTTTAAATCAATTACTTAACTCTGGTCAAATAAAACAATGAAAAAAACTAGTTAAGTCTATGTTTAGCTCTTGCCAGTGAGATATTTTGTCATTTTTTGAACTCTCTATTCTGTCGGTCAACTCTTTAGTTAGTCATCGGTTACAACTGCCAGTTCTGTTGGTGTGACTCTAGTTAGCTTTGGGATCTCCATCCATTGGGCATCATTGGATTTTTACTCATCGGGCAACTGTGTTTTCAGCTCGTCAGGCATCCTTTGGTTTGCTTCATCAGGAAACACTATCTTCTGCTTGTCGAGTATCACTGTGACTTTTCTTCTTTTCCTTTACGGATGGTGTGCACTCAGTCGGTGTTATCTGTCACTTAGTGAATACTTGACTTTTATGCATTGCTAAAAGCATAACCTTTGTTCCATTGATTCTCTGAATTATTTGGCATTATGTACATGACTGTATAGATGATATCAAGTTGACATCAATGACAATACAAACCATTAACTGATTTAATGCCTTGCATTATCTTCAACTTAACATTATCAAAAATTTAATTAGTTACATGTCATCACATTAATCATGGTTCCTTTCCCAACTAATACTATCTTTCCTAAATATGACAAATATGAAGGAACAACTGATCCTCAAGATCACTTAGGGGAATTATGTGCATTGAGTCTAGAGTTCATGCATGACACAACTTACCTCATGAGGTTATTCCCTAGAATTTTGGGAGGCGTGGAAATGGAGTGGTTTTCAAAGTTACACTTCGGCATCCAAACCTTTGAAGAATTGGCCTCTAAGTTTGTAACTCATTATTCTTATAATATCAAACATGAGATTACAATGCTTAATTTATGTAACACCAAGAAAAGAGAAGGAGAGGGATTCCTACTTTTCCTACAATGATGGAGAGCGGTATTTTCTAGATATCCTCAAAGTGTACCTGTAAAGGAGAAGATGGATATCTTTGTAAACAACTTGAATCATGAAATGAACTATCGGTTAAGGTTACAATGTCCTAGGTCATTTCAAGACCTAATTGAGAATGGGGTTACCATGGAAGAGGTATTGGTCCAAAGTGGAGAAATTAAACTTTACAAGGATAACAAGAATAAAGCCAACAACAATACCTCCAATACCAATCAAAATCACAATACCCCTAACAAAAACTGGTTTTGGATGAGAAATAACAACGATAAATTAGTGGTCAACGATGGAGTGGTAGAGGCAAATAATTTAAAGGCCACCTCTTTCAATCCTACCCAAAGTTTAGTTCAAGCCAATAATTTGAATCAAGCACCCAAAGTGCCCTTTAACAACAACAACACTAATAAAAACTTTGGGAATAATCAATGGGCTTACAAGCCTAAACCTTTCTTTGCACCTACACCCAAAAGGACATTCACTAATATGGGTGAACCATTGGAAAATGCATTAAGAACACTTATTGAAAATTAAATTATTGACCTACCAAGGGCTCAACCCTATGAACCTCAAATCAAGCCAAATTGGTGGAGTGAGAATAACCATTGTGAGTACCATAGAAATCAGGGACATAAGACAAATGATTACATGCATCTCAAAACATGTGGTAAAAGATCTCATTGACAATGGTTTGATAAAGGTAGAAGGCCCTCAAACTAATGAAGATCACATGGCCTTTAAGACTCCTTTTTATAAACATGAAAAAGGAGAATCTTCCAACTCAAACAATGGAGGAAATAATGGGAATAGTGCAAGAGGCAATAATAATGTTAACTTTGCACATACCTATGATAATACTATCAATGCTTTATCCGACCATGATAGTACTATCAATGTTGTGCTGATCAGAGATCAATCTAAAATGGATACCTCTAATGCCATCACAAGGGGGCAAGCCTCAAATATTACCCTACAAGGAGGTACTCCTTTTACTAATGGTCCCAAAACACCAATTATTTTGGCTAAACAAACACCACCTACAACAAAGCCTTATAGTTTGGTGGATCAATTACAAAAGACTCCAGCACAAATATCAATTTTGGAGTTGAAATTATCTCCTAATTACAAGGAGATCTTGGAAAATGCCTTAGTTGAGACCACCATTCCTATAAACTTGGAGGAAGATAAATTTCAGAACATGGTAGGACATCTCATAACCCCTCATTGTCTTTCATTTTCAAAGCAAGATGATATGTCTATCACACATCCTCAAAAATTACCCTTGCACATAGAAGTGTTAATCCAAAGTCATAGGGTCAAGAGAGTTCTCATAGATGGGGGAGCTGGTCTTAATATTTGTGCTTTAAACCTTGTTAAGTCATTAGGTTTAACCGAGTCTTCCATTGACCCTAAAAATCAAATCACCATTAAGGCTTATGATGAGGAGGAACGATCTTCAAAGGGTATGATTATTCTACCAATTCAAGTGGGACCTATCAAAAATAATACCATATGTCAAGTCCTTGATATGAAATTGACTTACAATATCCTATTGGGAGGGCCATGGATACATGAAATACAAGGGGTACCTTCTACCTATCACCAATGCATAAAGTTTCTACACGTGGGGGAAGAGATTACGATTGGAGGAGATTCAAACCCATTTCAATATTGCAATGCCTTGAAGCCAAGTCATGAACTATTCATACCTCATAATAGGGAAGGCTTCATTCCTGATATTACCATGGAAAAAGATAAAGAGGAAAGTTCAAATCCAACATTAAATTTTACATCAACTTCTAACCCTAATCAAACTAACTCAACTACATCAACTAAGGGAAAAGAAAAGATGAGTTATGAGGGTCAAAATTCAAATGATAATTCAGTCAAGACTTCAACATTGAGAATGAAAACTTTGAAACCTACTAAGGAAGAAAGAGAAGAAGCTAAGAAGGATCATTATCAAAAGATGAGTGACATGATGAACCAATTTGAGAAAAATGCAAAATTCACTCAAAAGGGGTGGGGTAATATTCTGTCTCCCTATTTGATTTACCTACATCTCAAAGGACACATGGCAAGCCATCCAAAAATACCAACCTCACAAATATAATTCTCATTTTCTGAGAGAATGTGACAAGCAAAAAATGGAAAAAGAGGATAATGAAGTATTGCAATGGCTTTATAAAGAGGAGGATAATTCAAAAAATCTCATTTAAAGGGTGCAAAATATCAACATCCAAACTGATCAATATGGAAAAGGATTTGATATCATGAAGAAAATGGGATATAAGGGAAGAGGACCCTTAGGAGTTTGACATAGAGGATTGTTAGAACCTATTGAACCAGTTTGGAGAGCAAAAGAAGAGAAAGCCGACATAGGTTTTCAACATAAAGGGGAAATCTCAAGTCCCATGCATGATTTTTGTGCACATATATACATGGTAGGCTCCAAAAGTGAAGATGATTCTAGGGATTATGAGTGGGATTCCTTTTCCAAAGAATCTTATCATGACATAGAGGTAGATGTTGTTCACACTTATGCAACTCCTCCTAAAGTTGAGAATCAAGAACATGTGACTCAAGGTTTGACTTCTACTCAAACATCAAGTGAACCTCAATAATCTAATGTAGAACAAGAACCTCCTTACAATCAATGGGTAGGTGAACCTTGGGTACCTTCATGGGTGGGATATTCTAACCTAGTGTTTAATCCACACTCTTTCTTTCCCATGGAAATCTTAGAGGACTCTAGTGAAGAGGATTTTGATCCTTCTTCCATGGACCATCTTGAAGAGGCACATGTCATAGACCTTGACGTTACAATGTATGAACCATAAAATGTAGGTCATGTCCCTAAATCCTTCAAATTCCAATCTATCCAATGAATCCTTGTCCTTAATGCACCCCGAACTTATTGATTGGGATCTTTCCGAGGAAAATGACTTACTATACTTCCCAAATGACAATGCAATGGCCTTATACCTAAATGCGGTTGAACCAAATTATTCCATCAATGAATTCACTCTGGACATGATGATAGGGGTAGGTGTTCAACCTCTCAATCCACCAAATGAAAAGAAAAGAAACAAAAAAATGAGAAGGTCTAGTGGTGAAAACCACCATGTGGCAGTGCTAGACCCAAAAAAGTAAAACTAAAGGATGTTTCCGAAGGTGAAAACCCAATTGTGGCACCTAAGGAAGAGAGGTAGGACACCTTACCAACACATGAAGATGAAAGATCACCTATACTCATTAAAACCATAGAAAAAATTAACATTGGTACCAAAGTGGATCCCAAATTTATTCACTTGGCAGCATCTTTGAGTCCCTTGGAGAGGAAAGAATTCATCAAATTCTCTCAAGCAAAGCAAGTCAACTTTGCATGGTCATATTCCAACATGCCCAAATTGGATCCAAGTTTCATAATGCATCATTTGAATGTGAAACCCAGGGTTAAGCCCGTCAGGCATAAATTGAGAAAAATGCATTCACGTGTAGCCCTTTTAGTAAACGTAGAATTGGAAAAATTAATCAAGGTGGGATTTATAAGAGTAATTGCATATGAAGAATGGATCTCCAACATTGTACCAGTTACTAAAAATTATAAATCCATAAGAGTTTGCACGGATTGTAGAGATTTAAACCTTGCTTGCCTAAAAGATGACTTTCCATTACCTAGCAATGATGCTATTGTAGATCTAACTGCCGGTCATTCTATGTTTTCACTTATGGATGGATTTAGTGGATATAATCAAATTCACATTGCACCTGAATATCAAGATAAGATAGCCTTTACATGCCCATGGGGTACTTTTTGTTGGAATGTGATGCCCTTTGGTCTGAAAAATGCCAGAGCAACTTATCAAAGAGCAATGACTACCATTTCCCACGACATAATGCATACCTTCCTTGAAGACTATGTGGATGATATTCTAGGTAAGTCATATTAATGAAAAGATCACTTACCCATACTTGAAAATATTTTCACAAGGTTAGAACAATTCAAAGTGAGACTCAACCCAAAGAAGCATACTTTTGGGGTACAATCCAAAAAACTCCTAGGGTAGATTGTTTCTGCAAAAGGCATTGAAGTAGACCCTAAAAAAGTACAAGCAATAATAGACATAGACATTCCAAAGAATATTAGTCAAATGAGGTAAACTCAAGGAAGACTTCAATCTATAAGGAGGTTCACCTCTCAATTGGCAGAAAAATGTCATTCATTCACAAGGTTGCTACATAAAGACACCATCTTTACATGGGATGAGGAATGTGATAAAGCTTTTAAATTGTTGAAAACATAGTTGATGAATCCACCCATCTTGATGCCACCTATTCAAGGAAAACCTTTATTACTCTATATATCAGCAATGGAAAAATATTTAAGAGTCTTATTGGAACAAGAGGATAATGATGAAAAAGAAAGAGCTATCTACTATTTGAGTAGAACATTGATCAAATATGAATTAAACTATAGCTTCATGGAAAGGGCTTGCCTAGCAGTGGTATTTGCCTCTTAAAATTTAATACATTACGTTTACAAGTTGACTTCCTAAGGAAGCATGGCATATTTTGTGTTGTTAATCATGGCAACAAAGTCATACTAAGTTTCTGTCAAAGATAACTTAGAAGATAAAATAACTAAGTACAGAATACAGAGCAGACAGACAGATATAGAGATCAGCACATCAGTGTGCATGTTAGAGACCACACCAGATCAGGTGTGCTTAGGTATATATTCTATGGTGTATATACATGCTATATCCAAATGCACAAGGTACAAAACTTTAGTACGAAAAAGTTACAGACAGATTAGTACACTACAGTCCAGGAAACAATCCAGAATACAGAACACAGAAGCCAACTACTGTTTTGGTTAGCATGTATTATTTTGTGATGTTAAGGCTAAGTACCTTTAGTTATAAGTTTTTAATGATGTAATTAATGTTTTTGTAAACATGCTTGAGAAAACTTGTTCGAAAGCATTGTATATTTTGTTAAAGAAGCCGACTAAGTGTCATGTTTTGGGTCGTGCCTATTCATTTGTAAAGATATAAGTATGTAATGTATTGTTATGTTACAGCATGTAAGAGAAGTTGATTATTGTGCAAGAAGAAGTTACATAGGTACTATATAATGAAGTCAGAAGATGATATAGCTCTTTAAGGAGTAAGAGCATCCACGCAGACATGGAACTTATCTGACAATAGTGTCACTACAACAGTTCATTTTTGATATAGTGCATATCAACATTCAGAGGGTTGTAGCCTTCATATTATTGGGCAGTGAGCCTAGGAAGTGAGCCATCCACCCCTAATAGGGTTATTGTAAAAGACTCCTAATAGATTCAAACCCTTAACCAGGTCATTGGACTCAATTTGTAAAGACTGCTTCTAACAGGGCAAAGGAACTTTAACAGGTTCATTATACCTAGTACAATATTTTGTGGGTAATAATCCCCACCGGATTTTTCCTCTGATCAAGGTTCTCCATAATCAAATCATGTGTTATGTGTTCTTGTGTTAAGATTCTTGAATGCATATTTGTTTTATGTTTAATTGGCTGAAATATAAATAATTGATAAACACTGATTCACCCCCCCTCTCAGTGTTTCTAACAATTGGTATCAAAGCTCTGGTCCTCTGAAAGAAATTTTAACCACTTGAGGAGATCATAGACTCAGCTGAAGAAAAACATTTGAAAAAGAATCTTGAAGTAGCTCTTGAAGATCTTGACAGATCTGAGAAGGAAAATGAAGAACTAAGATTAAAAAATGATGGCTACCAAATACTTATTAAAAGGGTAAGAAAAGATCTGAAAGATTGGTCTACAAGTGATCTAGGACAAATGGTCAAAAAGATTAATGAAGAAAATAAATCTCTAAAAGATAAACTTGAAGATCTGGAGGAACAACTTATAGATAACCAGAACAACATTGAAGACAAGATCAAAGAAAGCAAACAATTGGAAGATGAACTTATACAGGCAAACATGAAAATCCTGGAATTGGAGAACATGAAGAAGAAGTTGGAATCTGAATTAACCGGAGCAAAGGATAAGATTGATAAACTCCACACAAGTTCTAATTTGATTCAATCCCAGCTCAATCCACAAAGAAAAAAGGGAAACACTTCTAGTCTTGGGTTCAGTACAACATAAGATGAAATCAAATCATCACAAGAGAAAGGAAAAACACTTGAAGCATCTTCAAAAGCTAAGAAAGCTGGAGATACTACAGAGGTTATATCTGAACCACAAAAAGGGGAAATCAGACAAGTTAACAGAACTTGTTATGAATGCAATAAACATGGGCATTTGGCAAGAGATTGCAAAGAGGTAAGACCTTTTAATGGTCACTATTTCTCTTGTAATAAATTTGGTCATAGGGATATACATTGCATAACTCAGTCACAGCAAAATCAAAGAAGAATGAATCAAAACAATCAGAGAAACCAATCTCAAAATAATTTACAGAACATTACATGTCAGATATGCAACTACAATGGACACACAACAAAACAATGCAACATGATGAAGAAAAAAATCAGACCTCCTATCATTTGTCACACATGTGGAAAGGCTAGACATATCACAAGGTTTTGCAGATGTAAAACTCAGAAACAAGAAGATCCCAAAAAGTCTCTATTTGAAGAGAAAGGAGAAGTCAATTTTGTCAAAGCAAATGAAGATTCAAGCAAAGTTTGGGTTGAAGTAAAGAAGGACAAAGATGTTGACAAAGCAGTTGATGCATCCACAGTGGACACATCCTCTACTTCTGCCTGAATAGACCTTCTTGGTCTTAAGGGGAGCTATTCTAGCTTAGAACCCCTGCGTGGTTGGTGTACTCACTTCTAAGTATGTGCCTTTGGATTCATGATTAAAATATTAGATTACAGGTTTATGCATTCACACATTATCTATATTGCATCAGGATCAAAGTTTGAAAATCTCTATGTATGGTTGCAAGCATTAAATGTGGCAGATCATATAAAAATAAGTTCATAGTCGATCATTCTCACATTTACATTTGAAGAGAAAGAAATTGAAAAGAATTGGAGCACTAAGACATCTAGGCATGAAGGCATAACAGTTTGAAAGTTGGAATGAACGGTTAATCAGTTTGAAATGAAGCCCTAGCTGTCGCGCTATTTCAGAATTTCATGGAAACCCTACTTAAATGATCACCAAGTAATGGAAACCCCTATTGTATTTGATGTAGCAGAAAGGAAGTGATTCATATTTAAAAATCATCCGTTCAAGTCTATATTGGATGATGTGGAAGGAGCTTTCTCTAAAACCCCGATTGGGGTTGTTCACATGGAAGATATCTGCGTGTACATTTACTGCAAGAAGGAATCACTAGGAGATGATAATATAGCTTCTCACATGGAATCAATGTTGAATAAGGACTTCACATTCAAAGATAAGTTTGCACACCTACAAGATAACCCTATTATTGAGTATTCAAATTTGCATGAGTTTGAAGAACCAGAATGGGTAAAAATCATGTTGAGAAGAATTCATGATGATCTATTTTGGATTGGTGATGTCCCTATCTGTATCACCATAGAATTAATCCATCAATTGACAGGACTTCCAATGACTGGACCTATGCTTCCCACTAGTAAAGATGTTAAGAAGCAGATTGAGAAATTTTGTTTGTCAAAAAGTGATAGGCGTGGTGTGACAGTAGACCCCATCAAGGAAGATGACATAAAACTCATGACTATGATACTTGGATACAAGTTTCACCATGCAAGCAGGTTGAATAAATTATCTGCAGCAACAGTCCTTGTAGCAATCATAATAGTAAAGGATAACACCTAGTACAACCTATGTGAGGTCTTGCATGCATATTTGATTGACAACATCAGAATCATCAAACATGATAGAAGCAAAACATTCAGGTTTGGATCCCTAATCATCTATTTGTATCATCATGTAGTAGGAAAAGTTGCAGACCTTTATCTAGACAAAGGAAAACCTACAATGACACAAATATCTCTTAAGGCCACCTTAGAGAGCAGTGCAAGAGGTAAAATGGACATGGATATAAAGATATTCAGGGTTAAAATGCAGAGCGGGGTCAAACTATCTGAGAAGATAGTTGACAAGTACAGGGATACTATTTGTTTTATGGTAGAAATAGATTGCACATGCATGGAGGATGTTGAGCCTAGAACTAAGTGGATTCATCCACTAGGATATGAAGTTGAAGACCATGTGCTAGAGGGATATGCGCAGGTCTTATTATCAGCATCAAAAGACCCATATGAACCTAGGTGGGGAACATACAGAGAAAAGATTAATGAAGTGGACATTGAACTAAAACTTGCAGTTAATAAAAGTAAAGCATCTAGAACCACATCTAACATACTGAAAGCTCATGGAGTCACTCGAGAAGATTTTAATATGGAAAAAGAATCCAAATTCGCTAAAGTTAAGATTGAGAAGACTGATGAATCTCAGAAGAAGAAACAGAAGAAAAATGAGGAAAGTACATCTGCACCTACTACCACCATTAACTTGGATACATCTCCATCTTCTATTCCTAGCAAAAAACCCAGAGGAAGGAAGAAAGCTGCTATAGGTCATCCATCTTCAAGAACCACAAGGAGCACTACAAAGACTACACAAGCACCTCCTGAGGTAGGTTTCAGACCAAACTTGAACATATTGAAGAATAGGATTATAATTGAAGGAAGATTGGATACACTTTCAAAGGTCTATAACAAATATAAATAAGTTGATAAGACAAAGATACATTACATGGTCATATCTCATATGATCAAATTTAAGAAATTAGTTCTTGAACTGAAGACAGTGATACCAGATGACTTATGGAATGTATTAGAAATTATGAAAAGACATGCTATTGAGGAAGACATGAATATTAGAGAAGAAACTCTGGATACCCTTCTCCCTATTTGTTCACATGATGAAAGGAGACCAAAAAAGCATTTACACAAGTCTTTATGGATAGACACATGTATCCACCAATGGTGCCTACAGTAAAAGTTACTCCAGCTCCTCCTAAATAGGATACAACTCCAGTAATTCAGATTGTGCCCATGACAGGTCCATAGGTCTCTACACCCACAGTGACAATAACTACTAAGAAAACTAAAGATACAGAAGATACTATAATAGTTGACAATGTCAAGATATCTATGACAGCTTCTGATAATGATATGAACAAGGTTGATGAAGCAATGAACATTGATGATACATCTTTACAATAGGATGGAGTTCCTTTGATTGATCCAATAGATTTGGATAAGGAGAAAGACACTCAAGTTGTTGAGTCACCAGTTAAAGAGGTACATATCAAAAGTGAATGTGTAGAAACAAGTTAGAATAATATTCTGTCACCATCCACCTCATTGTTGTCAAGGTTAACTCCTGATTTAGCGAGTTTTGACACATGGGAAGAAGAAGACCTCATTAAGATCAGCATCATTTCCATGGAAAAGGAAAAGGAGAAACATGTGATGAAGAACCCACACTTTATTGAATCAATAAACATTTTGAATGAGTTAGTTCTTGTTGATAAGAAATTTGCAAAAGTTCAAACTATTGAACATGTAGATAATGTACTAACAAACTTCAAGTCACACTTCACCAGCTTAGTAGAGATAGCTACTAAGATTGTAGAAGATGAGTATAAGAAGGAAATATTGAATGAAGTGGTGAAGAACTTTACCTTGGATCTGAACTCTCTGAAGATTGGATGGTCTATACTGAAAGAGTTGGCAGAAAAAGGGAAGAAAGTTATAGAAAATTGCATGGATAGAGTGAAGCTCACCTCTGAACACACTAACAAGATAAAAGAAGCTGAAGAAATAGTGGAAAACATAAGAAAATTTGTTGAGAATTCCACGCAGGACATAAACATATGCAATAACGTCTACCAAGGACAACTGGACAAAATTGAGAAGGCAAAGATTGAAATAAGCAAGATAAGAGTTAGACAGACTCAGCTGAGAAATGCACTTGCGCCTTCATTAGCAATTCTTATTGAGAACATCAAATAGATAGATAACACAATGTAGAATTATGATCAAGGTCCTTGCTTGGATCTAGTGTAAATGGAGAATTTAACATATGCTTTATGTGCACACCTCCAAACAACTGATGCAATGAAAGCATTCTGGAAAAAAGAGATTCAGTCTCTTCAAGTTGTGTACTCGGATGTATCTATGGAGTAAGTATGAAGACTTACATTTTTTGCACACCTTTTCATTCATTTCAAAGGGGGAGTAGTATAGAATGTGTATATATGGAAAAGTATTTATGTATATATCATTAAGTATATGTATATACAATCATTCTTTGAATGAAGTCATTTTGTGTAACTTAGCCACATTCCTTTGTTGCCATAAATGACAAGGGGGGAGATTGTTGGCAAGTTGACTTCCTGAGGAAGCATGGCATATTTTTCATTTTCAATCATGGAAACAAAGTCAAACTAAGTTTCTGTCAAAGATAACTTAGAAGATAAAATGACTAAGTACAAAATATAGAGCAGTCAGACATATACAGAGATCAACACATCAGCGCACATGTTAGAGACCACACCAGATTAGGCGTGCTTAGGTATATACTCTATGGTGTATATACATGCTATATCCAAATGCACAAGGTATGGAACTTTAGTATGGAAAAGTTACAGACAGATTAGTACACTGCAGTCTAGGAAATAGTCCAAAATCCAGAACACAGAAGCCGACTACTATTTTGGTCAACGTGTATTATTTTGTGATGTTAAGGCTAAGAGCCTTTAGTTATAAGTTTGTAATGATGTAATTAATGTTTTTATAAAAATTCTTGAGCCGACTTGTTCGGAAGCATTGTATATTTTTTTAAAGAAGCCGACTAAGTGTTATGTTTTGGGTCGCGCCTATTCATTTGTAAAGATATAAGTATGTAATGTATTGTTATGTTACAACGTGTAAGAGAAGTTGATTATTGTGCAAGAAGAAGTTACAGAGGTACTATATAATGAAGTTAGAAGATGATATAGCTCTTTAAGGAGTAAGAGCATCCATGCATACATAGAATTGATCAGACAACAGTGTCACTACAACAATTCATTTTTGATATAGTGCATACCAAAATTCAGAGGGTTGTAGCCTTCATATTATTGGGAAGTGAGCCTAGGAAGTGAGCCATCCACCCCTAACAGGTTTATTGTAAAAGACTCCTAACAGAGTCAGACCCTTAACTAGGTCATTGTACTCAATTTGTAAAGACTACTTCTAACAGGGCAAAGGAACTTTAACAGGTTCATTATACCTAGTACAATATTTTGTGGGTAATAATCCCCACCGAAGTTTTCTTTTGATCAAGGTTCTCCGTAATCAAATCACGTGTTATGTGTTCTTGTGTTAAGATTGTTGAATGCATATTTGTTTTATGTTTAATTGGTTGAAATATAAAGAACTGATAAACACTGATTCACCCCCCCCCTCTCAGTGTTTCTAACACATTATATGTTGATGCATAAAGTGAAGCTAATATAAAAAATTGTTCCATTGAAATATCTACTTAGCAAAATAGCTCTAACTGGAAGGATTTCAAAATGGGTAATGGTGCTTAGTGAGTTCAACATTGAGTATGTGGATAGGAAAGTAATAAAAGGTCAAGTTATTGCAGATCAATTGGCTGAATATCCTCTAGAATCTACACATCCAATTCAAGTGGAGTTTCTAAATTCTGAGATTGTTAATGTGGAAGCTAAGACATTGAATTTATACTTTGATGGATCTTACACCCAAAATGGTAGTGGGGCAGGCATTGTTTTGATCACACCACAAGGTTACACAATCCCAAAATCTTACAAGTTATTATTTCCTTGTACAAACAACATTGCGGAATATGAAGCTTTGGTCATAGGTTTCAAGATGGCCTTGGAATGGAATGTCACAGAATTACAATTCTATGGGGACTCTCAATTAGTCATCAATCAAGTCAATAATGAATATAATACCAAGGATGAAAAATTGATGCCTTACAAGAATTGGTGGATGATTGGAAAAATTAATTTGCTTTGATTAATTTTGAACAAATCCCACGTGACAAGAATAGAGCAGCGGATGCAATGGCTACCTTAGCATCTTTGCTTTAAATGCTCTATCAAAATGTGAGGTATGAGTTCTTGGTGGAAGAATTAGTTAAACCAACATTTGACCTACCTGATACCCAAATTATTGCTCTTTTAAATGGACATGACTCACCATGGTATGGACCCATTTATGCCTACTTCAAAGACCAAACCTTACCTATAAACCAAACCCATGCTCAAAAGCAAGATTTTATAAGACAAGTGGCTTGTTATACCATCCTTTCTGACACATTATATCATAAGGGTCTTGATGGAATGCTCCTTAGATGTCTAGAGGAAGATGAATCAGAATTAGCTTTCAAATATGTCTACGAGGGGATTTGTGGGTCACATTTGAGTGGTTTAAACCTAGCTACGAAAATCCTATGCATGGGGTACTTTTGGAAAAACTTAGAAAGAGATGCTTGTCAGTTTGTAAGAGTTTGTACAAAATGTCAATACCATGGAGACATGATCCATGCAACGACACAAGAATTACACCCATTTGTTACACCATGGCCATTCTACCATTGGGGTTGCGATTTGATTGGCATGATCTATCCACCTTCTTCAAATGGACATAAGTACATCCTCACCACAATAGAGTATTTCAATAAATGGGTTGAGGCCTTCCCTTTAACAACTGCAATGGGGAAACAAATTTCAATGTTCATCCTTAATCATATCATTTGTAGATATGGCATTCCCCACACCATCATCACGGATAATGGAAAAAAGTTTAAGAACAAGGATGTAGATAAACTTTGTGACACATTCCATATTACTCATCATTCTTCATCCATTTACTATCCCTAAGGTAATGGACAAGCCAAAGCTACTAATAATAATATCCTCAAAATCCTTAAAAGATCGGTTGGTAAGTCTGGTCAAGATTGGCACCTTCAAATCAATCCAGCATTATGGGCCTATAGAACTAGTATTCGCACCCCGACAAGAGCTACACCTTTTTCATTGGTTTATGGGGCTGAAGTTGTTCTACCTTTAGAAGTTGAAATACCATCCCTAACAGTGTCATTTTATGGATTAATCATGGATGAGGATTATAGGGTCACCCAACTTCAACAATTGGAATTATTGGAGGAACACCAAACTCAAGCTTATGCTCATTTGAAAGTGTATCAAAATCTAATCTCACAGAATTATAACAAGCATATTAAACCAAGAACCTTTCAAGTGGGAGATCTAGTATTGAGGGAGAATCCTAAAAATTAGGTTGATAGAGAAAAGAAAGGAAAGTGGGACTAAAATTGGCTTTGTCCTTTTGTCATTGTTTCTTCTTTTGGAACGGGGACCTACAAATTGGCTGATTGTGATGGTGATGAATTGCAAGAACCCATAAATAGTATACATCTTAAGAGGTTTCACACCTGATTAGATGAAAGAGTATCAAAGCAAAGAGTATCAGTTGAGAGTATTAGATGAGTCAACATCAGATTTGTACATGAGAAAAAGTCAAAATACAAAAAAATCAGAAAAGATCAAAATACCAAAAAAATCAGAAAGTTCAAAAGCCAAAAACATTGGAAAAGCACAAAATCAAAAAAAGGATAAAATTGAGCATGAAGAAATAAAAAACATTTGGAAAGTCAAAAAATGTTGTCTTGGTGAAAAACTAGAAAATAGGCACCTTGATGATAAAAAAAAAAAAAAAAAAATCAAAAAAATCAAAAAAATTGAAAATGAGAAAAAGTGCCTTGGTAGAAAAAAAAGAAATAATCCCAAAAGGTGAAAACATGGAAACAGACGCCTTTTGTCCCTTAGGTCTTTCCTAGTCACATTTGTACATATTGCATTTCATCACCTCATCTTGTACATCCTCATTGCATCGGTCATTTGTGCATAAGTCATAATAAAGCCTCAAAGCTGCATTGTTGCATTCTAGGTCTCATTTCACCCTAAGTTTCACATTGATCACATTTATCACTTGGGGGAAATCATCATGAATTTTGGTACTAAACGGATTTAAAAGTGCACAATTTTGGTCACACAATAGAAGAAAATTTTCCGATTCAAAGGAGAGATATTTTGGAACCTTTGATGGATATCATTGTTCAACCTTAAACAGTTTGATCCTACAACACAATCCTTGAGTTTCATTGACTTATTTTATCAGGATTAAAAACTGACAAACCCTAAATGATCAGCATGTTTGGAGTTCTTTTTGAAAATCTTGATACATTTCAAAACACTTGGAATTTTTGATGAGTTTTTCATTGACTTTTTCGAGTCATGTTCTTTTTAGCTAATCAATGATGTTTTGAATAGATTGGCGATGATGGAGATATGATGTTTTCTTAACTTCTATGTGACTATTTTGAGGAAGATCCTTTAACTTGTGTGGATTCATCTAAGGACATGGTCATCAAAGAACCATCAAGGACATTCATATAGGAAGGAGGGTTAACCTTTGTTTGTTCTCGCAAAAGGATACCTTGGCTATTTAGATTTTTAATATATTAATAACAACATCCACTTGCAAAATTGAATCCGATTAAACCGGTATTCATACTCTCATAGTAGCTCATTCAACTAGTGAGGGTTGTACTCAGTTTCACAGAAGGTTACCAAATGAGATGAAAGTCATATTCATATCCTTATGGTCATAGTGGCACCCATAAGGATTGTATCAACTCCTAGTTCCACAATGCTCAATGATGAAAATATATCTTCATTTGCATTTCTTTAGCAAACCTCAAGGACAATTAGTTTCATTGCATTTTCATGTTAGATTAACGGCTTTTATTTTTAGCATTGTTTTTCCAAGTTCAAGTGGGTTAATTAATGTGGGCGATAGATCAATTCAATGGTTTCAAATCATCAATATGAGATTATATTTTGTATTCATAGAATTAATCATTATTCATTATATATTCATATCAAGAGAAAAGCGAAGAAAAGAAACATTAATCGTTAGTCATCTATCCAATCATCATTTAGGAATTGTATTTCATCAATTAAGTTGCATACATAAAAAAAAGAAGATAGTTGCATTCATCTTACCATTTGCACTAAGTATTGCATCCATATCATTGCATTTCATTAGCCATACATCATGATAACATCACAAAATCATAGAGAAATAAGTTGCATTAACATCATTTGCATCCATCTATCTATGTCATACTCTAAGACATTGCATCCATAGCGTAATAAAAGTAAATGCATCATAGAATCATGTAGATTTGCATAAAAGAAATCTCAAAACAACATCATCAAAGGGGAATCAATGAAAGATCATCGTAGATAAATGTCTATCATCAAATGTCTATAACAAATCTGTATATCAAAGATACATCAAAAAAATGATCCATACATCATGATCCTGATAAAAAATCCACATTATACATCAATACAATATCTAGATATCTTTGGATCTCTATCTATCTCATGACCCAGCAAGGGCACCTAATCCATCTCCCGCGATACCTATACCTGAACTTCCTACACCATCGGGATCCCTGTCACCTGATCTATCATGTGTGGAAGGTGGTTCCTAACAAGTACTATCACTGGTAGGTAACTAAGCTAAAGTAGCCAAAAACTACTACAACATAGTCGTAACATGATCCAATCGACTAGTAACTATAGTCATCCCTTCTTGTAACCCTCTCACATCCTGAACTAAGATGTCCACAATAGGAGGAACTGGAGGTGCCTGTGATGTCTGTGGTACCTAGGATGCTAATGGTACCTATGGTATAGCATGTATCTACGTTCTAATCTATACCTGTGATGAACTAATATGTAGGTCAACTTGTCTCTGTGGAGATGGAGGTCCCTAGGGATCTTGTACCTATAATGGAACCTGTAGAGGGACCTATTTGGCAACCTAAACCTGTTTGTGTCTCTACCTAGCCCACTCTACACCAACTCTGTCATGATCCTTTCTCTGGGGAGGTGTCTGTGCCTGCACTCGCCTCTGCTTAGGCTACCCAAACTGACCACCTCATCCCCTAGCATGACATCCCTGCATTTGAGGTCCTATAGCTCTCTGTCTAATAGGAGCTATAGGTGCTCTTTGAACCCTCTGTCTCCAATGTCTCCAGCCATCTCCATCACCATCATCATTATCTCTTCCATCATCATCTGATAGATCATCAACATCAGGAAGGGGCTCCACTAGATCTATGAATCTGAGGAACCTGTGCCGTGAGAACCACTCTTGATACTTAGTGGACATACCTACATTAGCTACATGTGCCATCATATCCCATCTGATATGCCCAAGCTACTCAATTTGTGCATAGGAAAATTGATAATCAACCTGAGCTCCCCACATGGATCACTCTGCCTATACCCTAGCATAAAGTGCCATACTCTGGGGCATATCCTGTACTTGTCCATACTGATAAAGCACTCTCATAAAGAAAAATATCTCTATACATAGTGGTGATTGACCAATCATCCACAAAGGGGAAAATATATAAGGCAACTCATCATCATCCTCTCACCATCCCTCGCATCCTAAATACGGTCTCTATATGACCTGATCAATATCGTCGATAGTACGATGCCAAAAATCAACCTTTCCTAGATGATGCTGGACAAGCGTACCATCATACAAAAATGCATATGGATAACCTCAGGCCCGCACTCATGCCCAGACAGGTCTAGTGATAGGGATATGCTCCCAAGTCCATAGCTGTAATAGAACTACACCTACTGAGATAGATGCATTGCGCCTGTATACAATCTCATGTAAATCATGGTAAAGTTGGGCCAACATACATGAACCCCAGTCAAATCTCTAAGGATGTGAAATCAAGTCCTCCAATATACGGCCCCATCCGACCACAAATCCACAGCCTCTCCTATTCAGAAGTAACAACCATCCGATAACTACTCCTAGTAATGCTAGTAAAGTAGGAAATGAAGCAAAATGCACCCATGTAATGCAGTCATTCTCAATGGTGTTGTCTTTGACCACCCATCTGCATACACTACCATCATAAATTGAATCATAGTATACCCACTCTCCATGAATCATGATCCTTAGCAATCTGTATATGTCCTTTGGCGTGATAGTCATCTCACAAAGGGGTAGATGGAAAGTGCTATGGTCAGAGTGCCATCGCTCTGCCATAGCTGTCAACAAACCTCAGTTCAACTAAAACTAAGGGAGTTCAATGAGGAAACTGAGATCACATGTCTCAATCATACGTCTATCAGGAAGAGTCAACTCATCGACTAAATCAAATATCCAAGAAACCACACCCTGTACTCGCATTTTACGATAATGTTCCTACATTTTGAAACAAAGTGAATTATATTAGTTCTTTGTATTGGTGGATCATTCTAAGTCAATCAAACACATTACATCTATCCTTTCTCTATTTTGAGTGCATCAACCTATTGTTCCTAACCTCTAGATCTTGAGAAGGGATCAATTTGGCATCACTTTAATCAATCTAATTGTCACATCAAACATTCATCAGTATGATTTTTTCTAATATCCTAAACACTAAGTGACATCATGGAATCACATTTTCTAGCTTGGAAATCAATCAAGTCATCTAGACATTCAATGGAAGGCAATTTATCCTATCTATCTCAGGTTTTACTCAAAATTCCTTATAGGTGGCACTTGACTAAGTGTACATGGCCTTTTATTAGCCCTACAACGTTGAAAATCTCACACGCAGTCCTTTAAACATTGAAAGTGGTGCTTTACATTTTAAGCGGCCTTTTAAAGTCCTGGGTAGATTTCTAACATTCCTACGCGGCTTTAGAATCCTAAAATAGTGAAGGGTTTTATAGGCGATGTTAAAATCAATGGATTGCACATTTTGACCTAGTTCCTAGGTGGTTTTGGATTGTTCCTACGTGGCTTTGTAACGTGCGGAGGAAGAATTTTACTATTCTAGGCAGTTTTTAAGATTTCCTACGTGGCATTTTAAAAATTCTATTCTAAAATACATCAAAATCATGCAATAAATTCTATTAAATGGAGCAATAAATGCACTAGGAAGGTTGAAATCACTCACCGAAGGTCCATAGTCAAGAGGTCTCTGATAATGGTGTGCTCTCTCAAACTGATGCTCTTGTATGGGGATCACCATCACTGTCAATCGTCACAGGATCAGAGCAAAATCTCAAATAGTAAAAAGTGAAAATGAATAATAAATTTGGGTTTTTTTAACCTATTTAAGCTATTTTACCCTAATTTTGAAGATTTTTGACTCAGTTGGACTAAATTGCATATTCTGCACACTGGGGCATCTTCTGACATCTTTTTTAGCATCATTGTTTATCATAAATGAAATCATCTTGAGATCATAATCATGAGCATTTGAGTTGCAAAGCACACACATCTTGAGAATTTGAGCTAGATTAGGAATTTTTGTATTAATTTCTCATTCTAGGGTTGTCCTTGAGAGAGATTAAGGTTGAGAGCTCTTTCAACAAAGCTTAGTTAGAGAACGATGAGATGTCATGGATTTAATTGCAATTCTTAGGCTAAATTGTTATTTCTTTCCATATAATTATAGTTGTTAATCCTAATTTCATGAAGGTGTAAATTATCACACACACATGTTTCCAAACTTGTTACAACCAAAGCATACACCTCTAAAAGGTCTGATCTATTCTTTAGGTTCTTCAAGAGTAGGTTTTTCTACATCAATCTTTGCATCTAGTTTCTCTTCTTGATTCTTGGAACATTTAGTTTTATTGAATCCAATACCAGTCATATCTCCTTTAGGTTTCTGTCTGTCTCTTTGTTCATCAATCAAGTCACTGCTCATGTGTTGTTTCTCAATGTGTTTCTTTGTCTCAACAAGTTCAAATTTTATGATCTGATTGTATTTCTCCACTTCTAGATACTTGTTCTTGTAATGGTAAGCCTCATTCTTCATTTGTTCCATCAAAGCATTTACATTTTTCAAAGATTCTTCAATATTTTTTTTAGCATCCTTTTCAAATTGAATTTCTTTGGAAATGGCTTCATTCTCAAGCTTCAGAGTGTCATACTCTTCTTCAAGTTGTTTCATCTAATCTAGATTATCATTATCTAAATATTCTTTTATCTGAACCATAAGGTCTTGTCTCTGATTTTTGGAAAGATCAAGTTGTTCTTTCAATTTCTTTATGAATCCATCTTTTCTCCTTAATTTGAATCTTAAGCCATCATTTTCTTCATTTTCCTTATCAAGGTCTTCAAGTGCATCTTCAAAGTTTTCTTGCAAACTATCTGAATCCATTTTGAACTCCCTTAAGTTGTTAATCTTTCTCTCCAAGGGCCAAAATCTCTGATACCAATTGTTAGGATTAAGTAATACTGAGAGGGGGGGGTGTTGAATAAGTATTACATCACTTGAAATAAACTTTAAACCAATACAACATAAACCATAAACATACTGAAATTAAAAGAACACAAACAAATAACACAGTACTCATAACACCATTATTTGTTGTCAAGGAAACCCTGGCCAAGGGAAAACCCCGGTGGGGATGGTACCGACAAGCATACACTAAAGTATAATGTCCCTATTAGGAAACCTATCCCTCTTAGGAAATGAATATTACATAGTACAATTCCTTGTTAGAGGAATACAACCCTGGTAAAGGTATACAACAACTTGTTAGGGGCCAACTGACCTTACAACTCTTACATTAAACTTATGTTACAAATGTGTTCTCAGTAATGAAAAAAAACAAGCATCTCCAATACTTAGATAGTTCCAGTCATAGCTCTGTAATGATCTTTGTCCAACCTCTTCTTTTCCATTCACATATCTTATATCACATATCCATCCAATACATCAATTCCTTCATTTTCCCAACAAAAGTCTTCATATATATATATATATATATATATATAGATATATATA
>MU226880.1:5391062-5430619 GCA_018584345.1 Thuja plicata | reverse complement strand
ATTATTGGATGAATTATCCTCAAAAAAGGAATTCCATAATTCCATGTGAAAGGACACTTATGTGGCAATAATTCACCCTTTTATTTAAATAATCTTTGCTTATTTGTCTCAAATGGAGAATGAAGAGGCCACTGTTTCTTTTCAAGAAACTCTTCACTCTCTATCCATGATTTTCTATAAATTGGACTTCTTTTCTTCATTAGAGAGGATGATTTTTGGAGAGCATCAATATTATAGTCAATTTGCATTTCAGTTCTTTCATGTTTCAAGCTTTATTTGCATAATTAGGCTAGTTTTAATTGGAATTGAAGATGTTTTATCTTTCATTTATGATTTATCTAACATCTCATTTTGGTGCTTTCAAGCTTCTTACATCCATTTCAAGTTCAATTTTAGCTTAGAAGCAATTCCTTTCATAGCTTACAAGCATTTCATTTCTAGATTAAAAGCACTTTCTTTCTTAGATTAATTGCATTTTACTTCCATAGAGTAGCTGCAATTCATTCTTAGATTAGTGTCATTTGCTTTCATAGCTTAAATTGCTTCTCAATTCATAGATTAAGAGCATTTTCTCATAGACTAATGGCAATTTTGTAGATTTAATGACAATTCTTCTCTTCTTGTATTCTTAAAATCCTCCATGTTAGCAATGGTCAGGTTGTTGGCTCTCATTCTGAGGGTAAAACTCAACATCCACAACTAATTAGGAGGCAATAGGTCGCCTCAATCGAATTTGTAGAACAAACAATTCATGTTTGTCTTTGTGAATTGAGAGATTGTGTAAAGACTATGTTGTGTTTGTGTTGAATTTAGAGGTCTACATTTAGCATATAACACTTGGCATGTCCTTCTATAGAATGCACAACTAGAGATGCATTTTCTTGTTCTTGTTCTTTCAGAACTTCATCCTCTATCAAATTCTCACAAATACCTCTTTGTCTCACTAGCTTAGTGATTTGGATATCAATGTCATACTCCATGGCTTTGGTGATCCAACCAGCTATTTTTTCATTCAGGCCCCTAGAAAGCAAGGAATCTTTAACACTAGGATGAGTAACTCTTAATTGTAACTTGCTGTGAGTGAACAAATATCTAAAATTTTTAAGGATTTTTACCACAACAATTACATGTTTCTCTACAAAAGAGTATCTTTTTTCATACTCTTCCAAGCCTTTGCTAAAGAAAGCAATACGCTGCTCCAATCCTTCAGAGTTCTTTTGAGTTAATATTGCAGATATGGCATCAGAGCCTCCATAAGCATAAAGGATAAAATCCTTACTTAAATCAGGGTTCAACAAGGCAAGAGCCTCTGTTAGAGCTTCTTTGATAGCTTGGAAACTATCCCTCCCTTCTTTTCTCCAGTTGAAGACTGAGTTCTTTTTTAACATAGTTGTCAAAGGTTTGAGTAAGTCTACAATGTTAGGAAAGAAACACCTAACAAAGTTAATCCTTCCTATGAAAGATTGGGTAATTTTATTATGATGTGGTAGAGGTAATTCTAGAATAGCTTCAATCCTTTCAGGGTCAACTGTAATTCCTTGTTTGGATAAAATATATCCCAACAGTTTTCCTTCATGGACTGCAAACACACATTTCTTGGGATTAAGAGAAATCCCAAACTGTCTACACCTTTCAAATATTTTCCTCAAATGTTTGATATCGTTTGATGAATGTTTAGAATAAATATTTATATCATCTAAGTAGACCAATACAAACTTGAACATGAGGTTCTTAAAGGCCATATCCATTGCCTTTTGAAAAGTAGCGTCTGCATTTGACAAACCAAAAGGCATCTTTTGATAGGCCATGGTTCCCTATTTGGTTGTAAATTTAGTCTTATATTGATCATCTTCATGAATCAGGATTTGATTGTACCCTGAATAGCCATCCAACAGTGAGAAGCATTCTGATCTAGAAACACACTGTAGAATTTTTCCACAGATGGCAATGGATGGCGGTCCTTTAGGTATGCCCCATTTAAATCCCTAAAGTCAACATATAATCTTAGCTCCATTATTCTTCCTAATAGGAACAAGGTTAGAAACCCAACTAGTATTCTTTATGGGGTAAATAATACCACTTTCTATTAATTTGAGAACCTCTATGTGCATAAGTTGTTCTATCTTGGGATTGACAAGTCTTTGCTTCTGTCTTACTGGTTTGGCATTTGGCTCCAATTCAATAGTATGTTGAGCAAGTGCATGTTTGAAACCCTTTAGGTCTTCATATTTCCAGGAAAAAACATCACTGAACTCTTGAAATAATTATACATAAGCATGTTTCTCTGAATCAGTATTAATCTTCCCAAATTTCAAACTTTTACCTGGCTCCAACTCTAGGTTAGTGAAATGCTCTTGGTGAACTACCAGGCCAACCTTACTCTTTTTTTCTTGGTCATCTCTGTTGAAGATAGATTCTAAGGTGACAAGTCCTTTTGGCATTTTATTTTATTTTAGTTGTACCACTTGGTCACCATAGTTCTGCATTAATCTATCTTGGTTATGCTTTGAAAAGACATCCTCTTCAAATAAGAACTGCAAAATTTGCTCATCATTGTCAAACACTTGCCAATTAACATTATTATTAGTAATAGAAGGCCTAAAAATCACTATAATATGTTGTTGAACCTTTTGCATTGAAATGCTATTAGGGATATCATATTGTGATCCAATAGAAACTAATATATCTAATATATCTGCATTCTTATTCAATTTTCTAGGGATTGCAATAATGTTGAAAGAATGGAAATTTCCAATTGCATCCCAAAATTGATGCTTGTATGCTCTCATCATATCATTCTTGGTTGCAATTATCCCTCTTACTTGGCTGAAAACTAACTCACTATCACCATAAATGTTTAGGGCTTTGATCCCTCTTTTCATAGTCCACTCCAGTCCATTCACTAGGATTTCATATTCAGTAGTGTTGCTAGTGCAAGAGAAACTGAACCTAAAAGTTGTATAATATTTTTCCCTTTTTGGAGAGACTAGCATAACACCACAACCAGAGCCATGTCTACATCTAGCACCATCAAAGAATAGCTCCCAAACCTGGTTGTTCTGATCTTCTGACTTAGTGTCTATTTTGAAAATATTTGGTTCTATGAATTTATTCTCTTGTACTAAATAGTATCCCAGACCAGCATCCCAAATAAAATTGGCTTGGGCCTCTGAGGTTCTTTATGATTCTAAATCATCTAGATAGATATCGGGGATATCTTCTTTCTTATTTTTTTCTTCTCTGATGATTGGGAAATCATTACTATCAAGTGCAAGGAAGCTTGTATTGAGTACATTGGACACATAAGGTTCTATATGGTGTGCTTCCAATGAGTCAGACTTGATAGTAACCTTAGTTCCCTATTTTGTATGGAAAAGCATGTGAGAGTAGTCAAAAGAAAGATATCCTCCTCTTGGCTATGAACTCCCTTGATAAACATATGGAAAATAAGGCAAGGAGTTCTATGATGTATATTTGAAGTGGGATAGAAAAATTGGGGCTTGCATGGAGAATCAAGCTTGTGTCCTTGACCAAACCTATGGTGTTTACTGAAGAACCATCAAGCTGGGTCACCTTCTTTTGGAAAGGTTCATATTTAAGTCCCAATTGGTCAGCTACTTTTTTGGGCATGATAGAGCTAGTAGCCCCACTATCTACCATACAATTATGTACTAAATATTTTTCAATAATTAGAGATACATAAAAAGGGGGTGGTTTTAGGTTCCTACCTTGTATGCCATCTGGCTTGAAGTTTCTGCTTGAAGTCTCCTTCTTTTCTTGATCAGTGTTGACCAACACTAGGTTAGAAACTTCCCTTGCTATAGGCTACTAAGGAATTACCTCTTCAGTCATGTTGCTTTCTTCAATATCTCAGGTTGTCCTGGAATAGCCAAAGAGTCCCACATAGACATAGTGACATTTGACTTTTTCATATTGTCTACAATGTTGAAGGGTATTGCTATGTGTACTCTTTGGTGTGTCTTCACTGTGATAGGCTCAAGTTCCTTGAAAAATTGGTCTTCTTTGACTAAAACAATGGGATTCTTCTTTAGTATGGTAGGAACATAAAGTTGTGATGTATCTGTAGATGTAGTAGCTTTAGCTTCATCTCTTGCTCGCTCTATGTCTTGAGCTCTTCTCTTAGACTGAGTGTTGGCTGCTATTGTGGATTCACCATTTACTCCATTGAAGTCTTGCTGCTTCTAATTGAAGAGAGAAGTCTCATTGTGTTTTTCTTCTTTCTAAGGAACTGACTCATTAAAAGAAGCCTCTGATTGAGTATATGAGGAATTTTGAACCATCAATGCTTGCTTCATCCACCCATTTGAGCATGTAGCCTGATTATGTGACTGATTGCAAGGAAAACACTACCAGTCATTAGCCAAGAATAGATTATTATGACTTGGAACTATATCTATAGTTGGATTTGCAGAACTAAGAGGCATGGGATTGTATGGTTGGAATAGCCTCTAATTGAAGTTATGCCTTTGACCTTGGTAATTTCCTTGGTATGGTGGCTTGTTTTTCTAATAAGATGGTCTCTGATTTTGATATTGTTGGTTGGGACTTTTATTCTATCCCTGGAAGGGTGGTCTATTACCTTGACTCTACTTCTTTAGATTGGTCAACTCTTTGGTTAGATTCTACAATAGATTTGTGATTTCTTGTTGACTACTTTGTAACAAGTTATTTGTTGGTTGTTGATCACTTTTCATTGCTTGTAGTTCTTGGGAAAAGTCTACTTTGGATTCCTCATAGATAGTGCTCGTGTGAGGTGTTACTATAGTGGGTATGGGAGTATATGGAGGGATAATCAAAGGCATGTTTGGTTGAATATTGGGAAAAATATGCATGGGCGGCCTTGGGGCTATCATGCCTTCTTGGATTAAACAATTTTTAGCCCTAATAGCTATGTCAAAGGCCCGAGGCAATGAAGTACCTCCCATGGATTGAATCATGATAGAGATATTGCTATTCAAAATTCTCAAGAAATATAGGAAGGCATGGTCAGCTGAAGGTCTTACTGAGATAGGAATTCTATTCCATGTCTTAAGGAATATATTATTAAAGTCTGTCATATGTTCTTGAGGAGCTCTTTTAATGGTTGTTAATTGCTCAACCAGAGATAAATGATCTGATTTATCCTTAAAATATATGCTTAATAATTCACCTATTTTATCCCATGAATCAATTGAACCAATAGCTAAAGTTATAAACCATTCTAAAGCATTACCTTTGAAAGAGGATTCTAATAGCTTGGTAGCCACATCTTCTTCTGTAATATGATGCACACTGCATATGGTGGCTACATCTCTTATGTGTTCACATGCCATTGTCTGTCCTTCTCCTATGAAGTCAGAAAGGCTTTTGAGTGCTGCCAAGGGCACATCATGATGTTGAGAAAAGTTCAAGGGACTTCCTTGATTTAAGGGCATAAAGGCAAACTGTTTGGCCATTGCATGAGCTATTACCTACTGGGAAGCAAGTGTGTGAGTTGTATTTGGGTCAGGTAGGGGAGTTGAATCTTCTTGTAGCTCTCTAGTTAGAAATCTTCCTCTCCTTCTTGAATGAAAATGCAAAAGTCTCCTTTCTGCAGTAGGTGATGTAGACTGAACCCTCCTTGTAGGGGATGCTCTCTGAGATGATCGACAATATCTTCTAGTTAGAGGCATCTATGAGAACTCAAAGGGCTTTCAACTTCTTGTCTCAACCTTTCTCATAAAATTTTGAATAGGAATGGATCTTATGTTCTCTACACCAGTGGAGCTGCCAGATATGCTTTGAAAAAGAAACCTCTTTAGGTCAATACCATGCAATCACCATATCAGAGATAGCATAGTTTGAAAGATGAACTTTTATGTCCCACCAGGTGTGCCAAAATTGTTATACACTAAATTTTCACCCTATTAAATCTCTCTTGGTCTTGATAATCTAGTATAACATGGGAATCACTTCAAGGTTGTGGAACCTATGCTAACTTGAAGTGAAGCCTTCAGATTCTAGGTTGGTTCTTCTTGGATAATCACCTAATATGCTCTTTAAAATTGAAAGTAAACTTTAAGGAAAAAGGATAGAAGGAGTACTTGAAAGGGAAATAACTGAAAGCAAATTATTCTACTAGGTGATACATCAAAGTTAACTTGAAATATGACACAGTAACCAAACTAGCATAAAGGCTCTCAAATTTAGTAGAACATAATCTTTCTAAATAGGATTGCATAAGTATTTCACAGAGAGGTCTGGAATGGAAAGATGATGTTGGAGGGAAGATAAAATTTCACAGGCAATAAAATTCCCAAGAAAAGTTAGACACAGACTGTGACCTGCAAACAAACATTCACTTCAGCAAATAGGCACAAGAGAGACAAAGTAACTAGGGATAAACAAAATCCATAGGGTAACCTAAATCAAATCACACACAATAGTTCACAAAGATGCTGAAAGGAAGAAAGGCTCAGGAACTTTAATATTTCTCTAGCATAAGAACTATATATATTTTAGTAAGAGAAACACAGATAAAGAAAAGCTTGAGGGCAGATAAAATGCCACAGAAAGCTCATACAGAACATAGATTTTAAAACTAGGGTTTACAATAGATTTTGCATAAACAATGTAGAAACCCTAAATCTATCAATTCTTCTCATTAATGCATGTAGAAATATCTGAGATGATCAGATATATCTTTGAATATCTTTCACTTTTATATTAACACAGTTTGAGAAGTTGGCTCGACCAATCCCTCTATTTGTATCTTTGAAAAATCACGCCACCGCCGTGGGCTCTAAAATTAGATCTTTTGAATTTTAAATATTTTAATATGCAATGATCACAGGTGGCACGAGCTGATATTATCAATGGATTAGAAAATATCTAATCTTTCCTTTTAAAACATACCCGTCGATCTCCTATCTTTCTCTTTATCTTTTTTAACTTTGGCTTTAACTCAGGTTCACTTCCCTTTAACTCTGGTTGCCCAAAATACCTTATGTCGCTGAGTCAGGATAACATTCTATTAACCCTGAGTTTACAATAAGACCTCGCGACTACCGCGAGATGAAAACAAGATCAAATGACTAGAGTTAAGTCTCATATCCTTAAGAGAATATTATATTCCCTTTGGAGACTTAGCGACCATTATGATCTTAACCTGACTCACCTTTTACTTTGGGTTCCTTATCAAGACCTGGCGACTGCATAGTCTCGCAATCTATTAACATTATGCTTAACCATGATTTCCTTACAAGACTCAGCGACAACCACAAGATAATCTTTGCATCGATGGTCTATGTGAAATCTCATAAACTTTTCTAACCTTTTGACTTTCTTTGGAGACTTAGCGACTAAGCACATAATACCTGGGCCCATTCATTTCCATGTGTCACTCTATCATTTGTTTATGACTACCTCATCCACAGATTCCACCTTGTCACTATTTTTTCCCCTAGAAATCTACCACATGATTTTCATGTGTCATCTCCTACAAGTTGGATCTCAATCACCCTAGGTTTGAATCTAGCTTAACCTTGATTAACTGAAACTCTTAAATCACTGAGTCGCTGAAACATTTGGTTGACTTTGGGTTCATTACAAGACTTCACGACTGAAAGGATCTTAACCCAACTGGCTCGAACTTAGGCTACATCTACAGGGTTAGAAAATACATCAAGTCATGAGCACTTTGAACCTTTTGTTAACTGAGGGTTATGTCAGGAGACTTAGTGACCACCGTGAGATCACATATCAATCTAATGATCATCGCTAAGTCTCGATAGCCTGAGAGGGTATTCCTTTTCTTTGGGAGACTGCACGACAAAGGCAATCTCATAATCACTGAACAACATGGAATATTCCTTTTCCCTTGCATGACTAAGAGACTAAAAGATATGAAAATGTGGACATGCTTAAAGGATAAGCCACTTGGAAAAGGTAACAGAGAAATAGAACAAGGTGAAGGCCAACAAGGTTTATCTTGAATTTGCGTAGGTTTTTCAATACTTAGGCCATTTTTTCATGAATTGGGGTAAAAAAGAGGGCCTAGAAACTTGAAGAGGGTGATTTAGAAATAGGAAATGTGCAAAATTTACAAGCATGGATCTACCTTTGTGGGAGCAATATTTTTCTCCACTTGTAGCCAGAATTCACATGTAAATGGAAAATTTTGGGTAACAGTATTTTGAATGTTGTATTGTTTTCCAAAAGACTAAGGGCACTTCTTCCAATTCTGGTCTCTATGGACCCCTTCCCATTCCTAGTAGGCCATGGTAATGTCATAGTATAGATTTTGTGGTTGGCTTACCAAGGACAAAATAGGGATATCATAGCATCTATGTCATAGTAGAAAGATTAAGTAAGATGACACATTTTGCACCTTGCAAGACTATCCATGATGCTTGTCAGATTTCTCAACTCTTCCTCAAGAAAGTAGTACACATAGATGGATTTCCTCTCAGTATAGTATCTGAAAGAGACTCAAAATTTATGAGTCATTTGTGGAAGACATCATGGCATAATCTTGGCACCAATCTATCTTTTGGGTCTGCATACCACCCTCAGACAATTGTTCAAAATGAGGTGGTAAATAGGATTCTAGATAACCTTCTAAGGTGCCTCACTAAGGAATATAGTCAGAATTGGGATCAAATCTTAGCCCAAGATGAATATGCATACAATGATATAGTTAACAGGACCAATGAGAGAATCCCATTTGAAGTTATCTATGGGATGCATCCAAGGGATATTTTGGAGCTCAGAGAGTTAGGAGATGGATCCTCAAGGAGTGGCTATGCAAACGATTTTGCCATTAAACTGAAAGAGGTCCATGACTCAATTAAGAAGTCACTGATAGAGAGCAGTGCCAAGATTAAGTAGAAGGTTGATGACAAGAAGAAAGATCTTCAATTCCAACTAGGAGATCTTGTGATGGTGCATTTGAACAAGGAAATATTGTAGAAAGGAGTCCCTAACAAGTTGCAAATGAGGAGGTTGGTACCCTATACTATTCTGGCTAAATATGGGAACAATGCATAAAAGGTGAAGCTTCCCTAGGACATAAGAATTTCTCCTATCTTTAATGTAGTAGACCTAGTACTATATAAAGGTCTGGTCTCTGATCTAGATCAGAGTCTTACTGAGGTGATACATGAAGTAGAAGGCCTTTACTTAACTTCCACATCATCTTTAAAAGAAGATAAGGTACTGAGTTCAAGGGTGAGCACGAAGACCAAACATAAGACCTATTGGGAGAATTTGGTCAAATGGAAAGGGAAAGAAGATGCAGAGGCTACAAAGGTCAAAAAGACAAATTTCAAGAAGTTAGAAATTGATCCTAAGTTGATTAGTCCATTAATGACTTAAGTTATTTTGTTTGGGAGTATGGTGTAGGATTACCTAGGACATTTCTTACGGTCCTATGTTTTTTTTTTGGCTTGTACTGACCCTAGCTAGGTCAGAGGTGTTTTTAGATACATTAGAAGGTCTTAAGTGTGTGTTTTAGAGGATCTAGGTTAGACTTGATCTAATCTAGAAGTGGTTTGTTGTTGGTTAGTTGTTTTGGCATTAAGTCTCTTTTGAGGCTCAATTTTGGATTTTGGGCCAAATGATTTAAAATTCTTAGGAAAGAGTGTAATTAAGCCTAAAATGGCTTCTATTATTATTTCCATCATTCTATGAAGTTTAGAGGTCATTTCAATAGGTTAGAAGCAAATTTGTAAAAATTGTCAAAATGTTGTCATGACAACATTTGCAACTTTGCAAAGTTGCATGACAACATTGTCCAAATGAGGACAAAATCAATGTTTCAAGACATGGTAGGTATCCTAAACACCTTCACCTATGAGGAAAAGTTATAAAATCTCTAAGGATCCCAAAAAACAAAGTTAGAAGTTTTGTTAAAGAAGTAGAAGTCAGTTTCCATAGCACTGTGTTTTACTGGTTTCTTGAATAGTTAGAGTAATTTACTTTGAAAGATCCTTTAATGGATTGAATCCACTATATTCATGTGGGATTATTATGATTATTCTTATTTTCTTTCATTGTGCATTGGTTTTAAGTTCATTTATTTACATTAGTTTAGGTTTGTAAATAATTTTGTAAGGTAGCTAGTCTCTAGCCTATCTAGGACTGCATTGTGGAAAAATGCCTCCCACATGAAACCCTACTGTGGAATCACCATGAAATTTAGGGAAATGTTAGGAAATACTATTTAAAGTTTAAATATGGAAGGAGAAGGCATGGAATTTAATTTTTCTATTTTTGTGAGCAAGCCCTAGGCGAGTCTAGAGTAACCTAACTAGGTGTTTGCAAGTGTTATCTGGTGTTTTATTGCAGGGGTTAGATTGATTTGATGAATCCAAGTACTTTTGGGGTGTCATTAGAGTCATGAAGAGACCCTTTAGGAATTTTTTAACTTTTCCAATCCATTTTAAGAAATTTAGAAGCCTAAATTAGTTGACTGGTTCATTGAGAGCCTAATAGTCCTAAAAGCCCTTAAATGTAGGAATCACCTGTACATATTACTTGGACAAGGGAGACATCCAAAAAATTGAAGAAATCCATAAAGGGTTTCTAAATAAAACATATTTGTATTGGGTTGTTTGGGAAAGTTTTCCAATTTTGGGCAAAAACTAGTGAAATAGGCCTAATAAACCTAATAGGCCTAAAAGTCAAGACTGAACCAAGAATCTTGAAATTGATGTTCAAGACCTTGATACCCCAAGATAAAGGGATCAGGTTGAGTTTTTAGAAGGTGTGGGAAGATATTGAACCCCCTACAAACACTAACTAAGCAAGTAAGCAAGAAAAGCACTTGGGTGGATCTAAGAAGGAGTTGAGAAGGGATAATTACAATAGTGATAGTTACCCTAGTGAAGCACTAAGAGATGCCACCTTATGAAGGGGAATTTAAGAATTACTAAAATAGATAGAGGAGGACTTGAAAGATCCTAGGAGTTAGGGTTAGGTTCTTGGAAGGATTGGGAACAGTGAAGGTCCTGATCAAGGAGTGTAAGCACACTAAAGTGTAAAGAAAGATGTGTAGATTGACGTATGTGAGATATTGTTGAAGAAATTTGAAGACAGCATGAATGATATAAGGAGTGAAAATACAAACACATTGAAGTTTGATTCATTACTGGTATGCATATACTTTAACTTTGAGAACTTATTTCCATTAGCTGGAAATGTGACATGGAATGTTGATAAATCTACCATTTATCAAATCAATGAGTACTTTCAAAATCTAGGAGAGAATCTTTACATTGTTATGAATGATTAATTCTATAATTTCCAAACAAAAATGCATCATAAATTTAGAGTTTCACCTCAATTAGTTGAGAATTATCATGATTCTATTTGTTTTGAGGTAGACACCGACTGATGTATTATCAAGGCAGTTGATCCTAGAGGTATTTGGATACAACCTATGGGATATGAGATGGTCATAGACATTGCATCTTAATAGATTGAGACTATGTTGGGTAAGACTATTATAAAAGAGATAAGAGATATGGAACATATGAAGAAGTTAAGGATAAGATCAAGAAAGGTATCTTAGTACCTAAAATTCAAAGAAAATAGAGAAAGATGATTGGTAATCCATTTAAGAATTTGAGAATTGATAATAAAAAATATGAGGCAAAACCCTCTGATGTGGAAGGAAAAAAACAACAAGTGTTGAAGCCTTCATCGAGCCCCAAATCTAGTAGATCATCAACAAGGTCTATAGCCTCATCAAAAGAAAAGAAGACTTATGTTGAACTAAAAGGGAAGACATATGTAAGAGTAAAGAAGGCAAACACTAGACCGAGGAGAATACTTAAGCTAAATCTAGAAAATCACACAGAGATTGAAGATTTAAGAAAATTCAAAGTTGAGAAGAACAAGCCTCCACCAGGAAGTCTAGATGAAATGTTAGACACAATGAAGAATTATGGAACATTTGGAGGAATGAAGAAAGAAAATTACAAACCTCAAAGAAAAGAGAACAAGGTAAAAATTAAAGATGCAATTGTTTTCTCTTTACACAAATTCAGATATACACCACTTGAAGTTATCAAGTTTTTGCTTATTGAGTTATACAAAAACATAGATGCAAGATGGTAATATTCTATGAATGCAAAAACAATGAGAGAAAGATCTCTCATGCTAACTATACACAATCTATATGTACAAGAAATTGAAGAGATATTGAAATAATACTCTAAATGATTCCTTGTGAAAGGAATATCTCTAAAGATTATGGTAAGAGAATCAGAGAAAGTACAGTTAGATATCGATGCAAAATGGAGAGAGATATTCGACATCAAAGAGATTTAATCTCAAGCTGAGAAAGGAAAGGATAACATAACCGATGAAGTTGTCAAAAATGATCAAGGTAAGAACAATCCTATTGACTTGACATTGGACACCGATGAAGTTATCATTGAAAATATTACTGACAAAGATCCAGGAGATGATATATCTGAATATGAAGATGTTATGGAAACCAAGGATACAGATACATAACTAATGAATGTAAGTGATAAGGCTACTACTAATATTTTATAGGTTGTGTTCTGTATGCTCAATAACAAGGGTTAGTATCAACTATTTACAATGAGGGTTAAACATTCGATAATACTAAGAACGAACCTGCGAACAATAAAATGACAAGAAATCAAGGAGGAATACAAACGAATGCAAACCAACAAAGCTCAAATCTTCTACTGTCTCTCTCTACTCCTTCTAAAATTATAGTGCTTGATCCATCACTGTGTAAGACAATTTATTTGAAGATTTATTGATTGATTTGATTTGATTTGAATACAAATTGGATTGCTGACAAAGTTGAGTCATATGAGTGCATTGTTCATTTGTGAAGCTCATGATTTTGACCTTTGAATGGTTGGCTTGAATTTTAGCTCCATTCACTTTTTGATAGATTGGATAGCTGATAAAGCTGAGTCATATGAGTCCATTGCTGATTTCGGAATCTCATGATTTTGACATTGATTGATTGGCTTGATTTACTTTCACTTGGTTGATAACCGAACTGGTTTTATTGCTATGATATTTTGCAATTTTTGATTTATTTGATGAAGATTAATTTTTTTCAGGACAATTTTCTCTTTTTAGGATTTTTTGATGACTTTAGAATTGCCCCCTAGGCTAGTGGACTAGTACAAACCATGTAAAAGTGTTGATTCTCAGAGGGGATTGTGCTTCTGAAAATAGCTTGGGTAGCCAGTCTTGCATGCAGGGAGTTTAAGCTTTGATCTTTGGATTTCATTGAGGGAAAAGAAATATTTTAGCACTTGGCACATATTTTCTAGGTTTTCACCAAGGTACCTACTCAATAGTGCATGTTTTCCCAGTTTTCACTGAGAGAGCGATTATGTTTCTCTTTACTATTCTCTTCTTCCTTTTTGTTGTCACCAAGGGGCCTATTTGTCAGGTTTTCACCAAGGTAACCTTTTGTATTTTTTGATTTTTTTTTATATTTTCTATAAATGTAGATAAGTGCCTTATAGTTGGTATGCACCACTATTGAAAGATGTGATAATGACATAAGTTCCTAGCTAGTTAGGCTTGAAATTCCCTGGTTTTACCCTTTTTGCTTGGTTCTTTTAATTTTCCATAAGTGCAAGGTCTCCTACCTCAAAGGTTCATGGTCTTACCTTCTTGTGATAGTTCCTTCTTAGTCAATTTTGATAGCCTTGTAAGTGGTTGAGTACATTCTATCTTCTCTCATTGAACAATTCTAGTTCATTGAGTCTTGCTATTCTGTAGTTTTCATCTGAAATGATGTTTTCCAATGATATTCTTAGGGATGGGATTTCAACTTCGAGGGGTAGGACCTTCTTTGATGTTAAAATGAATTTAGAATAACTGATAGGGGAGGGGTGAATTATTTATCCTCAGGTCTAGATGTAGCAAATAAAAACTATCTGTATTTCAGATCTACTCGGCAACAATAGTATAAATCAACAACCTTAATCAAGCAGTTTACTGTCAATTGAAATTTACTTGTAGTAACATAACAGTAAAGTAAACCCTAAGAATTCACACAAGTTGACACAAGTATGTAACATGGAAACCCAATATGGGAAAACCACCAGTAACATGCTACCAAGTTTTCACTCTTTTGAAGTGATGCCCTGTGACGAGCCAACCCTGTGAAAGGATACAATAACACACTGCTAGGTGTGACCTGGTTAAAGGATTTAATCACCCTGTCAGGAGTGGCCTTGTTAGAGGAATTAGAACATTTCAATTTGAATTTCACCTTGTTAGAGGATTTATACAAATGACTGTTAAGTCAACCTTGTTAAAGGATTTAACTGATACAATGGTAAGAAAGTAATCAGTAGTTGTGATCTGGTACATACAACTTACTTTGCAAATTCAAATCCATTTATAGGTCTGATGTTAACTTATTGGATAGCCTGCATTATCATTTCAACCTTCTCATTTTCTTGGAAATGCATCAAGCAATCACACATGCAACATTTTTGCCTCATCCTTTTTCCTTCTCTGCTAGATCATGCCAAACAGTAATTCAACTATGCAACTCTTTTGCATCCACTTCTCATTTAGCAACACACTTTAACACACCAAATGAATAACCCCTTGAGGTTATCATATACCTCTCTATTTAGGTTAGATAAATCTTTTTCCACTTAAACAAGATTGTAGATCTTAGGTTAGGTCAGATCCAACGGATCATCCCATCTTTGCATTACATTTACTTCTCCAAAGTAGTCTCTAATTAAATCTTGAAACCATGTATTATTTACAGTTACCCATACATTAAATGACATGGATTAATCTTTAATTAACATTACATATCCCAATGAAATCAAATAAGTCGGACAAAGATCTCAAATCTCATCATTAATCCAATTAATGTAAGTCGGCCAACATCACTGTTTCCACTCAGCAATTTCAATGGTGCTCACTATTGAGAAACTTTGCTTGTCATGAACAACTTTACTTGGCACAAGCAACTTTTCTCGGCACAAGCCAAACTTGCTCGGCACAGAACAACCATAAAAACTGTCTTTGAAAGATAAACAACTAATTACTTTTCCAGAGTGCCAACTGATCAAATACCCTTTTAGTTGCCTTAACTCAACTATTCACTTGGTATTCTTGTTAAATCTTCTTCATAAAAAATAGATATGGTACTCAAACAGATAACATTAGTCTCACCAGTAAAGGTTTGATAACAATAACAAAATAACAATTGCTTGCATTGTCACTTTCCAACAATCTCCCTCTTTGGCATTGATGGCAACACAAAATATTAAAACAATGATTTAACAAGCATAGTTACCAACCAATCCAAAAATTCACCTGTGTTCCTTGATATGAATGAATCTTCATTAATGTCTTTAGCTTCATTCTGATTCTTATCTGTAAAAAATTTCTCCCTTTGTGTTTGTATTACACTGTCATCATCTATAGACTCCCTCTGAGTAGATAATCACTTCAATGTTTTCAATAGTAACTTTTGCCTCTATATAGGTAATCTCTCCCTTCACTTCTTCCTCTTTATAGGTAATCTCTCCCTCTTTGAAAACAATGCCAAAGACATCAATATCTCTATCATGTAGATCCTCAGTATCATGTTGATCCTGTCATCTTGATTATGATTGATTTTTCTTTTCTGTCCTTGTTCATCTTCACAACTTTAGCCAGCATCCTAAAGTGTGACTTACTGTGCATCAATGTGTCAAATATTGTGAATGTAATATTTTATGCAACAGTACCATACAGAACTTAAATTAGCCTCAGTTAGGGGAATCGCCCCCAATTTACCTCATAGATACTCATGAGCATCCTTGGGTAGTGCTTTTGTGAATATGTCTGCTAATTGTTCTTTAGTGTTCACATAATCCAGTCTCATTTCTTTATTCTAAACTAGCTCCCTCAAGTAGTGATACTTGATAGCTATATGCTTTGTTTTTGAGTGCATCACGGGATTTTTAGAAATATTAATAGCACTCATGTTATCACAATATATGACAACTAGGTCAGTGATTTATTCCTTCATACCTTTCAGTAATATCTTCAACCACACAATGTTAAAACAGTTAACTGCTGCTGCCACATACTCGGCTTCAGCTATAGATTGTGAGGTACAATTCTATTTCTTTCTTGTTAAGGAGATCAATCTCTTTCCTAAAAGAAATTCTCCACCAGTAGTGCTTTCCCTGTCATCAACATTTCCAGCCCAGTCAGAGTCAGTGTAAACTCTGAGTTCAAACTACTATTTCTGAAAGGGTCATCCTCTCTCTCTTGTTCCCACTGGGGAAACTGGTTGATGTAGGACTCATAAAGTTCTATCCTAGCCTTAGACCTAGTTAAAGGTCCTCCATAGGGTATATAAGCCATAGTATTGTCCATATTGTTTGACTAAAATAAGTGATATAAAGAAAACAAAAAAAAGATAACCCTTCTAGGAGAGTTTGAGTTATGTTTGGACAAGGATAATTCTAAAGACATATTTAGATTTCTATTAATCTCAAAAGAATTGGTGATATAAGATATGGATTTTGACTATTTCCTTGGACAAATTCATTGATAGAGATTGATAATTTAAGATAATGGGATCAAGATAATCAAGTCTGAACTTTTGAACTAATAATGTTTTAGACATAATCATGCTTTCAAAGAATGAATGATCTTTAATGTTTAGAGATTCACACAATATTATTCACATTTTTGTGGGATGTAGACATTGATCTTTTACACAAAATGGGGAATCTTTCTAAGATTTTAAGGAATAAAAAAGATGTTCAGAGTTCCTAGCTACGTACGACAAACTTCCACTGATTATGACAAAGTGACAAATCAAATGCAGTAAATAATCACCGATTACGGTAATTAAAGGCTCAGGTGTGGCAATAAAATGATTGATTGTGATATAATTCTGACAATTGCAGCAAGATATGGGCAATTATGGAAAAAGGAGACAATATGGAAAAAAGATCTCAAATTAGTCTTATTTGTCTGATAAATTGATATCTTGAACAAGGTTTCTGATTTGTAGAACGGGTTTGATGTTGACATCCTAGATCTGAACACGTTGGACTCCTTTTGACATTTTTTGATGTTGGTTTTTTCATTTTTTGGAAACTGGTCATAGAAAAAGCACAATAGACAATGTGTTTCATAATCTATCACTAGTTTTAAACAAGGACAAACATATTAATCTAGGTCAAAATTGACTTTGAAATACAATGTTATAGGCCTAATTCTTGAATTTTCGTTAGCTCACACAACAAGCATCACACTACTAGGACACGAAGGTCCACAACGTAGGAATCTATGTTTTTTCCATTGCCAGATATTGTTGGGGTGCTAGTGAAGATCTCTTTTACTACCACAATATCCTGGAACACATATGTTGGGGATCTTGGGGGGAAATAATGCAACTCCTTGCACTATAATAGAGTATTTTTTCAGAGGTGAATTGGGTTGACCTCTATTTAAGAAGGTTGTAGTAGGGTCCGTGGCATCTATCCAATCAGTTTGTATGTGTGTAACTCACTTAAGAGCCTAGTTTACCATGTTGTCTACTTAGGGATTATTCACCCGATCTAGGCATCATCAACACACATCACCTGAGCTCGGCTTGATATAAAATGGAACTTTGGTTCGTGTCTTATTTATATACTGATAGGAAGGATTACCAGTTTAAATTCATTCTTCAAGGAAGAAGCGCATTCCCTAGGCATGTCTTTCTGAAAAAGTATCAAGATTTTAATCTAACAGATTTGTGCAAGCGCACCAATGACCCAAGACACAAGGTTAATCTGTTTAAACACCAAAATTCTAAGTGTGAACTAAGATAATCATCCATACAAGCACCAATGTTCAATTTTAAAGCCCAAAGTAGGTGATGATTTGTTTGTTAGATTTTAATGCACCAAATTGGATTTTTTTTTTGTCTTTGTTCAAATTTTTGACCACCAGGTCAATTTTAAGCACCAAATTTGGAAAAGTGAGGTTCAAAATGTTTGCATGCAATGTTCATTTTAAGCTTAAAAAACAAAAATGAATAAATTTTATATTGCTTTGTTAACTTTTTCCTCACCACAAGCTATCAAAAAGTGATTAGTACCAAAATATTGTAACTAAAAATTGAAGAATATCCAGCAACTCCAGAATTGTTAAGAGTGTTAAGGCTAATGGTAACCTTGTACTTAGTTTCAAAACGTTTGATAGAATCAAGATACCTATTATAAGCTTCACTTTGATCTTTTGTTGTGATTGCCAAGATGGATTTTTGTTGCGTGCGGTAGTTAGCAGTTCTTCTTATGGCAGCTCTCAGTGATCTAGCACTCGAGGTGTGTCTGATTATCCTCTTGGTCATTAGTCATTTGCTCAATCCTGCACAGAATTCAAGAAACAACACACAAAAAGAAAAATTTTCAAAGATCTTTTTTTTTTCGAAAATATTTCTCAGAAAAATTTAAATAACAGAGAATAAAGTCCTTGTTAATTTCAAGACCTTTCCAAAAATGTAACGTTTTTTATAAGAAATGTTGATTTGTGTCCAGATTTTTTTTTTTTTGAAATATCATAATTTTTTTAATAAAAGATCATAAAAATATTATTTTTGGACTGTAGCTCTCTTATGTTAGCAAATACCTATTAAAAAAAATTTAGATCATACTTCCTTAATTTGTGCCCTAGGAACCCATTTTATCAGAACAAACTAGTTTTAAAAGGTCTATTAGTTTTGCAAAATAATTTCACAGAAATTAAAATCATAGAGAATAAACCCCCTCTATGATTTCAAGACCTTTCTAAAAATGTAATTTTTCTATAAAGAAACTCTGATTTGTGCCCAGAAATGACTTTTCTATGAAATATCATAATAAAAATATCAAAAAAATCTGAACTTTGGTTTGTGGCCTCCTTAGATCAGTGTCAACCTACAAAAAAAATTCATAAAAAATTCCATGCGGTTTGAAAGATATGACCAAATTTCACGCGGACTGTAATCTCATGTCAGACTCACCAAAATGTCATGGTTGTGTTCTTTATGCTCAATAATGAGGGTTAGTAGCACCGATTTGCAATGAGGGTTAAGCAATCGGTACTACTAAGAATGAACCTATGAACAATAAAATGACAAGCAATCAAGGAGGAACACAAATGAATGCAAACCAACAAAACTCGAATCTTCTATTGTCTCTCTCTATTCCTTCTAAAACGATGTGTGTGTGGTGCTTAGTATTGGTATGGGAAGCATATATGACTTGGGAGTGTTGAGAATATGATATTGAATGTGTGATCTCAAGAAGGCTTGATGCTTGAACCAATCTGATAGAGTAAGGGCGCATGAAAGCTTGAAATCCTTGATGTTTGATCGCAAGGAGGCTTGATGCTTGAACCAATCTGACAGAGTAAGGGTGCACAAAAGCTTGAAATCCTGGATGTTTGTTTGCAAGAAGGCTTGATGCTTGAACCAATTTGACAAAGTAAGGGCGCACGAAATATTGAAATCCTGGAAGTATAATCACAAGAAAGGTTGATGCTTGAACCAATTTGACAGAGTAAGGGTGCACAAAATCTTGAAATCCAGGATCCTTCAAAGGGTTATGAAGAGTTGATTATATAGAATATGGAAATGATATGAATGGTTGAGATCAATCCCAAAGATTAGAGGATGAATGGTTGAGATCAAAGGTAACTGGAGAAGCCATCAGTAAACTCCACCCCCTCAACTTGGAGAGAGAAGTTAAAAGTTTGGTTAACTAAACAACTGATTATGAGTTACCTTTTTGAATTGAAGAGGTAGGTGGAGTAAATCATGCAATTAGAGATCTGATCAAGAGTTCTCTTTTTTGAACTAAAGAAAGGATTTAATTGAATATTTAATTCATTTTTGTAATTAAAGTATTCAACATGTGAGATAACTGAATTCTTTTTGGTTTAGAATTGAATTATTGAATGAAATTAAATTAATTAAATTAGAAGAATTAATTAGTAAGTTTAAATATTTAAATTTAAACTTTATGAAATTGAATTTAATTAATTAATGAAGATTAATCAATTAAGGTTAATTAATTAAATAAAATAAATTATTTAATTAATTTTGGGGATTTGATTAGATAATTTGGGGAATAAAATTAGAAGGAAATAGATGATTAATTAATGATTAAAAATTATTAATTAATAGATTAAAATTAGTTTTTGTAATGTAAGGTCGCAAGTATGTCCATTTTAGGGTGTCTACAAATCCATTCATGCATCCTGTATTGGAGAAAGTACTAGATTATCACACAACTCAAGGTGATAATGATATAGTATCTATGGATATAGAAGAGGCAGCCACTGAACCTCAGAAGGAAATTGAGAAAGAGAAGGAAAATGAAATAGAGAAAGAGAAGATAAAGGAAACAAAGAAAGATAAGGAACAAGAAGCATAAAAGGAAAAGGAAGTTGAGGAAGTGAAAGACACACAAAAGGATACAACTACCAAGAAACCAATAGTATAGAACACCAAATTAGTTCCCCCAATTGAGTCTATTACAGAGCAACAAGAGCCCGAAAAAGATGAACCAAAGTATCAAAATGAACTGAAGGAAGCCAAGAAACAAAAAGATGAGCATAAATAGAACACAATAAAAGAAAACAAAGAAGAGGAGAAATAAGAAGAGAAGAAGGAAGTAAACAAGCTAAAGGAGAAAAAAGCTGAAACTATTCCCATTAAGGCAACATCTGATGCACTAAAGGCATAACGTTCCCCAAAGACTTCACCAAGTGGAAGTATGGTATCAAAGAAGAAGAAATAAAAGAAGAGGAAACAAGTAGATGTGAGGCAACTGATCATCTTACCAAATGTTGACTTATCTACTATGAGCCCTGATGAAATGACCGAGTATGCAGAATTAGTGAGACTTAAGGCAATGCAAAATAAATTATTTCAAAAGAGGAAGAAGACCGATGTATTGAAAAGTGTCAAGGTTGTCTTACATGACATTGTCATAGATGCTATTGTTGATGAAACAAAAGATATCATTAGTCAAATAGCAGGACTAGTGGAACAAGTCCAAAATCCAAATCATGACACTACCCACTACGTGATGAAATCATTCGAGGAAGATGAAACTACAAATTTTTGAATAAATCCTAGACAATATTGCAATAGATAAGGTATCACTTTTTGAGGCCTCTACCAAAACTAATACAATTTTTTCTCATATTATTTCAATATTTCAGAAAGTCTATTCCGTTTCACACCTTATCAAGGATATCAACAAGAAAGATGAGTCTGTTGAGACTGAGCTGACTGAGTAGCTGAAAAATGTTACTGCCGAGCCTGTTCTTTACAAGTCTATTACTTAAGGTTGAAACACTTGATGGGGATGCAAAAATAAATAATAAAAGAAGAGCATAAGAGAAGGATGGAGCTTCTAGAGCTACAAGAACTATTGATTCCCCCACATTGAATCAATGCAAAGGAATTTGAAGAAGGCCAAGGATTTGGTCAACACCCACGATGGTAGTTCACTGGACACCATCATTGGAATGGAAGCTGATGTTTCTTCTCAAATTTTCATACTCAAAACACTCAAAGATGCATGGGATTCATGCCTAGCAAGTGTACAGAAGAAGTACACTCACATTTTTGACAAGGTATAAGTTCATCCTACCAAGCACTAAGTAATTTTGGTTTTGGCATATTTGTCAAAAAATAGGGATAATAAAATATGTATGAACAAGGGAGATAAAGTATGTGTATAGGGGGAATTACACAATATAGTATGACAATTTTGACTGAGCTATGATATGTTTATAAGAAGTACTATCTAAGGAGGAGTTGTACAGAATCTTGATGAATTTGAAGGTTTTGTCAAAATGCCAACTAATGCCAAAGGGGGAGATTGATACTCTTAAAAGATAGTTTGTTGTCATTAGTTTTGTCAAAGTCATAATAGTCAATGGAGATAATCGGTAAAAGGAAGAATACACTAAGGAAAATAGTCAGTAAAGCCTAGTATCAAATACACCAAGCACTGAAGATTATCATGCACCGAGTTAAGTAGTGACAGTTACCGAGAAAAGTTAGTCACCAAGTCACAGAGCAAAGTTAGTCACCGAGTAGACATTATCTCACCGAGAAAGATTAGAGCACATTATCGAATTCACCAGAGCCAACACAAAAATTAAAATTTGAATACATTGAACCTGGATACCAAGTGGGAAATCTTTTAATGTTTTCAAGACAAAAGGTAAGTAGAACATTGGGATTGCAATAACATGATTACACATGATCATGAGGAAACTCAACCAATAAAATAAAAACATAATAAATATGTTGGGAATGAAACCAATCTTGCACTGCTTCAATTCCATTACAGAATAAGAAGGATCTAATTAGATTAGCTACCTTAAGATCATACAAAAAGGAACAAAACAAAAAATGAAAGAGTGATGGTGAATAGAGAAGAGATAGAAGCAATTATAATGACAGAGCTAAAGGAGTTAGAATATAGATATTCTAAGGTGAAAAACAAATAAGTTACCGAGTTTAAAATGAGGTAATGCACTTAAAAAGCATAAAGATTCTGAATAGCATTATGGTTGATGCATACTTGCATACATTTTTGTAATAGTTTTTGTAATAGTTAGGAGAGTAGAAATCCCATTCAGTGGGTAGACCCTAACATGTCTTATTATTTAAATCCTCTAACAGGGTACATCTCGTAGAGATGTTGTAAAATCCTTTAACAATGTATACTGTATAAGTCTTTTGTACTTTTAACTGACTATAATACTCCTAATAGGGTAAGCTATCAGAAGTAGCTAAAATTGTACATATCTCTAACCGAGAAACCTTTATACTATAGTAGTGAAGGATTATGGGTGACATCTCCACTGTAGTTTTTTCCTGTAACAAAGTATTTCTGCGTGACCAAAAATCATGGAGTTATCTGTCATGGTTTTCTTATTTACTTTACATGCTTTTCAATGTTTTTTGAAATGATATTCAGTTTGGTGAAGAGTGAAGAATAATAGTTAAAAGTTTTATAAGAGCTAATTCAGCCCTCCCCTCTCAGCACTTACCTTTCCATAGAATAATCAAATAGTTCCCTTATGGCATATGTCAAATGATGTAACACCCCGCCAAGGAACCCGAAACGAAAAAGCTTCTAACCACTAAAGTTGCAAGTAATTTTTTTTTAAAACAACCAACATGAAAATACTTTACAATGATTACCTAATTCAAAAACATGAATATCATTTATCTTAACAACATAAGTATCATTTAAGATCTAACTCAACCTATGTCCTCCATAGGCTCCCTAACATTGTTACTCAACAACATGAACCAATCCATTAGTGAGATATTCCTAAACTACATTATTCTAGATTTATTTTAGTGCACCAAGCAAATATTCCTATCTTAGCCATAAGATATTCATTCAATACATCTATATGATAAATTAAGCTTACTATCAAATACATGACTTTCAAAAAAAGAAAAAAGATGGGTTAATCTTCTTATTTTACATATTAAAATTCATCCAGGAAAGTTAACCTTTATCGTAACCATTCATTCACATATGTAACATTTAATGATCCATAATTCCTAATATGAATTATTAACATTTCCTTTTCGTTGCATCATCATAATTTAAAAATTTCAATAGGTCAACATATCCAAAGTTCCTTTATAAAAATTACATTCATACTAGGTAACATGACATCAAGTTTAAAAAGATATTCTTTCCATAAAAAAATCATTAACATTACATAAAGAGATCTTTTATTTTTTTTTTCATTTGAGCATTTATGTAAGAGATATTTTAAATCATTAAGATAAGCAACATCCTATGTATTTCAGTACTCGATACACCTTTAGAGGTAATGAGTAAACATAACCATCATTTGAATACTACAATCAAGATACTATCTCATTTCATCATTTCACAATAACTTATTTTGAACCCTTTTATTTAAGAGATAACATCCTCATTTCTAGATAAAATATTTAATACTAAATCTAAGTTCATTTCCTTTTTAAATGGGCACATTATGTAATAAAAGATTCATGATCAAGTATCATAATCAACTTTCATTTAGCATAGATAACATAGAATCTTTTCCCTTTTCTTTCACCTAGATCTACCCATTCCTTACACTTATTAAAGTACATAATGTTGAGTGTCATTTTTACACAAGCCAACTTGCTAGGATCTCTAGATTAGATTTCCTCTCTTGAAAGAATAGAAAAGAAAGGTTCTCCAGGGTTGGGTCACAACCTACTTGGTTATTCAGTTGAAGATAAATGTGAATGTTCATGAGGAGGCCTTTGATGGTACATTCAAGACATCAAACTACAAAACAATCTTTAGTACTGTTTTGGTATTTTCCATTTTAACAAGATTGGTGTTTGAAAAAAATGCAACTTTGTACTTTCAAGGTGATTAATTTTAGATTGAGACAAAATTCAAAGGAGCAAGTTAAAAACAAATGAAGTAAATTAATGAAAGAAAATCCTATGGACATAACCCGCTATAAACCATTTCTTGTGAATTGTATGGTGGGGAGATTTGGAACAAACCCAAGAGATATGAATCATACAAAGTCGCAATTCTATACCCAATGGATGCAAATGTTTGGAGAGAAGATGAATTCACTTGTGCAAGATATTCAAAATCTATCAAATTGTGAAACCACCAAAATGTGCACACCCATGAGACCCATTTATCAGTAATCCCAATAGATGATCCCTTCCATGCATTCGTCACAAAAAGGTAGATAGACAACAACAAACTCAAACCAAGATAAAAGTGAATTTGAAACACAAAAAAAAAGAGGCTCTCTGGAAATAATGAATAATGCATACACATAGTCACCAATTCACATAGATGGAAGCAATTTACACACCATGAATGAATCACCAAATGTAGATCTTTATCGTATTAAGAATCTGACCCTATTACATTGATTTGATTACAATATATAGAGTTTTTGATCTACCAACTTTAAATGCCAAAATTAGGGCATCAGAGAGTCTAAATTTATGAAAATAAACTAAAAATAAGGCTTAGCTGAAAATAAACTATTGCTAACTGATACTGAATAACTTTCATGGTTTTAAAATCCATTTACAATCAGTTTTTTCATGCAAGAGAGATCAAACTCGTTAAGATATTTTTTCTTCCTTGGAATCTTCATCTAGAGGTTCTTCTTGTGGTGGGAACTGATAGGGGACCCTTAGTCCTTCCAAAATGAACTCAAGTTAACCATCAATATGATTTGGATTTCAACTAACATGCAAAAATATGATCTCGCTGGAAGCACTTAGATTTTTGGCCCCTGACCTCTACTCTAAAGTTTTTAGCATCCAAAAATGGCCAAGTGTCAAACTGACTCTAAATATCTACCCAGTCATTCTAGTCTTGGGAGTGTTGTGCCTTGAATTTGATCCATACTCTACTATGAGCTCATGGCCATACACCATGTCTAGCTTCTATGGTGGCACCTTCTTGTATTGTGGCATTACATTCTTCTCCCCACATTGTTTATCCACCTTCTTGGGCAGATCCATTAATGTTTTCATTGGTATGAGATTCATTTTATAGGGCCTTTGGATCCAAGTTTCTATTGTTTAGAGTACATTTCTAGCCCAAAACTTACTGTCATCATTCTCATCTTTACCAACTTCGGCATTCATGATGGGTCTATCATATATTTTATCCAAAGTGTAAATGGATTCTAATACCCTATCTGAATCCTTCTCCCAAACCTTTGGAGGAATTGAGGTCTTCAATGTGTCTTGTGCAAGGGTGAGGGACATCATGCAATAATCCTAGATCCTAACCTCATGATCATCTACACAATTAATCAAATGGTCTTCCACATGTGGTTCATGGATATAGAACCTGCCGATGATGTGGTTGTATGTACCTATAGGGTCAAACATTGGCCAGACTATTTTATAGAATTTTAGTGGGCATTAATCTCATTCAAAGGCCAATTATTTTTAGACCTTCATATATTTTAAAGTATATGGGCCTAGAGAAATAGAGAAGTCCCAACAATGTTTCTTCTTTTGCTTGATATGTTCATAGGCGTCAGCAAGCTGTCTATCCATTTCTAAGGTGATTATCCAAGAAGATGGATATCACGGTAACTTCTTAGGTCTCAAGGTAGACCCTACCACCCAAATTTAAGTAAATGTCTTATATTGTATGTAGTAAGCCCCAATGGCCCTCACCTTGGCAGATGCTTCCTCTAACATCCTCTTTGAAAAACTACCTTCAATGGATTGGATGATTGCAAAGGTGAAGGCAACATTGACTATCCTGTAGTCCAAGATGTCTTCTAACATGTTTGCCTTTCTTTATAACTAAGGGTACACAATGTGAGGCCATGCATTGGGATCATTTATGTTTCCCCTCTTTGTGAGTCCTGGGTAGTTTGCATGTGTTGCCAATAAGTACACCACGTAGGTACTCATATAGAATTTAGGGTTGTTTTTTACTGCCACCAGCTGTTCATGCAACCTATCACTGATGATGGTTCCCCAATCAAACCTAGACTTATGGCCTCTAATTTTCTCTATTAAGAGTATCATCCAATTATCCAGTTGGATAGACAGAGGTAATCCATACACCCAACTTAGTAATGTTAGGGCTTCCTAGATATCCTCTTTCATGTACCCCCTCCTGAGGTCTGTCCTGTCTAGCCTATTTTTGGGGAGAGGATGCTTGAGGTAATTCTTACTGACAATGTCATGTGCCTCTTCCCCTTTGTTGTTGAACCATATATTTCCCTTTTCTATGAAGAAGTCATAGAACTTGTGTATGCCTTTCTGGAGGTGGAAGACCTCTTCTATGATGTCTGGTCTAATATCCAATACCACATGTCCCTCTGTATGATGGACCACCCTTTTATTTGATTCATAATGGTTTCCCATAGTCATGATCATCTCGGATGATGTGACAGCCACTAGGTGGGCTGCCACGTTAACTAGGCTTCTCAGGACTAGTGAGGTGTAGTCCTTAGATCTCCCAGTTGGTTGGGAACATCTTGTCAGGAATTAATCCCAATCTACATTTCCTATATCAATATCGGTGATCTCAATGTGTTTGTTGCCAATCTTGGAAAGAGGAGTGTTCCCCTTGTATAAGTACTTCATTGGTGACGTGGTCATTTTCTTAGGCATTCATGCAATGAAATATGCAAGTATCAGTGTTTATTTGTAGAAAAAATTAAAAAGAACTTAAAAGAATTGACTAATCTAGGAAAATAAGAGTAGAAATCTCTCTAAGAAGCCAAAAATGTAGATTTTGCACTTTCAGCCCTTTCAGGATTTTGGGCCCCGAAAATTGGTTGAAAGTCTGGAAAGGCTGAAAGTGCGAAAGAGCATTCGATGAAAATGGAACCTGTCAGATCTTTGATTTCCAAATGTATTAAACATTTTTCAGATGCTGAAAGTTTGAACTAGATCTCGAACTCCAAAATTTTGAAACCCCGTAAGGAAGATAACATCCTTGGAGATTCAAACTTGTTAGTGTTTTGGAGGTCCAAAATGCAAAAAGGCCGAATCTCTGAGGATCACTTGGATGATAGACCCGACCTAGTTTTCATCCTTTTGGAGGCCAAAAACCTGCGACAAAGGTCGCGACTGAAAAGAGGAAAAATCCTAACTTGAACATGCAAAAGAACTAGACCCGAATTGACAAGGAGGGGCTTCCCCCATAAGGATATGGCCATAAAAATCCCTAGAAGACTTGGGGGAGTCATCACACACTAGACTAGACAGGTACCAGGTGTAAAACCCTAGACCTAAACAATGAAGAGCAAGAAAAATGCTAAGTGGCGAGGAAGAAACCTACCTTGTGAGAGCTAGGAGCAGAGGAGGGTGACACAAGGAGTTTGAAGGAGTAGAGTTATTAGCCATAAGGAACGAGGATGAAGCTTGCGAATTCACTACTCAAAAGATGCCAAAGATGAAAAAACAAAGTGAGTCAAATTAGGGTCATTTTCCATTTTATAGCCTGGGGGGGACAACAGCACTTTTGGTGTTTCGGTGTCTGAAAAAATGAAAGTCCAGAGGTAGACACCTTTCAGCATTTTGGTGTTTTTGGAGGCCAAAAATTCCAAAAGGGCTGAGCTTCAACCTTTTGGCCATTTTGGTGTTTTGAAGGACTTGGTCCTCTGAAAGGTCGAAAGGGAAAAAAGGCCAAAAAAGGTGTCTTCTTTGTTCAATAGGCTGATAATGAGACTGATTTGCAAGGAAATGGGAAAGGGGGTAGACTCAAAAGACCAAAAGACACAAAAAAAGAAGGGGGGTCCCCATGATCAGAGGACCAAAATGGGGTGTGTGTTGTGGACCCACAACAAATAGCCCTGACAAAAGGGAGGAATGACCAAGGTATTTCTTCATCATCAAGACTCTTCCAAGTTGTATTTTTGCTGTAGAATGAAAACCAAGAAATGTATGAGTTAACAATATTTTAATGACTTCCAGTTCTAAATATTCTTCTAGTCTCGCTAGTGTGTGTTTGTGTGTGTGTCTATTCTTTGACCTTTGATTGCGGTAACCCAAACGCTCGTTAGCTGTTCCCAACCTTCGCCATGTAGACCAGGGGATCCCAGAAAGAGCAATGTTTCTAGTCAGGTGTTCATAGCCCTGACAAAGTTTTTCCCTGAATCCCATGTATAACCTTTCTCTACTACCATCCAAATGTTCATAGACCTAGAAGAGATTGTCATAGTCACCATAGTCTGTTCTATCTGCTAGGCTGTAGCATTTTGTTTGAGAGTTATTATTCTTTGGAGAATTGTTCTTATCCTTTTTTGGGTTCATGAAACATCTCCCTCTTTGATGTATGTTTATTCCATGTGTTCAGGTCCATAATTTCTTCTATGATTGATCTGAGTAGTGATTAGGCTGTGTTACCCAGATTCCACACTTGTGACCTCTTCGGGCCACTTTTCTTTTCGTGTGTTATTATTTTCTTTCTTTAACTTTTCTCTTCTTTCCTTTTGCCGCTGCCTTCGCATTCATTTAGACTTGGGTTCTAGGATCGGTGGGTGCCTAAATCCATGCACTAATGATGGTCACAATTGATAAATGATTGAGATACCACTATTCTCAGGTGTCATTTCTTAATGTTTTTTGGTGATTAGGACGACCGAGATTTCAACCTCTTCCTGTCTACGAAGGATAGATGCTACCACTTTATCTTTTGGACTATTCTCAGAGATGTATGTTGCCTTGGATAATTTGACTAATAAATACCTTTTCTCCCACTTAGGAACCACTTGGAATGAATCCACAACACACTTGACCCAAAGAAAAATGAGCCCCAAAAAAAAGGAGGAAAGGCCACGGACGGAAGAAAGGACTGACGACGGGGACGACCAAAAGAAAACAAAGATATAAAAAGGATTATGATACAAGAGACAGAAGGTTGTCCCTCTTAGGATCCAAAATAATGTTTGATAGATTTTCCATTGAGTGGAAATGAGGTCATCTCTCCATGTAAAGTGCTAATCCTGAAGGTGTTTTTCCCCAAGATCTCTGATATCTGATAAGGGCCTTTCCATAATTTTTGGAACTTGGTGTGGCTGCTCGGCTTTTATTTTGCCTTATCCCATATGAGAACAAGGTCAGATATCCTAGAGGCTTTAATGGTTCCTCTCTTGTCAAACCACCTCTTGACAATGGCCTGGTGCTTTGATACATGTTGCAGGGCCAATGTTCATTTCTCCTCCATGTTGAGGATATTCACGAGCCTAACTTGCACTCGATCTTCGCCTCCCACGTTTTGGTCCATAAATCTCAAAATTGGGTTTTCAAATTAATAGGGAAGATTGATTACAAGCCATAGACTAGTTGGTATGGGGATGTCCCCAAAGCATTCTTGATCCTCACCCAGTCAATCCAAAGTGAATATTTTAGTTATGTGTGCCAATCCTAGGGGTTATCATCTAGGAGGTGTTTGATCACTATTGTCAAATTATTGTTGGTAGAATTTGCCACTTCGTTGCCTTGTGGATAGTAATTAGAGGAGAATTTGAGAATTACCTAGTTTTCAAAGTCCCATTGTGTGAGAGAGGTGGAGTAGAAAGAGGGAGAATTGTCACATACTTGATAAAATGTCATTCCAAACCTAGTGATGATGCACTCCTCCAGAAACTTGGTCATGACCTCTGTGGTGCAATTTTTTATTGCTTGAGCTTTCATCTAGCATGTGCAGTAATCAGTGGTTGACAAAATAAAATTGTGTTCTATGGATGAAGGGGGGTTAATCACTCCAACAAAATCTAAGCCCCATTGGGCGAATGAACATACCTCATATACTAGTTGTAGGGGCATTGCCAAATTTCTATCTTGGGTTGCACTCGTTTGGCAAGTGTGGCATGAACTCATGTGCTCTCTAGTGTCTTTGAATATTGTTGGCCATAAATATACTACTCTTAGGATTTGGTGGATAATTTCCATAGCTAAACTGTGCCCTATCCCATATTTGTCATGAAAATATTCTAGGATGTGTTTCACCTCTAGCCTATCCAAACACTTGAGGTATAAAACTTGATAATTATGTTTATAAAATTGGCTATTTTTTAGCAAGTAGGAGCTGATTTTTATTTTTAGAGCTCTTCTTTGTGAACCATTCATCCCCTCTGGACAACACATCTGCAATAGGTAGTAAACTATGTCTCGGTACCATATGTTGGTAATCACACCTTGATTGGTGTAGGTCTGACACACCAGACCCTCTTCAACTTTGGAGATCGGCTTTGTCAAGCCTTGGCCTCTCACTAGTTTCATCGATTGGATCTCTAGTTTGAACTCTTGGAGGATCGCCATCCATTTTCCTCTCTATTCTCCCAACTCATTATGAATGAAAAGAGACTTGATAGCCACATCAGGGACTATTCTGACGACCTTTCTTCTAAAGATGTAGTGTTGGAATTTCTTCACTTCTTTGACGAGGAAAAAAGACTTTTTGTCCAAGTTGGGGTACGTGATATTAGCATCCTTAAAGAGGCAACTCATAAAGGCTATAGGTCTTTCATTTTCACTCTCCTTCTTCTATGTTAGGATCCATGTGCATTAGTGTTCAGATGCAAAAGAATAGACCTTGAAGGGTAGGGCATAGTTAGGACTGACAAGGACTAGGTCCCTAGAGATGGTGCTTTTCATTTCCTTGAAATATTTCTTTACTTGGATGGTCCATTCGATCTTGGCATCCTTTTTGAGAATGTCATTCAATGGCTTTACTATATCCATGAAACCACTAATGAACTTCCTTACGAAGTTAATCTTCCCAAAGAAATATTTCAAATCTTTGCGGCTGTGGGACGGTGTCAAATTTAGGATAGATTCTACCCTCTCGGGGTCTATGACTATTCCATTCTCTGAAATGATGTGTCCGAATAGCTTCCCTTCAGTTACCCCAAACATGCACTTCTTTGGGTTTAGAGAGATCCCATATTTCTTGCACCTTTGCAGACATTTTCTGAGGTTGTCTATGTGGTCATCTCTTTGTTTTGAAAAGAATGTGAGGTCATCCATATAAATTATAATGAATTTCCCAACTAACCATTTGAAGGCTATGTCCATTTCCCTTTGGAAAGTGGCCCCGACATTTATCAGACTGAAGGGCATCTGCCGGTAGGTGAAGGTTCCCCATTTTGTTGTAAACGTTGTCTTCAACCTATCCTCTTCCTGCACCATTACTTGATTGTATCCTGAGTAACCATCTAGGAAGGACATCATTTTGGATCCGTTGATTATTTTTAATACTTTGTCAAGAGACAGGAGTGGGTAGTTGTCCTTTTGGGAGGATTTATTCAGGTTCTGGAAGTCCACGCATAACCTGATCTCACCAGTCTTATTTCTTACAGGCACCAAGTTTGTGACCCATGTGGAATTTTGAAATGGAAAAATGACTCTGGCATCTAGTTCAAGGTATTATATTTTTCCATTAGTATACTTAGAGAAAAACATGATCTGTACCATTTGTTTAAACAACGCCAATAGACAGGGCACTGCACTACCCGATGACAAGGTTACCTGACAAACACTGATTAAGTGTTATCCGATGACAAAAAGGTAAAGGAAACCTGATGAGTAAAAAAATTCTAACCTAATAGAATAGACAAAGGGAACCTGATGAATATTTCAACAAAGGAATGTTGACAGACTTCAAGTTCAAACCGACGACCAAGAACCGACAGTCAGTTACATCCAACAAAAAGTGGATCTGACTTTCCACGTCAGATAAATCACTGAAGTTGTATTTATAGCTCCTTGATTTGCTTTTAAATCCATTATATGCAAAGGAAGCAATATATTTACTATTGTTTTAATTTGTTTTACTATTTTAAAACATGCAAACTAAGGATCAAGGTCAAGTTGTAAACCTTGGATCTAAGAGTTAACACTGTAATGCATGAATTCCAAGATAGGTCAAATACTTGTATAAATAGGTGCTCAATCCATTGAGAATAGTTATTTTTCAATGAATATAGTAGCCATGGAGATAAATTAGAGACCAAACAGAGAATTCATGCAGAAGGATAGAAAAATAATCAAGTTAGTTTCAAGAACATAACAGAGGTTACCGACAAGCAGAGAAAAGGTATTCATCAATCACTTAAGGTGATATTATACTTCTGAGAGCTTTAATGGATCTGTAATCAGAAATTATAGATTGTATGTAGTCAGGTCAACATTTTTACTCATTCTAAAAAGAGTAGTACACTAATGAAATCCTTTCAAGAAAGGTGGGCTTAACCGTCTTATTGTAAAATCTCATAGCTGAGTGCACACTTAAATCAATGTTGCTAAAGCTCTTAACAGAGTTTATCTTAATAGGTCTCCACCTTAATAATCCTAATAGGGTAGATCATAAGAAGTGATCAAATTGTAAGCCTTAACCGACTACCTTCCATTCTGTAGATAGTGAATTTTTTTGGGTGCCATCCCCACCATAGTTTTTACTTCCTAACAGGAGTTTTTTGCGATATCATATCTTGTGTTATGTGTTTATCATTTTCATGAAAGTTTCTATGAATGTTGCAAACCATTAAAGATTATAAATGAACAATACATACATAAGAAAGAACAACAGTAATGGTTGCTAATTCAATAATGTATGATTACTAATAATGAATAAAGAAATATTTTAAAATTTTTAGAGGTACCGATTCACGCCTCCCCTCTTAGTACTACTTCCATTAATTCCAAAAATTGGTATTAGAGCTAAGTCTCTTCTTGAAAATATTAAAGGCTTAAGAGAAAAGATCATACAATGGAGAAGTACAAACTTGATAAAAATATTGAGAACAAAAAGCTTGAGATACAAATGTTCTTTGAACAATATAAAGAAGCTAGAATCAAGATGAGAGAGTTATTGGATGAGAGAAAAGGCATGGATACCCGAAACAATGAAAAATATTATTAGGAAGAAGAGATTCCAGATTTCTTTAAATCTTCAGTGTCAAATACAAGTAATATATCAGATACATCAGAAGAGAACATAAAAAATCTAAAAGAGATCAATCAACATCTAACAGAGAAAATAAAGATGCTGCAAATCGGTCAAGAGAGCCAGATGGTAAGAGTGATTAATGTGATGATTTTAGATAGACAAGCTAAAATAGAAAGCACACTTTCTATTGATGAAAAAAGGAAGATTATAGAGAAACTACAAGAAAAGGAATTGGAAATTCAAAGACATGTTGAGCATCACCATGATCTCACAAATCAGATTATTCTTATGAGTCAAGAAGAAAATAGAATAAATGTGGAACTCATTGAAAGAATATAGATTATCAGTGAACTAAGAGAAGAGAATGAAAAGCTAAAAATGAGGTTAGAATTCAGAAACAACATAATGAGATTATCAGAAAGGTTGAAGAAAGCAATAAAAGAATGGATGAATTTCTTGAAGGACAATGAAGAGTCAACAACAACAATGGTATAGGCTTTACCAAAAATGGAGAACCATCAAATAAAGCAAGCTCAAAGAATGTCTATGAAAATCCAAGATAAAGGAAGCTAACATGCAAGCACTATGGAAAGCAAGGGCATACATCAAATGTATGCATAGGTAAAATGAAATGTGTTCCTAAATATACATATACATCTTTATTCATAGGATTATGTTATAAATGTAATAAGAAAGGACATAAGGCTTATGAATGTAAGACTAAGATAGAAAAGCCAAAGAAGGAAACCTACATGGAGAAATACTCTCCTACATGCAAGATGAATGGGCACACATCTGAAGAATGCTAGAAAAAGAAAAAGAAAGCATGGAAGCCAAAAGGTAAAGAAGTTCCTTATCAACCAAAGAGAATAGGTAATCAATATGTATGGGATTACAATACTTGGACAAACTGTACAACATGTGGTAGATATGGTCACATTGCTGCAAACTGCATGAGATCATGGACCAAAAGGTCTAGAGGTTGGTCAAACCTCAAAAAGGCATGCTTACACTATCATAAAGTTGGTCACCTCAAGAAATATTGCAAGGACCGATTGACAGAGTCAAGCACATATCCCAATGGAAACACCATTGAAGATATCTAGAGGGCAAGAGATAAAATATGGAGAAAATCTTCAAGCAATGATGAAGCTGGACCAAGAAATGGAAATGGTGACACCACATCTAATGGATCTAGTGACATCACCAACCGCACCTAAGCAGAGACAAGTAAGTATGGAACTCCATTACACCAATTCATATTTTACATCAGTTCCATTATAAAATTGATAGAAAGTCAAAATATGCATAAATAAAGATGCATATTATGTTACTTGTTACAATTCTGAGAAATCAACCCCGTCGGTAAACACTTACCAAAAATCATCACTGAACATAATGATGAGCTATTTACACTTACCATAAATTGTTGGTCAACTCATAAAATGACTAAATTGCCAATGTAACCTGATGCCCATCGGTAAGAAAGGAAAGTTCAAAAGTATTCATGATAGAATACCGATATTCACCGGTAAAAGAAAAATGGTTAACAACTGCCGAAAGCATCATGTCATCACCGACGATGATTTGAAAATTTTTCTTGATGAAACCTATCTTCATGTACCGATGAGCCGTTGAGCATTTAATACAATACTTAGGTCAAGAAGTCTATAAATAGCCGACAGAACAACTTCATTTTTCACCCGCGATTTGAAGAGAAAGCAGAGCGAAAATAAAGTGATTAAAGAGCAGAAAGAAGAAGCATCCACAAATCGATTCAACACACAACAAATAGATCTTTTATCACTATTGCGAATTGAAGTAAATACCAAAGGCACCGAAATATCTCTGTCATTGTTTTATCAAGAAAGCCCTAATTTCCAGAATACCCTAAAAACTTGAAATACAATGGCAACCACCTCAAGAACCACTAAGATCAAGAATGATAAGAGGAATATGGTGAAGCTGATCAAGAAAAGTACATGTGTAGAGCCAAAGTGTAAAATCTACCCAGAAATTGCATCGAAACCCGATGAAATCGGCGCATTTTCAAAAAATTCCACCTAGGGTTTGGCTCATAGAAGAAGTTAGGTCTTATATTCACTGCAAGATCATAGAGATAGGTGATCTTGAAATGGATGAAGCTTATAAGAAGCTGTGTGATGCCAAAGGAAAACTAAAGGAAGATAATAAAAACTTGGATGTAAAAGGGTTAACTAATGCCCTATATTTTTTGAGGCAATTCAAAATAGAATGGATAAGGTTAGTCTTGAGAAGAATGCATGACAATAAGCTATGGCTAGACCAACCCAAGAAAATAACCAAGGATGTTATTCATGCTGTCACTGGTTATCAAATAACTGACAAGCCTAGGGCACACAAGCATCCATCAATGAAAGAAGTTAAAGAAATTTCCAATGCAAAAGGAGACAATAGAGGTCTCAAAGTAAACACAATCACCGATGAAGAATTCAAAATTGGTGCATGTGTAGTTGGGTACAAATTTTTTCAAGCTAGTAGATTGAACAACATTTCTGCTACATCAGTAAGCACAACTTACAAGATAGTAACCAAAAGAATTTATTTGGATCTATGTGAGAACCTGTTAAAACAACTTGATTAAAATATGATCAAAATCAAGTCTGCAAAGACCAAAACATGTAAGTTCAGCTCAATTATCATGTGCATCTTTTTCTATTTTCAAGAATACTTTCCTTCAATAGGAAAAGTAGTATGGGACACTACCAAACCGGCAACCCAACAGATTTGTGAACTAATTAAGTCACTAGGAGACTATTTTGAGTCTGTTATGTCTACTTACTTCCTTGAGTTCAAGGAAAAGATGATGGAGAGGACTAGGATTCCCAAACAGCTAGTTGAAAAACATAAAAATGAAATATGTTTTATGGAAGACACAGATTTCACCCATATCAAACCGGTTGTACCAAGAATAGTTTGGTTAGATCCAATGGATTATAAGATTAGCATTGATCAAGCTACAAGTGCAATTGAGGCATTAATTAATGAGCCCATTGATAAGAAACAACCAAGGTTTGGAACATATGAAGAGGACAAATCAAAGATAAAAAAGGCCTAGAAATCAAAAAGACTGTAAACAAAAAGGACAAAATGGTTAAGAATCTCAAGAAGATTCTATCAGTAACAGATGAGGAACCAGATCAACCAGAGTCAACCGATGAACATGGCACCATCGATGAGGAACAAGAAGAAAATAAATCAAATTCTGAAAAGACTGAATCTAATACACCTCCACCTCCTACAAAGAAGTAGAGGACAATGAGTCAAACTGTTGCAACCAATAAATGCCCCTCAAGAAAGGTCAAGTAAGGACCTATATAAGGAAGTAGCCATCTAAGAGAACAAGGTAAAAAACTATTAAAACAACACCTCCAAAGAAGAGGAAAAGGTTGGTTAGGACAAAGGCTGACATAGATGACACTAAAGATGATGAGCTTGATGTAGAAAAGTAGAACTTCAGAAATCAGACAGTGGATGAAGTTACCAAATCCATTGCTACACATGGTACAATGACTGATAAGAAGATCAGAAAATGGGATACACTAAACCCAAAGGATCAGAATAAGATACAAGAGGAAGTCATAAAGTCAATGATCAAGAAAAAATATGCACCTGCAGAATTTGTCAATCAAATACCTAACAAGCTAGGTAAAAGGATATACCAACAATGGTCATATGCCCTACAAACAGAGAGGGCAGAAAGGGAAAGGGTACTTGTGAGACTGATGCCTCCTGAATCTAAAGTTGAAGAGATCAAAGAAATACTTAAAAAGTACTCACAAAAATTTATTGCAAAGATAAGAGCCTACAAAGTACTAGAAAACAAATTCATTGATCTGGATACTATGACATAAACTAAATGGGGACAACTCCTGGATCTATCGACAGAGTCAACAAGTGGTAAGAATCAACTACTTCTCACCAACACACCTCATAGAGAGGAGGAGACACAAAATGCAAGTCCTTGGCATATTGCTCTAGACAATACTGAAAGTGATAATGAGCCTATTAACGTAGACACAATTATGGATGATATTATCCAAGATATCACTAACTATGAATTTGACAAAGATCTGAAGAAGAAAGATGATGACATATTTATCACACTTAAGGATCAAGAAAAACAACAACAAAGCTTGAAGACATCAGATCATACAATAGCTAATATTGTTGATGAGACAGTACAAGACACTTCAGTCTTGGACTCAAAAGAACCAGACCCTGGAAAAGAGACACAAAAAGATGAGGATGTCACTGCTAACAAGACTCAAACCAATGAGAAAGACACCACTAATGATAAAGCCCAAGCTATAACTCAAATTAACATGCATGTCTTAATGAAGGCAATTAACATACTAGAGGGCAATAATGGATCTACTGAAAAGGAAACAAGCACACCCAAGGAAAAGGGTGATGGAGAAGCTAAAGAAACCACTAATACAACTATAGAGAAAGCTACAACCAATGATCAGAAAGATACTTCTACTGATCATAATAAGAAGGAAACTCAAAAGGAAATAGGGGACAAACCAACAAAGAAAGGTGAAGAAGAAAAGAAGGATGAGCTATAGAAGAAATCAGAAGCACATTCTGCAGAAACACCCAAAGTTAATGAAGAGACTTCTTCACATAATTGATAGGTGCCACCTGAGAAAAAGACACAAGACACATCTTCTACAAAGCCTTCACCAAGTAATTCAAAGAGAACAAATGAACTAGCTATGGTAGTTCATACATTTGCATCCCCTCAAATCTCAAAGAAGAAGAAAGGAAAGAATAAGAATCCAATAACTGTAGATGAAATCATTGAGATTCTAGTTTATGATCCAAGAAAATTGGATCCAACTCCATTGAAAAAATATGCTAAGCTCTGTGAGAGAAAATATATTCAAGACAAACTGAAGAGAGCAGCAAAAGAGACCAATGTACTAGAAGTAGCAACAGGAATACTTCAATGGATTGTACCTAATATAGATATTGATCAAAAACCTCCAATGATTGAAAAAATGGTCATACTCACAGATGTAATAACATCTTAGAATATTGATTCTAAGAAGGTTATGGAAGAGAGACTTGAACAAAAGTATGAGTTCAAGATAGCTGAGAAAATAGCTAGGAATTGGCACTGATAAAGGTCAATCTATCTAAATTGGTAAGTACAATTGATCCATTTATATCATAAGCTATCACCTTAATAAAAAAATTGTGCACATTAGATCAACTCACTTAGGAGTATACCGACAAGATAGCAAAAATTGATGCTGATCTTCAGTCCAGTGCACAAAGTCTCACCAACACTGAAGAAGCACTTAAATTGCACAAAACACAAATCATACAGGCTAGGAAATAGAGATAGGACATACAGTTTGCAGAGATGAAGTAGAGAGATGAGGTCAATGAGCTCCAAGCTAAGGTCTTACCAACACTTACACTCCTACAACAAAATATGACACAGGAAAATACACTAATTGCCACCTCGGAAATGTTTTTCCTAGACAACATTTATGATATGTATGCAAGGCTAGAGCTACAACACATGGCACTAGAATAGCTGAAAGAACAATGGGAGAAAATGCTTGAAGATATCAAAAAAACCTGTTCTAACATATTTGACACATTGTATGTTGCACATTTTTGTCACAATTTTGGCATATTATAAGTTGTACATTTTGTCATCAGTATCAAAGAAAGGGGGAATTTGATATGCTCATTCACCTCAGTTAAAAGGAGGAAATAATATGTATAGTAAAAGAAAGGGGAAATAATGTACATACAAAGAATGAATAGTATACATGTAACCACCTGAATTTGGTCTATTGGAACTATGGACCCTATTTTCCTTAAGTGTGATCATACCTTTGATTATGTCCAAACGACCCTGTTACTGCTTGGCATAATTCTTCAAATCAATTTAATGTCCTACGTGATTTTTGTCACTGATTTATATTAACTATTATAGCCATACAATTCAAATCAATTTCGACCAATCAAATGTTATCAAAATCAAATATGGCTATAGTATTTAATTATAAAGGAATTAAATAAATCCCAAAATCAAAT
>MU226880.1:5356403-5372272 GCA_018584345.1 Thuja plicata | reverse complement strand
AACCAAATCAATTTACAAACTCTGTTACTAAGAACTTATAAGCTGAACTTGTTTAAGGACCTCTGTCAGCAGGACACTGTCCATGTTATTGATTCCTTGAAGAGTGAATCATTTAGGTTGTCCCTCCCATAAGAAAAGGAAGAAGGATGAGAATCCTTGTCTCACTGGTTATTGTTATGCTAATAACTATGGTTTGCATGGTAATATCTTGTTTATGGTTATGCTTGATCATCAGCGAGATTATTCACAAGTTGGTCCAATAAAGATATATAACTAATCAGTGTCCACATCAACAAATACTGTGTTAACAGCCATCTTGAAAAGGTAAAACGTGCCTGAGTAGTTGTGGAACTCAAAAATGAAGAAGGACCCTATCTAGTCCTTAGCAATTAGGCTTTTCTTGTCTCTGAATCAGAAGTAAAGGTACAAGGTTCACATAGACATTTCAAGCATTGTGATTCATACAAGAAAAATCCCTAACACACACCTCGATAGAGGGTCCTCATCTCTACCAGGATCCTACTCCTGTACTCTCTATCTCCACTGTCTCTGCTACTCAGGAGTAAGTAAAGGGCCCAGATCTCTTTGTGGGGCTACAAATCTATATCTCGGGTGTCTCTGCCCACTGCCACTCGCACCACCTATATCAATGGCCTCTCCACCTCCACCCCTATCATCACCATCATGCATGTCATCTAGAGGAGGATGCCTTCCACCTTTTCCACCATCTCTACCACCATCACGGCTCCCGTGTCTGCCTGGTGCTCTATCTCTGCCGCCTCTCCGCCTGACAAGTCGATCCTCAGGATCATAATCCTGCGGCTCCTCTATACAAGGAATCATCTCCTCCGACATTGTGAATCATGGAAATGGATGTTGTAGCATCTCTTCCACATACCCATCTGATACTCATACATCCTCAACATCTGGGCGAGGGTCCCAGTCTATCTCTACCATATCACAAATGTCCTGTGCGGCAGTATCATAAGTCAACTGTGCTCCCCAGTCAACCACCTCGTCTTTGATCCAAGCATAAACTGCTACATCCTCTGTATGGCCCTGTTGCTGCCCATACTGCCTCAAAACCCTTGTGATCAGGAAGTGCTCTATTATGTACCAGGTTTGGCCTATTAGATATCTACTCTGACACAAAAAGGGAACTTGCCGAGCATGAGATGTCCATACCTCACAGTCTAGGTATGGTCGCCACATGACCTCTGTCATGTCATCAAATAATCAACGCCAATACTCAACCTTAACCAAGTGGGGCTGCTGTAAGATACCTACATACATGTACACATAAGGCTGCTCTAGTGCCCTCTACCTATCAACAATCAGCCATGTCACAGGGATGTGCTCCTGGGCCCATACCTGAAGAATCAATATGCCCACAGTCATACTGTGGGTATGCTGGTAAACAATCTTATGAAGCTCTCGGTATATGTGAGCTAAAATACAGCTCCCCCAGAAAAATTTTCAATGGTGGATGATCATTTGCTCTACCATGCTGACCCAGCCCACCAAGAAACTGTGTTGCCCTTTGTTCGGCATAAGGATGCCACCTACCAATCCAGCTAAGTATACAGCTAATCGATCATAGTGATCGACCATGTAGTCCAAAGACAGGTATTTGCGATCTATACTGTCATCCTGAAAGAATCTCGGCACAGTCCCAATTGCCACGCCAGCTCTAGACTCAAAATACACCTAATGTCCCACCATGGGCATGCACAAGATCCTCCAAACATCCTCTGGTGTCACAGTAATCTCACCAGTCGGTAGGTGGAAGGTGTTGTGCTTTGAATGCCATCTCTCGAATAGAGCAGTCAACAACCCTCAGTTTACCCTGATCTCAGGTAAACCAATCCATGCCCGCAATCCACAACAGATCACAGTAGACTTCTCATCATCTGACAATTAGCCAGACAATGCAAGAACTCGTGCAGGATAAGTGCCGCAGAAGGTGACAACCTCAAACTGGGCCTGATTTTTGACAACATAGTAAAACATCAGCATTCTATCTACAGCAAGGGGAAAATTCCTACTCTGCTATGTTATTCCAAGTTCATAGGACACAAACAGATCAAAGCAATTTGAAAACCTAAGTCTTCTACCAGATGCGATCCTGGAAATATAGGATGTGATCCTAGAAAAATAGGATGCGATCCTAAATGTGGGGTGCGATCCTTGAAATACCGCATGCGATTCACTGATGGAATCTAACTAAAAACATGCCTAAAACTAAAGAACTGGATGCGATCCAAGAAAACCCGGATGCGACGTAGAATCTGGGAAAAACTGGATACAATCTAGGAAAAATCAGATGCGATGCACGTTTCGCAGGATGCGACCTGGAATTCTGGATGCGATCCTAACTTTGCCTAGCTATAAAACACACCAAAATGCTTAAAATTCAAAAATGCAAAATTCACAGGGTAGTTTATCGAGCACTTATTGGTGGTGGGTAGTCGGCTGGTCGCTGGTGTTGTCAGCTCATCTCAAATCGATGTTTCCTCATGGGGACCACCATTTTCTCTGCAGAGCTCTCTAATTTGCTATGGCTGAATGTGAAAATGAATAGTGAAATGGTCCATTTGGAGGCTTATATGGGTCTTTTAGGACATTTAGGGTTTCCAAAAATCCTCTTGGACAACTACACAATCATTTCTATTCTCTTTTTTCTCAATCGGGAACCAAATCAAAGGTACCTACGATGTTTTTAGTAGCACAGTGTCATTTTTGTGACGTTTTCAAAAATTGCAACTTTGCTTCATTTGTTCACCACATTGGTAAATACTACACATTTCATCATACATCTTGATCTAAACATCATTTTATTAACGTTATCACTCATATTTTCACATAATTAACTTGATAATCATGTGCTTATTTTTGCACACACCATATTCTATTCTCCTCTTTCTGGCCTTATCGCTTCCTGCAAGTGTTATGTTCTCTTTAAACTGAGGGATTTTAATTCTTTCCTTCGATTTCATTCCCGAGGGGGCATGATCACACTATCATCAATTAAATTTTTGCATCAATTAATTTTTTTCTCAAAACTGCATTAAAAATGATTTCATTATCAAACAAACTAGGGGCATAATAGTTTCCTTGACTAAGTCAGATCTGTTGGATAGAAAGCTTTGGTTCTCATGAGCTGGATATCTTATATTTCCTCATTTTAAAAAGATTTTTAAAAGCTCCTAACAAGTTCATACTAGCTTTTGGACAATAACCAAGTTTAGAATCAGTATTATCAATCTTTGGATGACAACCAAGTTCAAAATTGGTATTTTTAAAATCTTTTATTGATCTTTGGATGACAACCAAGTTCAAGATCAATTCTATCAGTTTTGTTCAATCAAGTGTAAGATTGATCTCATCAACATTTCATTCGACAACCAAGAACTGGATTCTCATTCTTTTTGAAGTCAAAATCAAAAACTTTCTTTGAATCAATATGCTGCTCGCACATCAATTCAAAGAGGGGCAAATGTAACCACCTGAATTTGGTCTATTGCAACTATGGACCCTATTTTCCTTAAGCGTGACCATACCCTTGATTATGTCCAAATGACCCTGTTACTGCTTGGCATAATTCTTCAAATCAATTTAATGTCCTAGGTGATTTTTATCACTGATTTATATTAACTATTATAGCCATACAATTCAAATCAATTTCAACCAATCAAATGTTATCAAAATCAAATATGGCTATAGTATTTAATTATAAAGGAATTAAATAAATCCCAAAATCAAACACCCACTTGCAAAATAACCCATTCCCCTAGCCTATTTAATTTAATTAAAATGGCTATAGTCCCCTAATTATTAAAAAGCAACTTCATTGTTTAAATAATTAATTACTATATTTCTAAATGAGTTAAATAAGTTTATTTCATTTATTAATATTCCCTTAAACCCCAACCTAACCTATCTCAACCACTTCTACCCTGGGTTCTAACCCTTCTCAACCCATTCACCCATGCTAATCTAATCCTAATCTTAAATTCTATCCTAACCCACTTCCTAATGTTGTCACATTCCATTAAGGAATGATTAACAACTCCACCCACATGAGAAAGTCCACTTTCTCATGCTGGACTTTCTTAAGGTCCACCTTCTCAAGCCATCCTCCCATGCTTCTTAAAGGCTTTCATTAATGCCTTATTAATGAGAAGACCTTAATCCCATTCCTTATTAATGCCTTGGGCATTAATGCTTCTTACACCTCCATTAATGAGGTCTTCACCTCATTAATTCATCTTGTCCCCCCTCTCTCTCTCCCATTCTTCTATAAATAGAAGCCTATTTTGAGAGAAAATAAGCCTTCACATTTAGATCAAAAACACATTGTTATTTTGTTGGATTACTCTTAGAATTATATTGCACTTCTTATTCCATGCTTTTTCATTGTTAAATATTCACATGCTAGAGCTAGAATACTTGTTTTTCATGTCTTTTAGCTTGTTTTTAACTAAAAATCCTTCATGCTAGGTTGTATTCGTCACTGATTTATAGCATATTCCAAGGGCTAATATGTTTTTAATCACACTCCTCCTAGTTAGCAAGCAATAGGTCAGTTTTAGTGGGTTTTACATGCTTTTCTAACCCTTTTGGACTAATATAATGACTTATTGAGTGTTTGTGTTGTTTTCACCAGGTACCCAAATACAAACGCGCAATACATACACTATACCGATGCATACAGTCAGGGGGAGTCATATGATGACAAGGATACAGACATGGTGTACATACTAAACACTTTAGTATTATGCACATATCAATTTTTGATAATAATGTCAAATGGGGAGATTGAAGACATTATATTTTTCCATTAGTATACTTAGAGAAAAACATGATTTGCACCATCAGTTTAAAAAACACTGATAGATAGGGAAGTGCACTACCCGACGACAAGGTTACCTGAAAAACATTGATTCAGTGTTATATGGTGACAAAAAGGTAAAGGAAACCCGACGAGTAACACCAGTACAACCTGAAAGAAAATACAAAGGGAACCTGACGAATAGTTCAACAAAGGAATGCCAACAGACTTCAAGTTCAAATCAACGACCAAGAACCGATAGTCAGTTACTTCCCACAAAATGTGGATCTAACTTTCCACGTCAGATAACTCACTGAAGTTGTATTTATAGCTTCTTGATTTTCTTTTAAGTCCATTATGTGTGGAGGAAGCATTGTATTTAATATTGTTTTAATTGGTTTTACTTTTTTAAAACATGTAAACTAAGGATCAAGGTCAAGTTGTAAACCCGTGATCTAAGAGTTAACATTGTAATGCATGAATTCCAAGATAGGTCAAATAATTGTATAAATAGGTGCTCAATCCATTGATAATAGTTGTTTTTCAATGAAGATAGTAGCCACGAAGAGCAACTAGAGACCAGACAGAGAATTAATGCAGAAGGACAGAAAAATAATCAAGTCAGTTTCAAGAACAGAACAGAGGCAACCAACAAGTAGAGAAAATGTATTCATCAATCACTTAAGGTGATATTATACTTTTGAGATATTTAATGGATCTGTAATCAGAAATTATAAATTTTCTGTAGTTAGGTCAACATTTGTACTCATTCTAACAAGTGTAGTACACTAATGAAATCCTTTCAAGTAAGGTGGGCTTAACCGTCCTATTGTAAAATCTCATAACTGAGTGTGCACTTAAATTAGTGTTTCTCAAGCTCTTAACAGAGTAGATCTTAACAGGTCTCCACCTTAATACTCCTAATAGGGTAGATCATCAGAAGTGATCAAATTGTAAGCCTTAACCAACTCCCTTTCATTCTATAAATAGTGAACTTTTGTGGGTGCCATCCCTACCACAGTTTTTACTTCCTAAAAGGAGCTTTCTGCAATATCATATCTTGTGTTATGTCTTTATCATTTTCATGAATGTTTCTATGAATGGTGCAAACCATTAAAGATTATAAATGAACAATACATACATAAGAAATAACAATAGTAATGGTTGGTAATGAAGTAATGTATGATTACTAACAATGAATAAAGAAAGGTGTTAAAAGTTTTAGAGGTACTCATTCACCCCTCCCCTCTCAGTACTACTTCCATTAATTCCAACACTAGTAACTTCTGGACCTCCTTTTGAATCAAGGGCTCCATAGTAGGGTTCATAGGCCTTTGGCATTTTCTAAAGGGTTTGGAGTTTTGTTTCAAAGGGATGTTGTGTACTATGACTGAGGTATCATATGTCTTTAATTCTTCATAGCTCTAGGCTATAACATCTCAATATTTAGTGAGGAGTTGGGACATTTTCTCCTTTTCTTCTTATGTACCCACTTTTCTGATGTGTACCTCTCTAAGTTCTTCCTTTGTGCTGAGGTTGTATGTCTCGCCCTCTTTGCCGTTGAGAGTTACATCTGGGAATCTCTTTATGGAAGTCCCATCACTATAAAAAATCCTTTCCAGTTCCACCATCCCTTTTGGTATAGAATTGGTCCTTAGGTTTATGGTGCCATGGTCATCGAGGTCCTCAGGATCGACTGCTTCTTCCTCTTCTTCTTCTTCCTTCCTTTCGTCTATGATCTATTTTTCAAACACACCTACGCACATGTTGAACTCAAGGATGTGTTGATCATCTTGGAAGACATGGAAATTAGTGATGTTATGTGGGATGGGTTGCACTATGATGAGTTCAACTGTAAACTTCTTTAACTTGGACTTCTCCATTGGATTTAGTGAACTAGTGGATACAGCTAGAGCATCAATGATAACATTCTTTCTCTGTGGGATAGATTGGATGTTGAAGGCTTCAAATTCATTGATAAAATCCCATCCTCTATTTTGGTAGGATGAGATCCTCTTATCATTGCAAGAATACTAACTGTGGACTTTCTTGATGACCAATTGTGAATCTCCTTCCACCGTCAGAGCCTTTATTCCTTTCTTGTGGGCTAGGAGGAGTTTGCAGATCAGGGCTTCATACTCTGCAACATTGTTAGTACATAAAATTTTTAATTTGTATGCAGCATAAGAATACTTACCTCTCAGGTTAATGAGTTCAATCCCAAGACCTACTCCTTGTTTACATGTAGAGCCTTCAAAGCATAATTTCCATATCTGTTGTTTCCCAGTGAGGCTGGACTTGGTGGGGGCCTTTTTGGTGAAACCTGTGGTTTTGGTCCTTTGATCCTTCCCTCCATCACTATTTGAGGAAACTGATTCTCCTTCATGTCTCTTGCATAAATCTAGATTTCCACACCTATAATGTTTTCATCCTCTAGTAACCCCTTGTAGGGAGGACATGCTCCATCATCTTAAGTGTTCTAGTCACTAAATATGTTTAGGGAAGGGATTTTTTCGTATGAGTCTGACTCACTGGATTGACTTAGACTAGTTGGGATTTCTTCCTTTGGTATAGTGTTACTCTCATCTGCCACCTTAATGCCTTCTTCTATTGCATGTGCTTCCTGTACCTTCTTTGGTTGGGCGACCTGGGCTAATATTCATGACAGTGCCTCTTGGGATCTAGGGCATGTGAACTCTAAATTGCTTTCTTGGTGTAATTGGTAGTATCCTAGTACTAACAATATTTTGGGATCGGCATTCCATCCCAAATGCCTTAGGCTTGTTGTAGTGTTGTTAATAAAACTTCTAAAGATGTCCTCACCGATGGGTAACTTGAGGAGGCCATGGATGGGACTATGGTCTAAATCTTCCCCTTCTCAGATTTGAAACATGAGGAAATCGTCCATCCAATAAGTGCCTAAGTCAGTTTGTGTGAACATAAATTTATTAGGAGGATTATATTCTGTGATCATTCTTTTTAGTTTTGGTTATGTATCTATCTTGATCTGATTGTTCAGTCCTCTCTAGGACAGCCAGAGTTGAGTGAAATCTGTAGACAACCAACCCCTCAGACATCTGGTCGAATCTCGGCTCAACAAAATTTTGTAGGTTTCAGGAATGTCTAATATATGTATGTTGATGTGCTCTTATATCTTTGGATCTGAAAATAATTGAATATGTACATCTTTGAGCATGCCGATTACTTTGACTTTAGTTTTATCTAGTTGTATCACTACCTGGTTGGTTATCTAGGGTACCATTCCTAGTTTTTGATAAATTGACAAGGGCATGACATTGCATGATGCTCCAGAATCAATCAAGAAATTATTTAATTTCTTCCCAAACATCCACAAATTGAGTAGGAAAGGGGCTACCTCCATCTTATCTTTGAACATTGCGGGAAAAGCCTCAAAAGTATTGATATTGGACGTGGGTTCTCTTGTACTTCTAGGTGAAAGACCTTTCTTTGCATCGTCCAAAGATTTTAAAAGGGCTTCCTTTTGAGATGGGCAACCTTGTAGTAATTCAAACATAGATATGTTCAACTTGGTCTTTTTCTACTGTTTGACCACACTATGTTTGTCAATTAACCATGCTGCACTCCTATAACCAGCAAATGTGTTTGGGGGAGGAGTTGTAATAGAATTTGGCCCTTTAGGAGGCATGGGGTTGTTGTTGGCTTGGGGATCTAGGGGAGTTGGTTGTTTGCTAGGAGGTATACCATCAGTAAGGGGTTATTTCCTACTTTGTAGATTATACAAATTCTGGTGATCATTTTGGAAGGCATGTACTTCAGATTATTTAGGTTCCTCCTCTTTCTAAAATGGGAATACAAACTCTTCTTCTTTTGCATATGTATCTGAACCTTCTCAATTTCTACACTCATAAGAATAAAACATCATGACATTAAAATGAACAGGTGGCTCATTGGGATTCTAAGTATGATGGTTGTAGGAGTTGCCTCTATATCCTTCATGGCCTTGGTAAGAGTTTGGAGCCCCAAATTTTTTTTCTTTTGAAGCTTCTTATGTGTTTGCATTATCTGTGGGGATGCTATGATTGTTCGGTCGGGTGTTCCATGGCCTAGTGGGCCTTTGCTGCCCAAATGGATTCTCTTGAGTATTGTTGTTGTTGTAAGTATTGAAACCCTGATTCAGATTCTAAGGATAGGCATTCAAACCAGAAGATTTCCACTGGTATCCCCCTTGGTTTTGGGATGGGTTTAACTTCATCCTGGTGAGCTCACTTGTGATTTGGGATAAGGTTTTCTTGACGACGTCTAGCTCAGAAGCCATGAGAGTATTAGGTTTGGTTTGGGGCACAAAACTTTTCTCTACAAACACTGCCTTATGGGCTTTGTATCCCAGGTAAGTGATGGATGGTGCTAGGGCCGTGAATGGATGTGGTAGAATTGGATTCATTGATGGCATGTGAGTGGCTAGATTTTGACTATTTTCTGCAAATGGATGTGGGGAAGCGGTGTTGTTAACAATGGGCATGGATGCAAAGTTCCTTTTCACTTGTATACCTTTTCCCTTGTATCTCTATCTGTAGGGGATGTCTTCTTAGGAAAATTGAGGTGAACGGGTCCAAAGCTTTAAGATAAACTTGTATGACAGCTGGCTCTGGTATGGTATAAGGAGCTTCCAACTTTTCTTGCATTTTATGGAAGCGATGGTTGAACATGGCGATGGGCTCTTTGGGATCTTTCCTTGTTGTAATGAATTGGTGATGTATTGCTGCTGGATCCATGTACAATTTGACTGTGTTAAGAAATTTGGTTTCAAATTCATTCCATGCAGAGATAGCTCTCATTGGAAAATTAAGGTACTAGTTGTACGCAAATTATCCCAAAGTGTAAGGGAAAAGGTGATAGACAACATCCTTGTGGGCAATCTCCTTGTGGTTGCAAATTTGTTTGAAGGCATAGATGTTCTCTTTCACTTTTCTTGATTCTTCATATACAAAACATGTGCAGAACCTTTTTGGATTCTTTGGCAGTTCATGGAGCTGTCCAATGAAATCATTGACGAAATTTGTGTACTAGCGAAGAAAGCCATCGGACAAAGCGGTTGTGAATTCTGATTTTGCAAGTTCTAATTTTGATCTATGGTTATGGAAACAATTGGGACAATGATGTATGATTTCTGTCCAAGCAGATTTTGCGACTCAATAGGATGGTGAGAGGAGTTCTCCTTTATTTTCCCTTTGTCACTGTAAGGCCTACAACGGTGAGTGAGTTCAATGAGCTTGCCTCTCTTTGGAGATGATCTAAGCACTCACTCAAACTACTCTGGGGAGAAGGATCCAATATATTCCAGCTTTTTAGTCTTGAGGCCCTCCTTCTAGTGCCACTTATGTTGAGTGTCTTTTTTACACAAGCCAACTTGCGAGGATATTGAGATTTGATTTCCTCTATTGAAAGAATAAGGAAGTTATTCCCAAGGTTCTCTGGGGTCGATTCACAACTTGCTTGGTTACTCAGTTGAAGATAAATGCAAATATTCACGAGGAGGCCTTTGTTGGTACGTTGAAGACATCAAACTACAAAATAATCTTTAGTACTATTTTGGTATTTTCCATTTTAACAAGATTGGTATTTGAAAAAAATACAACTTTGTACTTTCAAGGTGATTACTTTTAGATTGAGACAGAATTCAAAGGAGCAAGGTAACAAGAAATGAACTAAATTAATGAAATGAAATCCTAGAAATATAAACCGTTGTAAACCCTTCCTTACAAATTGAATGGTGGAGATATTTGGAATAAATCCAAGAGATATAAATTAGACAAAGTCTCAAGTCTAAATTAGAGAAGATGAATTCACTCATGCAAGATATTCAAAATCTATCAAATCGTGAAGCTGCCAACCAAAATTTGCACACCCACAAGACGGATTTATTGTTAAGCCCAATAGATGATCCCTTCCATGCATTTATCACAACAAGGTAGATAGACAACAACAAACTCCAACTAAGGTAAATGTGAATTCAAAACACAATAAATAAGAGGCTCTTTGAAAATAATGAATAATGCATACACACATTCACCAATTCACATAGATGGAAGCAATTTACACACCACGAATGAAGCACCAAATGTAAATCTTTATTATATTAAGAAGCTGACCCTATTACATTTATTTGATTACAATATATAGAGTTTTTGATCTATGAACTCTGAATGCCAAAATTAGGGCATTAGAGAGTCTAAATTTATGAAAACAAACTAAAACTAAATCTTAGCTGAAAAGAAACTATTGATAACTGATACTGAATAGCTTGCATAGATTTTAAATCCATTTTTCATCAGTTTGTCCATGCAAGAGAGATCAAACTTGTCAAGAAAGAAAAAGAAAGAAGATAGGGTTTCTTTTGTAAACTGGAGTCTTCTTCTTGGTTCTTGGAGTTCTTCCTTGGAATCTTCATCTGGAGGTTCTTCTTGTGGTAGGAATTGATAGGGGACCCTTAGTCCTTCCAAAATAAACTCAAGTTAACCATCAATATGATATGGAGTTCAACTGGCATACAAAAAGATGATCTCACTGGAAGCAATCATATTTTTGGCCCCCAACCTCTACTCCAAAGTTTTTAGTATCCAACAATGCCTAAGTGTCAAACTGACTCTAGAGATCTGAAAGTTTTGGCCTTTTTGGAGGTCGAAAGGCCGAAAGGTCAAAACTTGCCCTAGGAGAATTTTGCAAAGTGTTGAAACTGCTTTTTTCCAAAATTGCTCAAGGGTCCAAGGAGTTAGTTTGGAAATACTTGTGGGTGTGCATCCTGGAGCCTCTATATGACCTCCTAAAATTATTCATAGTTTATCTTCTTCCTTTTCACCTTGTTGACCCTTCGTTCTTTCTTGTCTTTAAATGTAGTCAATTTGAAAGAAAAGAACAAGATCTCTTCTTCGAGTACTGACATCCTTAACATTTCTTCCTTCAAGTAGAATAATTGTTGTAAGGCCTCCTTGGTACTAATACCTTCCATAATATCCCTGAACTATTGGACCACTTCTATTGATGGCCATAAGATATGCTTATCTTCATCACGATACAAGTTGAGGCCAATCCCTATGAAGAAAACATTTATTTCTTCTACCCATTCCAAAACGTCTTTCTACTTTTCCAATATGGAGGCTTGAAATGTTTCATAGACACTAATTATCTTAACTATGCGCTTAATCCAAGTCTCAAAATTGTCTAGCTCTTCGCCCTAATATATATTTACCAAGATCTAGAAGCGTTGTTTCTTAATTATTTTTAAGTCTTGGAGGGTGGCTCACCATTTTCTTGTCTTAGACTCCAATCCACCTTTGTTCTCCATCATGTTTATTATATTTGTGGCTTCAACTAAAATGATCTTGTAAGGTTTGAATACCCATTTGATAGCCTCTTCCCTGTATTTATCAAAATCTCCATTCCAATCTACACTTGCTTGGATGAAGGATGGTCTCAAATGTGCTGGAAAGTCTGGGGTGTTCCTCTTCTATAATGTTGCCTATAATGAGGCCTCTGGACAACTTGGGTCAATAGGACCAACCATCTTGTGAATGAACTTCTTCAAAGCTTCATTATGTTCCATCATGGATTTTATTGTCTCCACATCCTTGCTCATGAACCCTAAGGCATGTTTAAGCCCTAAGGCTCCTACTGTCTTGCTCCTTCCCTGATGGGCTCCCCCAAATATACCTCCTCAAATGTGTAGTCTTATGGAGTTTCTTTCATTTGAGAGGTGCTAGCATAAAGAACTGCAACCTGTGCCTTCCAGCAACCCCTACTATCCTAGGTGACATAGGACATTGTCTGTGCTGCTAATATGACACGTTTTTGATGAAAATATTTACCTAAAGATGCCATATTTGTATCTTCCCCCTCATCTTCATTGGTGTAAGTTCTTTTACTCAACTTAATTTCTTTAGTGAACCATGTAGGTTTACCAAATGCGGTGACTGGCTCATATAGGGCAACCTGAAGAACTGTATCCAAGTTTTGGGGCCCTGGGGCTACTTCCTTATCTGGCCCTTCTTCCTATTCCTTTCTCTGTCCCTCTTCATTCATTCCTTCCCCTTATTCTCCTTCTTCCCTTCCCTCTTCTTCCTTTTCTTCTTCTGTCACTGCCTCATCTTGTTTTTCCTTGCCTTGGTCTGCATCTCCTCAGGAGCTAATCAATACTTTGGTATTAAGACCGGTCATGACTTTCAATGTGGTTTCAAAAGGTGACATGAATTTTGTAGTTACTGATCCTCTAGGGGCTGGGATGAAGCAAGGAAAAGAGATTGATGGTGGTGGAGTAGGTGTAAGGAGAGTCAGACTGGGAGATGGGAGAGTAGTAGCTGGAGGTGGAGTCAGTGTTGGAGTTGGGAGAAATGATGGTGGAGTAGGAATTGGAGGTGGGAGATTAGTTGGTGGAGTAGGATTGTGAGGTGGTGGAGTAGTAGTGAGGGTCTCTTCTGTGGCCTTATCCCCTATTATATCTTGGGTGATTGGGGTGTCTTGATCTCCAAGCCTTTGATCTTTATTAGAGCTCACTTCTGTGATAGGTACATCAGGCGCTGGATTACTAAACTGGCTGGGAGGTGGAGCGAGGGTTAGCTTTGGCTAAAAGAGAGATGGACCTCCCATTTCATACCCTATTGCATACCCCAACCTGTCTTGCCCTTGGTCTAAAAATCCCTCTAGACCTTCAAAGTCAGACATCTAAAACTCGTATGATCCTAAAGTTTCCAAGGGATTATCTTTTTTTTTGGGATCCTCTTGGTGTTTCCTAGTAGCCTCCTTCTCTCTCCTCTTCTAAGACCTTGTCTATTTAACTAGAGGTACCTCTTAGTCTCCCTCTTCTTTTGGTTCCTCATGTATGGTTTCCAATTGTGGGGACACAGAAGTTCTCTTCCTTTTATATGTTTTCTTACCCTTTTCAGTGGTAGGAGGAGATTGTCTAGAAGTGGATGGGCCTTCATCAAGCAAATCCTATCCTGACCCCACTGGACTATCTATCTACCTATTAATTCTAGTCTTGGGAGCCTTGTGCCTTGGATTCGATCCATACTCTACTATGCACTCATGGCCATAGACTGTGTTTGACTTCTATGGTGGCGCCTTCTTGTATTGTGGAACTATATTCTTCTCCACACACTGTTTATCTTCCTTCTTGGGTAGATCCATTAATGTTTTCACCAAGATTGGATACATTTTATAGGGCCTTTGGATCCAAGTTTTAGTTGTTTAGAGTACATTCCTAGCCCGTAACTCAATGTCATCATTCTCATCTTTATCAAATTCAGCATTCATGATGGGCCTGTCATATATTTTATCCAAAGTGTAAATGGATTCTAATACCATGTTTGAATCCTTCTCCCAAACCTTTGAAGGAATTGAGGTCTTCAATGTGTGCTATACAAGAGTGTGGGACATCTTGCAATAATCCCAGATCCTGACCTCATGATCATCTACATAATTGACCCAATGGTCTTCTAGATATGGTTCATGCATATAGAACCTACCGATGTTGTGGTTGTATGTACGTATCTGGTTGAACCTTGTCTCAAGTATTTTATAGAGTTGTAGTGGGCATTCATCCCATTCAAAGGCCAAGGATTTGTAGGCCTTCATATCTTGTAAAGTATATGGGCCCAGAGAAACAGGGAAGTCCCAACAGTGTTTCTTCTTATGCTTGATATGTTTATAGGCATCAACAAGTTGTTTAGCTATTTATAAGGTGATTATACAATCAAATGGATATCGGGGAAACTTCTTAGGTCTCAAGGTAGACCCTGCCATCTGGATGTAATTGACTATCTTCTACTATATGTAGTAAGCACCAATGGCCATCACCTTGGTGGATGCTTCCTTTGACATCCTCTTCACAAAATACCCTTCAATAGATTGGATGATTGTGAAGGTCAAGGTGTCATTGACTATCTTGTAGTTTGGGCTTTCTTCTGACATGTTTTCCTTTCTTTGTAACTGGGGGTATACAATGTGAGTCCATGCATTGGGATCATTTATGTTTCCCCTCTTGGTGAGTCCTGGGTAGTTTTCCCGTGTTGCCAATAAGTACACCACATAGGTACTCATATATAATTTAGGGTTGTGTTTTACTTCCACCAGTTGTTCATCCAACCTATCATTGATGATGGTTCCCCAATCAAACCTAGACTTACGACCTCTGATTTTCTGTATTAAGAGGATCATCCAATTCTCCATTTGGATAGACTGAGGTAATCCATACACTTGGCTTAGTAATGTTAGGGCTTCTTGGATATCCTCTTTGATGTACCCCCTCCTAAGGTCTATCTTGTCTAGCCTATTTTTGGGGAGAGGTTACTCAAGGTAATTCTTATTGAAAATGTCATATGCCTCTTCCCCTTTGTTGTTGAACCATCTGTTGCCCTTTTCTATGAAGAAGTCATAAAACTTGTCTATACCTTTTTGGAGGTAGAAGACCTCTTCTCTGATGTCTGGTTTGATATCCAATACCACATTTACCTTTATATCCTAGACCACCCTTTTATCTAAGTCATAATGGTTTTCCAAAGTCATGATCAGCTCAAATGATGTGATAGCCACTGGGTGGCCTGCCACATTAACTAGGCCTGACATGACTAGTGAGGTGTAGTCCTTGGATCTCCTAGCCGTTTGGGAACATCTTGTCAAGAATTGATCCCAATCTACATTTCTGATATCAGTATCGGTGATCTCAATGTGTTTGTTGCTGTATGAGTTAATTTTGGCCTTCTAAATCAACCACACACTTCAACATAGTCCTTCTTCACCAGGTACAGCCAAGACTGAATATGAGTTATTCATCTTGACTGTCTGCGTGATTCGACCTGTTGCCTTCTATCTAGATAGAGTTTTGAAATTTTCTCTTAGGACGAGGGCCTCACAACTATGGACCATCTAAGAACAAAGGATTTTTAACCATGATAAATGCTATGCAATGCAAAGATTATGCTAGAAATTGAAACATGAATGATCACCTAAACATGAATGCTACATGATTTCAATGCAATTTAATCTAGAAATTGAAGCTATTCTA
>MU226880.1:5314535-5341591 GCA_018584345.1 Thuja plicata | reverse complement strand
GGTGAATTTAATTTAATCAAAGTGCTAGGACTTTATTAATTAAATTAATTCAATCATAGGGTTTGTTTAGCCAAATAGATATTTAGGAATTAAATATGATGTATGATTGATACAGATTTAGGATTTTTTGTATTTGACACTCATGTCGAATAGAGTCAATTAAAACTCAGAATTGCCTAGTACAATAGGACTTTGATGATTTAGAAGAATAACAAATGCAACAAAATTGGTTAGGGTTGCAAGATGCCAATTTTGGGGTGTTACAGTTGCCAATCTTGGAAGGGGGTATGGTCCCCTTGTATAAGTACTTCATTGGTGACACGGTCTTTTTCTCAGGCATTCATGCAATGAAATATGCAAGTATCAGTGTTTTATTTGCACAAGAATCTAAAATGAACTGAAATAACTGACTAATCTAGGAAAATAGGAGTAAAAAGCTCTCTAAGTAGCCAAAAATGCAGATTTTGAACTTTCAGCCCTTTCAGGGTTTTGAGCACAAAAATGGTTCAGAGTCTGAAAAAGCCAAAAGTGTGAAAGAGCGGTCGATAAAAATGGAACCTGTCAAATTTTTGGTGTTTGAAGGTCTGGAAGATTCTTCAGATGATGAAAGTCCAAACTGGATCTCAAACTCTGAAAGTCTGAAATGTCGTAAGGAAGAAAACATCACGGGAGATTTGAATTTGTTGGTGTTTCAAGTGTTTCGAAGATCCAAAATGCCTAAAAGGTCAAAGCTTCAAGGACCTCTTGGACAATAGACCTAACCTATTTTTTGGCCTTTCAGAGGCTAAAAAATTATGACAAAGGTCATGACCAAAAGAAAGAAAAACCCTAACTAGAAAATGCGAAAGGACTTGACCCAACCTGACAAGGAGGGGCTTCCCCTGCAAGGATAAGGGCATAAAATACCCTGAAAGACTTGGGGGGGAGTCAGCATGCACTAGACTAGACAGGTACCAGGTGCAAAACCCTAGACCTAAACAATGAATAGTGGAAAAACCACAAAGTGGAAAGGAAGAAACTTACCTCATGAGAGATAGAAGTGGAGTAGGGAGACACAAGGAGGTCAAAGGCATGGAGTGATCCACCACAAGGAGTGAGGTTGAAGCTTGCAAATTTGCTCCTCAGAAGATGCCGGAGATGAAAAAAACAAAGTGAATCAAATTAGGGCCATTTTTCATTTTATAGCCCACGGGGGGATGTCAGCACTTTTGGTGTTTCAGTGTCCAAAACACCAAAATTCTAGAGGTAGACACCTTACGGTGTTTTTGGAGGCCGAAAATGCCGAAAGGGTCGAGCTTCGGCCTTTCGTCCATTTTGGTCAGAGGTCCAACATGGGGTGTGTTGTGGACCCACAACACATCACATTACAAAATTGATAATTTATAGATCTCTCTATTCAGGACCTCACAATTATATAAATACATATTACATCAAGTACATGATACATGTTACAATAGAAAAGTCTTCAACTACATTTCTGGAAGGAAGCATGCACTAGGATCATCCATAGAACCACCAACAATACCTCGATATAAAAAGGTTAACCACCCAACCACACTGATCCAAAGAGGCACACTCCCCCATTATAGGAGATAGAAACCAAGGTCCACGCAAGAGGTATCAAGTAGGATATTCCTAAGTTGGCAATAACCTTTCCCCAAAATCACAAAACAAAAAGATGAATAATAAGGGAAATAGGACCACTCGAGACATGATAATCAATAATAGGATATCTAACTAGGTTCCCTACCCATAAATACACATTATGAAGGCATAAGGAAACCACATTACAACATGATGGAATTTATAAAAATTCTACAACATCAATCTATTAAGTTTAGAAAACCAATAATTGTCCCTAATCCACTGGACAACCCTAAACCCTAATCTAAAACTCAGATTAATCCATAACACTTAAAGAGGCATCTAAATGCACCATAATTGATAAAAATCATATTCAGAGTAAAAATAATCCAATTTAATAAAAAAATTAATCCTATCAGGCTCTGATAACTATATAACCGCTAAAACTTGGTAATCTTATTAAACTAATTTATTTCAAACAAGGATTAAATACAAAGAATGGCCATCAAATAATAGTCACTCATATATTCCAAAATATACATAATCAATCCAATCGCTTTGGTGAAGGTTTATATAATATTATTATAGACTCTCAATTCAATATTTATAAAGATCCAATAGTAGAAAGTAAAGTTATGTGTTCTGTTCTAAAATTTAAAACCCTAGTTAGGGTTCAAACCTTCACTAAAATGGTTGTAACTTTCAGAAAACATAATAAAAATACAAAAAAAAAATTGAAAATTAATTCTCAGACATAGGACCACCTCTGATGTCAAATTTAGATTTTTTCCATAATCATAATATCATGTACTATACTAATACATTTGAGAGAAACATTGGAACAAAGAATGGACAGGTATAGTCTGACATAGTATCTATATTAGCGAATGCATTACACCCTAAAAATGAAATCTAAGAGGTAACCATTTGATATATTGAATTTAAATTCCTAAAAATCAACCAAGAAAAACCATAGACTCAATTTAGACTATTTAAGTAATAGATCTCCAAAAATGGGTCGCTAAAAACCCTAGGAAAACACAATAATTTTCATAAAAAAAGAACTCAAATTTTTTAAATAAATATAGGAATGGAAACTAAAAATATAATAAATCATGAGAATATATAAATAGATCCATATTTTCTTAGATACATTAAGCAATAAATAAATTAAACTCATACCTCAAGTCCTACGAAGATTCAACCAAAGAAGGTGGAAGGAGACAAAAGAGGAAGACAAATGCAAACTTGAGATGAATCCTTCAAACCCTCTCCACTTTCAGAAATACCCATGGAAAGTAAAACCAATATTTCTTCAAGGTTTCAACCAATATACCCCTCAAAATCAAAAGAGAATCCATATAAATAGATTTCACAAATTTAACCAACCCCCAACTAACTCTTAACTAAAGGGCATAATTAAATAACTCAATTTAATTATAAACTCACAACTAGATATAAATAATAATGAATAATTTATAATAATTAATACACATATTTATTATTATCATAATATGGCATAGAATATATAAGTAATATGTAACCTATGCATATTATTAATAATTAGCAATTAAAAATATTAAACCTCGCATTAATTATTAATAATACTATACTTTATTTTAATCCCAAACTATACACCATAAATAATAACCACAATCGTGGAAATATAATCACATAAACTTATATATACATGTCAAATACCAAACATTAAAATATATGTGACTATAACATAATAGCTCACAACATTAATATTATTGTGTATTTATACTTATTATAAGATATAACACTTAGCTACAATAAAATCACATTCGTCTAAATAAATATAACCATCCAAAGAGGCCATAACACCCAAATATAAAACACATAGAGAAAATGACAAGATAAAATAAGGCAAGTGAAACCAAACTCCTGACCAAGTATGAAACCCTGAAACATAACATCGCAAATATCAACTGAGAATCATCCCAAGGACATCAACATAATACCACAAAACTAGATAGGAAACACAATTGAGAAAAAGTCACAAGAATGACCAACCCTAGAAAGGTAGACCTCTGAAATAGGAAAATTATGGCCATAAGGGAAGACATTTTTGATAATCTCAGTTCTATCTCGGCAACAACAATCATTGAGGATATGAGGGCATGCTCAGACTTGTGAAGCCAGGTGGATTCAATGCCTTGTACATGTAAGCCTGCATCACAAGAAAACTATACATGGGCGTGCACGCGCACACACACACACACACACACACACACACACACATATGAAAGGAAGGCAACATATACAAATGTTTGGGATCAAGACATCGTGTGGACCTTGCTAGGTGAGTAACTACGACTTCATCCCTAGTCATGAAATCACATCATAGATACACACATAGAATCTAGTATATAAATCATGAATCAATTATAAAAAAGGGTTAGACCATAATCCATTAGGATTAGTCACAAAACCAAATCAAATTTCCAAAGAGATGATCATATCATGAGTACATAAGTATGATATAACAATAATCATGAACAAATATGTCTAACCATACAGAATCATCACATACGAGGACCTAATCATTAGGAAGACCTAGAAATCATAATCATTGATACAAAGAATCACTTTAATAGAAATCAAATTTGTTTGTTAGGTATCCATCCTAACACAAAAGATCCTAAAATATCATCATCATCAAATGGTGGCGACATGGCAAAGGGATAAAAGCATTGATAAGTACATCATTGTCAAACTAGATTAGAATAGAATGACTTAAAAAATCACTTCAAACATATACATGTCAACAAAAGAAGCATATAGATTAGGGTTAGAGGGGTATTACATCCTCCCCCTTAGGTTCGACTTACTCCTTAAACACATTAGATCTTAAACACATTTTAACCAATATCACAGGTATAACCGATCCTTGGATCCATGCACTATATATAGAATAATTTGCATAACACGGTTAGGCATAAAAAATAAATATCCCAATCAATTTTACTATCACCAACTAGGATAAATTCAACTTGATCAAACATTAGTATGAATAGAACTTTCCCTTTAATTAGAAATTAAGAACCAAGGTAAATAGATTGAACCACTCAATTTTCCTTAAAATATATCAAAATGTTACAATTTCCATCTCTTTTCAACACATAAATCAAAATTCATAAAATATGGTAATACTTGCATCCAACATAATGACACATTTATATCTAATATGCAACACTAAGCATATCCAAATTTACATTATAAATAATCATATCAGTCCACATCACTGGGATGACACATCACAAGGCTCAGGAGTGGACATACCTCTCTAGACAAGCTCTCACTCCAGGGTACAATATCAGTCTCATCTATATATAGAATCCATAATCCATAATAAATTCCTCACTTAGTGGCTCGATGGTGCCTTGGGCGATTCACAAAAAAGGCCCTCCACACAAGTCCATGTGCTATATCCCTTATTTGTGTAAGGGGGTTAGCCTCCAAGGAATAAACACCACACATAGGTAGGTAGTGGATACTAGCTGCATAACAACCTCACATACCCCCATCCTCAAGGGTTTCTTGCATCTGCTTCCTCGTATACACTAACCAAGTTTTCCTCATGCATCGTTAGTGAGGAATCACAACACAACACAAGACCAACATTTGAAAACACCAAAATAATCTAGTTTAGCCACCAAAGTTCATAAATAATAGAAAGTGAATTATCAATCTAAACAATAAGAGAAGAATAATCCAATATGTTGCAACAATAAATTACACGCAAGTTACATTTCATAATTCATAGCTAAACTATCACTGTAAAAGATGAGAAATTTGCTGGTCTACACAAAAAATTTAAAAAATATCATAAATTGTACATCACATCATTGTGTGACTATATCTAGCCACCTAAAAAGGAAGGAGGGAACAATGTTTGGCTATCACAATAGCCCCTTGGGTGATGCAGAATGAGCACACCAACACACCTGACATGACCATACACCAAGTGGAGAAGGAACACTTTTTTCATATATCACATTGTAGTGTTCCTCGCAGAGTAGGAATGTACAACACACACCCCAAACAGAGATGTCTCTCATATATCATCATCGTAGCCAAAGACATACATGGTTAGGGCCCACCCATATGCATACGACATTTATAAAATTGAGCATCCATGGGTGCCCCTCTACAAGCATGAAAAAATCTCCAATTTTCTCTACATCAAGAAAGAAAACATACATACATATAATGCACCTTCACGTAACTATGTACATGGCATCATGTTCTCGAGCTTGAGTCTCTATAATTAGCAACAAAAAATCATCACCTCACACTATGTTAGAACATCAGTGGGGTGAGACATCATATTACTTGCATCATTTCAAAATATGTGTGAATACAGTATCCATCACAACATGGGCTAAAATAAATCTCCCTCCACATGTTGGACCACATAAAAATTTACATATCCATGAATCATATATCTTCTCATAGATGCTCATATCGAGTACTGGTATTGTGCTCAAGAACTATGGGAATTGGGATAAGCACTTATGAACCATAGGTGCAGGTCCATCATAAGGGGAAGGAATGATTACTCTCTTCCCTTAAGTAGTGGAAGCTAAGGTCACTTCACGTCGCCATTATACGTACGCCACATAACTACCCAAGGAAATTGTGATGCTATTACCCCTCTACATACTAACTTACCAACACCTATGGATTTGCACTTAGTAGGGTAAAAACAAGAAAGCAACACATGAGTGGTATGGTTCTCCCATACCTTTATCCAAAGCATAACTTCTATGGATGAGCACTTGTATTGCACTTCTCCATGGCACTCAAACAATTATTTGTTATATACAACACCTAACATAAGCACTAGCATGGGTTCTATCACATTTATAAGGGAGTACACAATAACATCATGTGTTATCCACATGTTCCAATTTTGTCTTTTCACAATTCACATTTTTTTTACCTAGTATAAAATACCAATGACATATTTAATCATATTCCACCTCTTCATGGGCATATACCAATATCCAATGTACACATATCAATCTCAGCCTTTCACATAATATAACATCTATCTGCAAGATGACTTAAACTTATATAAAATTAGGCATAAAGAACAATGATACATTATGTCACCCTTTTTTTTCTTCAAGGGTCATTGAATCAACACACATTTGTTCTAATTAAGGAAAGGAAACAATAAAATTGTACTACACACATTTATTAGTCACACAACTAATCATTATAAACTATTATGGATATGCACTTTTCACCCAATCAAGGACACCAAGAGTGGACCAAGTATCATCTTTTCAAATAAATTAATTTGCTAGGTATTTCCATTACACAGGAGAAATCCCTCCACAAAAGATACATCAAACCATATAGACATTTTCAAGACACTAGTATTTACTAACATAATGATGTCAATACCCATAAGGAGATACATTGAAGTAAATTAATAAGGGTTACAAAAATATTTGTCAACTAAAGTCTCAATTGTATAATATTGCAATTTGGGGAATATAATCACATCATTAATAAACTTACAATAACATTCTTTAAAGGGTAAAAATGGAAATCCTTTAGATAGGGTTTTGAAAAATGGGGATTTGCACATAAAAGATACCCTATGCCACATTTAACCACTTAAATTTAATTGTAATGATAAGGAATGTAAATTTGGAAATGTTTGCAAATAATAATGGAATAAAATACATACCTCATATCATAGTAGATCTAAAAATACCTGATTTATGATGCCTATGTCGGGTTTACGAAAGATTTGCAACCGGATCTGGAAAATAAATATAGAGACGGAGAAAACACAAAAATATTTTTCAGATCTGGCTCATGTCAACTTTGACCCAAAATAGAATGTTGATCTTGACCCAGAATAGAATGTCAATTCTGACCCAACATAGAATGTTGATTCTAACCTAGAATAGAATGCCGATCTTGACCCAATATAGAATATCAATTTTGACCTAGAACATAATGTCAAATGTTGACCTGCACAACTTCGATGGAAAATTTGTTTCTAAATCCTGATAGTTTACTGAAAAGGGTATCTGAATCTGGCCTGCAACTCTTGAAATAAAGACTATAGATATCTGAAAAAGGGTGTTTTTGGGGTGGCTATATAGGGTTTTCCCTTAGTCAAACCCCTATTTTGGTGGTTTCCACCTCCACAAATAGTCAGATGTAATAGAATGTATGTGTGTGTTGCTCGTAGGAAGAGCTTTGAATGTGCAATGCCAAGATCTAATCCTCTAGATTGAAACCCTAGCATGAATTGAAATGAGAGAACAATGCATTGATTTGAATATTATAAAGAAATCCCCCAAGGCTAAATTACTCCTATAAAAATCACAATCCGTAGTTGCTACCCCATGATTGTATCCTTTGAATGCTTGAATGTTGAAAGTAGTAGATCAATGAAGAAGGAAGGATTTGAAGAACTCTTTCTTTCTTTAATAAAGATCCACAATGGTTTGTTCACAAAAATGATTGATTTTATCAAGGCATCATCATATCTTTTCCTCTTGTATCGTCCTCTTGCATTCTTGCATTATCATAATGTCATAATCATAATTTTGTCATATCCAAATGAAGGCAAAAGGGAGTGTTTATATAGAGATCTCAAGGTAAGCCTTCTAGGGTAATGCAAGGACCCATAATTAAAATTTCACCTTGAATCATGGTATAATCAAAATCACCAACCAAAGAGGGGATGTATTAATTCAAATTTTAGAGAAAAAACTTCTGCATTTAGATCTGGGGACCTTGACTTGAGGTTTCAGGTAAGTCACCTTAAGAAGTCTGTGAGATTCCCAGGTCAGCTGAGGACCTAGAAAGGTGAGAAAACCTATCAAAATGCTGAGAAGAGGCACACATGCATAGAAGGAGTGTAATGAAGATTAAGAGGGCTAGTATATAGGTCCTACCTAGAAAATAGAGTCATGGAGAAGGAAACTAAGGAGAATCCACAGGATCCTAACCCTAATTTTACTTAGAAATGCAGAATCAATTATAGATGCATCCTAAATGAAAACATGCAAGTGCACTAAATGAGGGTGCTAAACCTACTAAAATGGAATTTATTTTATTTTAAGATGATACATTTATTCACCATTTTAGTTTAGATTTGACACTACGTGAATATGCAAGGTAAAGTAAGAAAACGTTAGGGAATGAAAAGGATATAGCCAAGTCCTCAATGTAGAGATCCTACAAGAAACTATTAGTACGCAAAAAATGTAGCACACAAGGTTAATGAAAATTCATAGAGAGTATAAGGCTTACTAGGATTAATTTGAGAAGTGCATAAATCCCCTTATGCCCCCCATTTTAGCTTAATAATTTTGAAAGGTGAAACACAGTGATAAGGATAAACCTATATAATGGATATGCAGTTTATTGATAAATTCCTTTCCTAAACTAGTTATAAGGATTCTTAACCTTCCAATGCCACTGACGACACTAAAACTGGAGCTACCAAACTCAAGTTATGATGAAAAGAGTGAATGTCTATCTAAATGCATATGAAGGAAAATTCAAATTTAACCTAAGTAAATTCAAAAAAAACCCTAATTTATAGCTATAAATAAGAGAAGAAAGCACTTACCTCCTCATTCTTACCATTTTTAGAGTTTAGGAGAATAAGCAAAATTCCAAAGAGAGAAGAACTTCAAGTGACTCACATGGAGATCCTGAGAGAGTGCCTAGCTAGCAGACAACAAATTCTTGAGGTGAGTTCATCTTTTTGATATTAGTATTCATAAAATTCATGTTTTCATAAGTAAGGTAGACCCTGACCCTTAAAGGTCAATACTGGCCTAGTTATGTTGACCTTGATCCTTTAAGGTTGACATCAACTGGGAAGGTCTCATCCTTTTTAGGGATAAGGTCAACCTTGACCCAAAAAGGTTGACCTTGACCCAAAAAGGTTGACCTTGACTTGGTCAAGTGAGTGTTATAGTTGTATGATAATAGAGTTATGATATGATACTATTTGTGCTGACAGGATCTTGTCTGTCTCCAAGAGAACCCTTTCAGAGGGCCACTGTTGACTATCAAAGATAACTTGTCTGAGCTACATTAGGATGAGATACAACTATTGAGAGATGTAGGACTTTACTGGGTAGCAGTCCTACCATAGATGAGGCTCCATCAAGCCATGATATCATCTATAATAGAGAGGTGGGATGAGGACACTTGTTCCTTCCATCTTCCCTTGGGAGAGATCATGATTATACTAGAGGATGTGTATAGGATCCTACGACTTCCAGTCTGAGGTGAGCCTATTAGAAAGAGAGTACAGCAAGCTTCTGATGAGATCTTCTTAGATGGCGAGTATTATTTAGGAAGAGTACCATAGATAAGGACCTAGGTAGATCAAATTGGTCTATTATCCATCTTAGCAGCCCGGACATCTCTGGTATAGAGAGTGATGCTATGTATACTCTATTTGGTTGTATTACCCAATACAAAGGGTATAGTCTTCTTAGCACCATTCACCCATCTTGTACGTAGGATGGAGAGTGACATAAATATCTTTGCATGGGGCCACAACATGCTAGCCCATCTCTACCAAGATTTGTGTCAATTAGTGAGATACCATCGAGAGAGTCTCACAATATGAACCTTTTTATAGGTTTGGATGTTCAAGCACTACACATGTACATTACCATAGGGTTTTCCAGTGATGGTAGATGTGAGCACATCGAGAGCCTTTTCCTACCCACTGGCAGATATCTGGCAGGACAGAGATATCCTCTATGGAGGGTATGCTTAGACCCTGTACCATGTATTGATGTGATATGTAGACCATACTATCGGATGATAGAATGGACAGATACATGGTACTAGCTGAGACACTCACAGTAGCTTAAGCTGCTAGAGGGTCACACCAGTCACATAGTGATGCCGTATTACTATGACAAAGTGATGAGATAATTTGGTCTTACATAGGGGGTCCCTAGACCAGTACCTTAGTATGTACACCCGTCCAGATACTATCAAAGACCAAGCGCAAACGCTGACCATTAGTAGAAGATATTGTAGATAGTGATAAAAATAAGAGAGAAGATGTAGAGGGAGCCATGGATGTGGCTTATTCAGGAAAAAAAAGGGACTATATTAGATATTGGAGTCTACAAGGAACCCACCCCATCTTCCCTGATGACTATCCTACAGGTGATCTAGGCCTTTCAAAGAGGACACATCGAGATAGTGGCATACCAGAGGAGTAGGAGGATCACAGAGATGATGAGGATCCCACCTCTGAGGGAGATCTTATGGAGGAGGATAGACCATAGGAGAGAGAAAACATGATGCCCCCATATGATGGTGTCGGTGTGGATAAGCCTTTTGTCCATGCCACACCACTGAGATCATGACGAACTCCATGTGCCCATACAAAGACACCAACTATGAGACCTATATGTAGCGAGTGCAGAGAGAGTATTCACTCCATGCCCCCACAATCTAGATCCTTTGGTGATGCTCAGGAGGGAAATCCAGATATGAAACATGTATTATACTTGAATATTTAATTGAATATTTGAAAAAGAAATACTAAAAGATAAATATGTTTGAATTCTGCAGCTAGCGTAGTGGAGTGGAGGACCTTTATATCTGAGGTCTTGAAGGATACATGTATATCCTACCGATTACCAGTTAGTGAGAAAGAGTCCCTCATTGGGCACTGAACTGCCTCACAATAGGTGTGGAATAATCATGCTCAAGGCCTTTCTTAGGAATAGTTTATTCAATCTAAGGACTACTTCTCCCATCATGAGGTGCATTTAACTTGTTAACCCAGGGACATATAATTGAAATGGTCAGCATGATATGTGCACTAGGTTCCTTAAAGAGTCATTATGCTTATGCTACAAGAAGGTAATAAATGCATAAAAGAAACCTACACTAGTGTTGCATGAAAGAATACACTTATCTCCTTACTGAAAGGAATGCTAGAAATTGCAAACTCTACTTAACCCTATACTTTCAACATTGAACATCCATTATAACTATTCTTGCAGATGCTGTAGGAACATTCACAAGGTACAATGCTGCAGGAAGAAAGTGCAACTTCTATCTAAAATACTGGAAATACGGGAAATGCTAGAAATGCTAGAAATGCTGAAATAAAATCTATTCTATTCTAACCTATTCCACCTCCCAAGTGGGCCCCCTTGGTTGGCTTCTGCTAATCTACTAACATAGAATGTAAACCAAGAATTACTTCACTGTATTTCAAAAACTCATTACATAAAAATGATACATGAAACTTAAAATAACTTGCTGTAAGATATAATAGTTTTCTTCCAAAAAATTCTCTCTAACTTTCCTCTCTCTCTAACTTCAAACTATCAGTCCAATCCCTATAAATAGAGGATCAAACACTTATTACAAAATAGAAAAGAAAATATTTTGCTAAAAACATGCCGGAGAAGAAGATGGAAATGCAACAGCCCGCGGTGTGGGTAATAAAGCTTGGGCGACCAGTTCAACATAATAAAGAGAAGAGGGAATATAGAAACACTACATCCCTACATCCTGGAATAATGGCTACTCCATTGTAGTAGCCATGTCTCTTGGTGCTGTGATGATCACTCCACCATAGCTGATCCTCAACAGTCTTCCTTGAATGCTGTTGACCACTCTCCAGCCACTTCCTTTCTTGACAAGTTAGTTGTGATGCAGAAATATTCATGCAACAAGCTTAATCAAATTAAATCCAGACATTAGAACATATAATCTGATGGTTATATGAAATACTGCACTATATGTATAATATTAGCAAAATATGTCATAAATATCTACCCATGGTTTATCAGTTCTATCTGGACTTTATCACAAGTTTTAATTGGCTAGGTTCACAAATGTTTTTTCAGAAACTAGAATAGAGAATTTAAAATTATACAAAATAAAGGCAATAATTTGGCCTTATCATCTACCCCTTGGTTAATGAAATTCTTTTCCTCAAGCATTGCATCTTCTGGCAATTGACCTAAAGTCACCAACTTCAGTTCTTCCTCGCCTCTAGCTCTTGAAGGAGTAGTAGAATCCTCTTGTTCTTTCCCAAACTTCCCTTCTGTGATCCTCTTGCAGCCTGTCAAGCCTAGCAGTGCTGATGTCATTCAAGGGCCAAAGGAGCATGGGCGGCTGTATTGTGAGTGGACACCAGATCTCCTGCCTAATTTTCCTACCCAGCCCCATGTATTTCGGTGATTGGTATATGGATGCTTCAAGGTTAATGGGGCTATGTGGTTCTAACCTTTTGAATGCCTCTGATAATCTACCCCACCTACTTCTGGCACTGGTTAAGGCTCTTTGGAAGACAAAATAAGACATGTTGTCATATTCTTCATACACATCTGTTCTGAGCTTGAAAATTTTATCTCTTATTTATTTTTTAACATTCTCATATGTCAGTTTGAACCAATCCCTCAGGAATACTTCTGGTTGACTGCTTTCTACTCTTAATGGCAGGGGTTCTATTTTCTCAAGTTCTCTGTAATTCTCCAGTTGTCTATCATAGTTAGCCTCATTTTGCATCCAAGACATTAGGGCCCTTAGGTGTATATCCCCTATTTAAAGTACGGGTTCCATTCAGTCTCTGTAGGGATGATGAAATTATGCACATACAACTCACAGAGTAAATTTTGTTGCCAAGATGGAAGCGTCTGGTATAAACCATAAAATTTCTGGGCTGTTTTGAACTCTGCGTTTACATCTTTGAGGGTCATCATCAACTGGAATAGGAGAAATTTTTCTTTTAGATAGATGGTATAGACCCTAGGAGGTGATCTACAAGCAATTATCTGGTCAGTCAGCTCAAGGGCATGTTCCATTCTCTGTTTCTGTCTTGCAAACTGATCTTTTAATTTTGAAATTTCCTCTCCTTGTTCTGCTATTACTTTCTACAATTTCTTTTTCTCTTCTCCCCATAGAGTGGTTGTCAGAAAATGATTATTATATAATTGGAATAGAAGAATTTGTAGAGTAATCATACCACTATTTTCATCCTGGTTATTCTTCCTCCTTTGTTCCCTCCATAACTTCTCTAAGAAATTTATTGACCAAGTTTGCTTATAGGAAACTAGGGCATTTCTTGTGCAAGCTAGCTGGTGAGTTATAGGGGTTTATTTTTCATAGGTTAGAACATCCTGATGACTAACTCCTAGGTCAGTTTGACATACATTTGGCTCAACTTCACACTCCTCACCTAGATTTTGAGGAATTTCTGGAATCTTAGACTGGCTGGGAGAATCATTCGGAACAATATGAATAGGAGTTTCCTCCTCAAATTGTTTGGGGGAAGCGGACTAGCTTTCGGTGGGTACTTTAGGAATCTGCCCTCTAATCCTAGAGCTCCTTCTTATAGGGATTTCCTCAACCTCTACATACTTTTTCTTACTAACCCTTTTTTTTTTTCCTCAGCTGTAGGAGTAGTGGCTGCAGGAACTGACTTCATTTTCTTCCCTCTCGAGACTGTAGGATTTCATGGCTCAGCTGCAGGAACTGAAGTTTCTCCCACTAACTTATATTTTCATTTTGTTTGGGAGGAAGTAGGTATATTTCTCATGTGAGTGGGTAAAGGCACATTTTCTTGTAATTTTTTTATTTCTGCCCCTTGGGTACTTTGCTCAGCAACTAGGTTAGGGGGAACTGCATTATCTTGGCTAATTTTCTCATTAGGGGCAATTTGAGGCTGCAGGGTTTTATGATGGACAAGTTCTGTCCATGCCATAGGAGAGATGTCCCTAAGAGATCTTTCTATGAGAAATTTAATTAGGGCATGGTGAGTAACAGAATTGTCATTTCCTTTCTGGGTTTCCTTGGCACTAATGCACAGCATATTAAACAAGAAATTGGGGGCATTCATTGGGATATTATGTTGTACATAACTAAGTAGCTTAAAATAATGTGCATGTAAATTAGAAAATCTTCCTTCACAGGTGAAATACCTGATAATGTGCATGGCCAACTCATGATATGGTCGAGGAATGGACATTCTTTTGCACCCCTATTTAGTGATTTCCAGAGGAGGGTCACCTGACAGGGTAAACTAGGCCCTAGCTGATTTGGCATCGTGCGCATTGGGGTAGTGTTCCCCTGCTGCTGGAAAAATAGTTACTTCCACTATTCACTCCTCTATTGTAATGATTGTCAACCCCCATACCATTGCCTGGCCTTCATCAAATGTGTTTGCAAATTTTGTTGTTGCTTCCTCATCAAACTCTATCAATTTTAAGAAATATCCCAGCCATCCACATGCATTAAATCTTCTTACTGCCTCAACATCAGAAAGTAAAATACTATGAACTACTGGTTCATGCCACTACAATTTCCCCCCCATTTGTGCTTACCAAATTCAACCTTTTCTTTGTTCTCAACAATTACCTTCTTCTCTTTTGAATTTCAGACTACTTCTTGTAAAGCCATAGACCCTTTTTCACATTCTTCTGGTACTCTTGGTATGAAAAATAATAATGTACTTTAACATAATGAATTATAGATATTCATGTGAGAGTTATGTCATGGTTTTAATACTGGGTCACATCTAGTCTAAAAATTAGGGGTTTATTTGGAATAAAGGTAGGACACTTGACACTTGTGTGATGTGACAGTAGGATTTTAATTAAGATAAGGCCGAAGTACAGATTTGAGGATCTTAACGAGTAAATAAAAATGACATTTTAGGAATTGGCACACTTCCCTGACCCCTACGAAACATTGACAAGTGTCCTCACTTGTCAGACTTGGTAGAAGGTACAGAATTGGATTAAGGTGGCAACGATACATCTATTGCAGTATTTGATATAACCAACGAAATCTATGCGCTAAAAATGGAAATAAATTTGAAAAGCTCGTACCTGTTAATTGATCATCGCACATGCCAGGAAAGGTTGGCGAGAGTGGAATAATGGCATCAGTGGTCAACATATGTCAGCACATGATCTCTTTATTGAAATGGTGTAGGAGCACACCTAACTCAAACCCCTAGCTCCTTATTTCTAGCATGTACTGACTCTAGCCAAGTCAGGAGAGTGTGTGTGGACCTTAGAAGGTCATTTATTTTTCCCTAAAATAGATATGAATAGGTCAATCCATGTCTAGATAGGTTTCTTAGTTGGTTTCTTTTAGTTGTGTGTGTGTGTGAGGTAGTTGGTAAGCCTCTGGAAATCCAACTAAGGCTTTGGGAACTTTAGATAAGTTGCTTGGGATCACTGGCACTCGGCATACATTTGTGCCTAGCAACTCGGCCTACATTGCCTAGAAACTTGGCCTACACTGCCTAGCAACTCGACCTACATTTCCTAGTAGCTCAGCCTACATTTGTGCCTAGCAACTCAGCCTACATTGCCTAGCAACTTGGCCTACATTGCCTAGTAGCTCGGCCTACATTTGTGCCTAGCAACTCAGCCTACATTTGTGCCTAGCAACTCGGCCTACATTTGTGCCTAGCAGCTCGGCCTAAATTTGTGCCTAGCAACTTGGCCAACACTGGAGCTTGGCTTTCTTTACTTTTGCTCGACAATTTTCAGTCGTAATGGCCCATGAAAAGTGGATATTGTCTTTTACAGATAGTATGGTTAGTGTAACGGTTCCTGAAGAGATTCTCGTGAATGAATGGACTGTTAGGGTTGTTTCCTATGGGAGGATGGTTACTAATAACATCCCAAGCCTTCATTTTAGAGATCTAGAGAGTAGAGATTGAAGAAAATGAGAAGCTACAGGAAATCACAGAGTTGAAAATTATTGTACTATTTTGTTTTGTTTCCAGTAATGAAAATTTGCAGATAATGTGTTCAGTTGATATCAAACTTCTTTGTTCATTTTGCATTCAAGTACATTAGTTACTTTATTTTCTATTTTGTGAGTTTTTACTTCTTCACCCATTCTGGGTTGTAAGCATTAATGGCCCCTCAAGATTCCTGAATCCATAGTGTGAATCATGTGTTGGGATGGAACTCAAGAGGATCCCTTGTACATAGTTTCCCTTTTGTTTTTGTTAGGATTAGAAACAAGTGTGAATCTAGAGATCTTACCCTATGTGAGCTTGGAAATAGTCTGGCTAGGGAAGAGAACGAAAGTAATATTCTCAGAACATTGATTGAGTGAGAAGAATGAATCTATTTGTGTAGGTTCAGCAAGAAGATGATGAAAAGCATTTTGATGTGGGACTAAGTCTTGAAGAGGAGGTAAAGTTGAGAGTGGCTTACCTCAGTTAGGGTTGTGAATACCCTAAGGGATCTAGGAGAAAGATCTCAGAACATAGCCAAGCTGGTTCTGTAGTAGCAAAAATACTTCTATCCACATCAGATTGCTATCAGAGCCCCAAAATATTTGGGCGTGTGTTGTTTGGATTTATCTGTAGAAACTTCTGTCAACTCATCCAAGATGGTGACCAATGTGGAACTCGCAAAATATGTTGAAGAGAAAAAGGAGGAGAAAAGACTCCTAAAGGAATAGTTAGCTGAGATGGTGACTAAGTTGGAAGAAGTACAGCTTAGGACTATAGCAGTCAGTGAACAAATGAGAGAAGTTGATGGAAAGGGTAAAGCAGGGGCAGAGGAAGACATTATTCTAGAGCCAGACCCTGTGCTTCAAGAAGAGCCATTCTTGAAAGCATTGAAGGCAATGACTAGTAAGTCCTTAGAAGGTGTGTCTTTATTTAGTGGCAAGATGGAACCAGAATTAATCATGGAATGGATAGAAGGTCTTGAAAATCACTTTGACTATGATAATGTGACCGAAGCTTAGAAAGTAATAATAGCTAAGACAAGGTTGAGAGGAACTGCTCTTACTCGGTGGAAGTTTGTCCAAGATGAGAGGGAAAAAGAAGGAAAGAACCCCATAACCAGTTGGAAAGGTATGGTGGCGAAGATGAAGGAAACTTATCTTCCTAATGATTATGAAGTGCAGTTACACAAAAAGAGATAGAATCTAAGACAAAAAGATTTAGAAGTCAATTCCTACACCAAAGAATTTCACAAACTATGGTTATGGTCGCATGTGATGGAAGAAGAAAGCTTGAAAGTGGATAGGTACTTGAAAGGACTCAAGTGGAGTATCCAAGAGGAAATTAGTCTCTTAAACCCCAAGACTATACACTAATGTTACCAGCTAGCCCTCAAAGTGGAGGAAAAATTCAAGAAGAAGCAAGATTCAAATAACAGAGGAAGAGGAAGAGATAGCAGAGGTCATAGAGGAGGATCTGGAGGAAGAAATTAGAGTGAGTCCAAACTCACTAAGAATCAAGGAGAATCTAGTAACACAAGAGATGGTTATAACCACGGAAGAGGTTCACATAGTAGTTCAAGAGGAAGAACTAATAACCAAGGAAGAGGATCTTACTTCTCTTCAATGAAGTGTTACAACTGTCAGCAATTTGGACATCCTACATATCGATGTCCTGAGAAAGGCTCTACTTCTCAAGGAGGTGGAAAAAGAGTTAACTATGTCCAAGAAGAATCAAGTTGCAGTAGCAAGCCATCTAAGGTACCATTAGAATCAGAAGAAGGTGAGAACCTCATGATAAGGAGGACCTTAATCAGAGAGCCAAGTAAATAAGAACCAAGCCAAAGGAGAGCACTCTTTAGAGTGAAGTGCAAGATTACAGGGAAGGTGTGTAGAGTCATTATTGATTCAGGCTCAACTGATAATTTCATAAGTGAAGAGGCAGCCAGAAAATTAAATTTGAAAAGGATTCCACATGAAAACCCATTCAAGGTTACATGGCTCAACAAAGGACAACATGTATTTATAGGAGAACAAGCATGGGTAGAATTCACCATTGGAAAGTATAAAGATAGAGTTTTATGTGACATTATTCCCATGGATGCATGCCACCTTCTACTTGGAAGGCCATGGCAATTTGACAGCCAAGCCATACATGTTGGAACCAAGAATGCATACTCATTTAAGAAAGATCGAGTGACTTTCAAAATTTAGTCACTAATAGAAGAAGGAGAGATGAAGACATCAAGTCCAAGTGTGCTCATGGTTGGTGAGAAGGAGTTCTTGAAGACTCTAGAAGAAGGAGAAGGAGTTGGTTTTGCTTTATTATTGAAGCCAAAAGATGAAGTTGCTGTCAAGAAAGTAGAGATACTAAATGAGGCAAAAGAAATACTTGAAGAATATAGAGATATTGTGAGTGATGGCCAGCCCACCCCCCTACCTCCAAAAAGAATTGTTAGCCACAAGATTGAATTCATACCAGGAGTTACCTTACCCAAAAAAGCTTCCTATAAGATGACCCCTCAACAAAATGAGGAGATAGCCAAGCAAATCAGAGAGTTATTAGACCAAGGCCTAATCAGAAAAAGCATAAGCCCATGTGCAGTCCCTACTATTTTAGCACCTAAGAAAAGAGGATCTTGGAGACTTTGTACTGATCCTAGAGCCATAAATAGAATCACCATTAGGTATAGGTTTCCAATACCCAGAATTGAAGACCTAATGGATTGTTCAGTGGAGGCAAAGTACTTTAGCAAGATTGATCTTAAGAGTGGTTACCACCAAATCAGAATTAATGAAGGAGATGAATGGAAGACAACCTTCAAAACTACAGAAGATTTGTATGAATGGCTTGTAATTCCATTTGGTTTTTCTAATGCTCCCTCAAATTTTATGAGGTTGATGAATGAGGTATTGGTAGAATGCAGTGGTAAATTTGTTGTTGTCTACCTAGATGAAATTTTAGTTTTCAGCAAAACTAAGGAGGAGCATATTAGGAATTTGAAATTTGTTTTCAAGAAATTACATGATGAAAAGCTAATGATCAACTTGGAGAAGTGTGACTTCATGAAGTAGGAGCTGGTATATCTCAGTTTTGTTTTTTCACAGGGTAACCTCAAAATGGACCAAGAAAAGGTGGATTCCATTCTATGTTGGCCTACTCCCAAGGCTACTACTGAGGTGAGAAGTTTCCATGGTTTAGCTCAGTATTACAGAAAGTTCATTAGAAATTTTAGTAGGATTTGTGCACCCATGTTAGAAACCATCAAAGGTGGGGTGAAGACAAAGTTTCAATGGACACCACAAGCTAAAAAAGGGTTTGAAACACTCAAGGAGAAGATAGCAGAGTTGCCTACTCTAGTTCTTTTATAGTAGAATGTGATGCAAGTAATGTGGCCATTGGGGCTGTCATAAGCCAAGAAGGAAGACCAGTAGCTTTCCATAGTGAGAAGATAAATGATGCAAAGAAGAAGTACTCTTCTTATGACTTAGAGTTGTATGCTCTAGTCCAAGCACTCAAGAAGTGGAGGCACTACTTGCTACCAAAGGAGTTCATAGTATAAACTAATAACCAAGCTCTCAGCTTCCTTATCTCTCAAGATAAACTTAGCAGCAAACACATGAAGTGGGTGGAGTATCTACAAGCCCCTCTTTTCAATATCAAGCATAAAAAGGGAGTACAGAAAAAGGTTGTTGATGCATTGAGCATAAGGCTGCTCATAGTCCAAGAAGTTTAGCTACAACGCATAGGTATTGATAGCTTCAAAGACCTATATGCTGAAGATGAAGATTTTTCCAAAAACTACAAGGTATGCAAGGAGTTCAAGAACAACTTTCATGGTGAGTTTTCTGAATATAATTTGTAGAATGATTTTCTATTTAAAGGAGGTCAACTTTGTGTTCCTAAAGGGTCTATGAGAGAGAATTTGATCCAAGAAAAACATAATGGAGCACTTAGTGGTCATTTTGGAGTTGGTAAGACTCAAGAGCTAGTCACTAGGTTCTATTTGTGGCCTAGAATGAATAAAGATGTTAGACAGTATGTTGAGAGTTGTGTAGTGTGTCAAAAATCAAAGGGCACATCTTCTAATTTAGGTCTTTATCAGCCACTTCCAATCCCAACTAGACCATGGGAATGCATAAGCATGGATTTTGTATTTTGTTTGCCAAGAACAAGGCAGGGATATGACAATATTTTTGTTGTTGTAGATAGATTTAGTAAGATGACACATTTTATACCTTGCAAGACTATTCATGATGCTTGTAACATTGCTCATCTATTTTTTAGTGGAGTGGTGAGGATACATGGACTCCCACTTAGTATTGTTTCAGACAGGGACAACAAATTCATGAGCCATTTTTGGAAGACCTTATTGCAAAAGTTGGGCACTAACTTGTCTTTTGGATCTGCCTATCATCCACAAACAGATGGCCAAACAGAGGTAGTCAATAGAAGTCTTGGTAACTTTCTGAGATGCCTCACAAAGGAGTATGGTAAAGCATGGGACCAACTCATTGGACAAGCTGAATATGCCTACAATGATATAGTGAATAGATCAACTGGTAAGAGTCCCTTTGAAATAGTTTATGGTTTACACCTAAGAATAATTTTTGAGCTTAGAGAATTGAAGGAAGGAATGAATGGTAGTGGACATGCTGAGGAATTTTATCATTCAATGAGGGAAGTACATGAAAGTGTGAGAAAGAACTTGATTGAGAATGCTGAAAAGGTAAAGCAAAAGGTGGATGCAACAAAGAGAGATGTTCAGTTTTAGATTGGAGACTTTGTGATGGTACACTTGAACAAACATAGGCTGCAAAAAGGTTTTTTTCACAAGCTACAGATGAAGAGGCTAGGTCCATGTAAGATACTTGCAAAGTATGGAAATAATGCATAAAAGGTGGAGCTTCCTAAAGATATTGGGTTGTCACCAGTTTTCAACATTGTAGATTTGATAGCATACAAAGGACCAATTCAAGATGCTAATCAGAACCTTCAAGAGGTAATACAAGAGGTAAAAGATCTGAAATTAGCCCCTATTCCATCTATGACAGCTGAAAAGATACTAGACTGAAGGGTCTACAAGAAGACTAGGAGCAGAGACTATATGGAGCACCTTGCCAAATGGCATGGAAAAGAAGAAGTTGTTGCTACTTGGATCAGAGAAATAGACTTCAAGAGGTTGGGAATTGATCCAAACATGCTTAATCCAAGGATGGATTAACCTTTCTTTTGTTTGGGGGAGTATGGTGCAGGAGCACACCTAACTCAAACCCCAAGCTCCTTATTTATGGCATGTAATAACTCTAGCCAAGTTAGGAGAGTGTGTGTGGACCTTAGAAGGTCATTTGTTTTTCCCTAAAATGGATATGACTAGGTAAATCCATGTCTAGATAGGTTGTTTAGTTGGTTTCCTTTAGTTTTGTTTGTGTGTGAAGTAGTTGGTAAGCCTTTGGAAATCCAATTAAGGCTTTGGGAACTTTGGATAAACTGCTTGGGATCACTAGCACTCGACATACATTTGTGCCTAGCAACTTGGCCTACATTGCCTAGCAACTCAGCCTACATTGCCTAGCAGCTCGGCCTACATTTGTGCCTAGCAACTCGGCCTACATTGCCTAGCAGCTCGGCCTACTTTTGTGCCTAGCAACTTGGCCTACATTTGTGCCTAGCAGCTCGGCCTACATTTGTGCCTAGTAACTCGGCCAACACTGGAGCTAGGCTTTCTTTACTGTTGCTCAGCAATTTTCAGTCGTAACAGCTCGTGAAAAGCAGATATTGTCTTTTATGGACAGTATGGTTAGTGTAACGGTTCCTAAAGAGATTCTTGCGAATGAATGGACCGTTAGGGTTGTTTCCTATGGGAGGATGGTTACTAATAACATCCCAAGCCTTCATTTTAGAGATCTAGAGAGTAGAGATTGAAGAAAAAGAGAAGCTACAGGAAATCACAGAGTTGTAGATTATTGTACTATTTTATTTTGTTTCCAGTAATGAAAAGTTGCAGATAGTGTGTTCAGTGGATATCAAACATCTTTGTTCATTTTGCATGCAAGTAGATTAGTTACTTTATTTTCTATTTTGTGAGTTTTTAGTTTTTCACCCATTCTGGGTTGTAAGCATTAATGGCCCCTCGAGATTCCTGAATCCATGGTGAGAATCATGTGTTGGGATGGAACTTGAGAGGAGCCCTTGTACATAGTTTCCCTTTTGTTTTTGTTAGGAGTAGTAACAGGTGTGAATCTGGAGATCTTACCCTAGGTGAACTTGGAAATAGTCCGACTAGGGAAGAGAATGAAAGTAATTTTCTTAGAACATTGATTAAGTGAGAAGAATGAATCTATTTGTGTAGTTTCAACAAGAAGAAGATGAAAAGCATTTCGATGTGGGACTGATTCTTGAAGAGGAGGTAAAGTTGAGAGTGGCTTACCTCAGTTAGGGTTGTGAATACCCTAAGGGATCTAGGAGAAAGATCTCAGAATAGAGCCAAGCTGGTTTTGTAGTAGCAACAAGACTTCTGTCCAAATCACTTGTCATTATTGGCAGAAGGTAGGGAACTGCATTAAGGCAGCAACAATACATTTATTGCAGTATTTGATATAACCAATGAAATCTATGTGCTAAAAATGGAAATAAATTTGAAAAGCTCGTACCTATTAATATATCATCGCACGTGCCAGGAAAGGTTGGCAAGAGTGGAATGATGGTGTCGGTGGTTGACATGCGTCAACACACGATCTCTTTATTGAAAGCATAGAAAAATGATGACGTGGGAGGTGGGTGGATGGAAGATTAAGGAATGAAATGGGTTGTAAAAGAAGAATGTAGAAATTGAATGGAGAATTTGAACTTTATGTAAACATAAAGTTTTTATTATGGTCATGCTTCGAAGGAATTCTTATTGAAGAGCTGCAGGAAGGAGGTTGACACCCTCTATTGTAGGAAGTGTTACCTATTGATCCTTTAAAACTGGCTTGTTGAATTGTTGCAGGAAGCCTTCTTTTGTCTGTGGCTAGTGATACAATTTTAGTCTATGTCCATTGACTAATAGCTTGAAGTGTACAAGGTTAATTGTGGCCAACTAGACTACTCCATTTGTAAATACATGGCTTATTTCATATGGACCCAGCCATCATGTCTGCAGCTTGCCTAGTATCTCTTGGAATCTAGAATCATATAACAATGCCCAATCTCCAACTTGGAACTGCTTACTCTTAATATGGGAGTCGTGCCTCTATTTCCTTTGCTTTTGGACAATTTATGTGCGCTACAAGGTAGACTTGCACATTTCATCCAAAGAATTGAGATGCAGCAAGCGCTCTCTCTGTGCTGGAGAAAGATCAATATTTAACTCCAGCACTGTTCTTAATGTCTTGTGTTCAAATTCAATTGCTAGCATTGTTGCTTTACCATATAAAAGTTCAAATGGAGTGAACCTTGTGGTGGTCTTCCATGTTTTTCTATACATCCAGATGACTTCTGATAGTCTGCTACTCCAATCTCGGCGAGGCAAATGAACTATCTTTGTTAAGATTGCTTCTATTTCCCGATTTGTAACTTCTGCTTGTCCATTGGCTTGAGGGTGATAGGGGCTTGACTTCTGATGTCTGATATTATATTCCTTCATGAGCTCTATTATTAGATTGGAATTGAGTTGAGTACCTTGATCAGTAACAAGTTCCCTTGGCACACCATATCTAGTAAATATTTCTTCATATAGAAATTCAACAACTTAATGGTCCTGGCATGCTTCATTGCTCTTACTTTGACCCATTTGGTCAGGTAATCTGTGTACACCAGAATGTATGACTTCCCATTGGATGGAGGGTCTATGGGACCAATAATGTCCATGCCCCATTTATCAAATGGCATTACCACCACCTATGGGTTTAAGGGCATTTCATCTAATCTTGTTGGTCGGCCCATTCTTTGACATTTGTCACACTTGTATAACTGGTTGCATCTTTATGAAGTGTAGGCCAGTAGTATCTGTTGTCACTGAGGTTTGCACCCTTGCTGAAAGCTTCTCTAACAGCAACCTAGTGAAACATGGAATCAACCTCCAAGCTGTGGTACTTGAACTACGAGGTTGAATCTCTGGAGAAGGCCGGCTTCCTCTACTATTAGGATGCACCTAAAACTATCTCTTGCAAGGAAAAGGGAGAAGGAGATGCAGAAAGAAACTACTTGAAAGGGAAAGGTGATACACCAAGATAGGGCCTACTTTCTTCTTCCTTGAAACTGCACTACATATCCATATAACTCAACTAATACAACTTCTACCACATAATTCTCAGCAAACATGTGAAGGTCAGAGACTAAAATTACTACAAGGAAGAGAAAACTTCACAATACAGTAATCCAAGCAAAATAGACACAACACACAATGAACTAGAATCAGCTTGATCAATAAGGGGTAAAACATCTACTCAATTATTGATTTCAAAAGAGGATAAACATGAATTACACAGAAAGAGGCACAAGGTAATTACAATAACAGCAAGCTGTCATAGAACCAAAAGAGAAGCAGATGGATGAAAAGAAATTAGACACAGGAGAAAAATACTACAAATGTCAGACTACTTTCCCCCCTTTACAAGATGATTCTCGACTCATACTTATACTACTTTCAATCCAACTGCAACATTTAGCAATAACTTCCTGATCAGATCTTTTGTCTAGCCACCGCTTACCCCTGAAAGTCATCTCATCAAAATATCAACATAAATGCTCCACTGCAGAAGCAGCCATGTCACTCTAGAAGAGTCGTAAAAGTCATTGAAATACAATAACTGCTCTGCACATTCGAGTGACTACATCCTCTGACCCTTTCAAACATTTGATCCTTTATCCATGAAATATCTAATTCTCAGAGATGAGAAAATATCTAAGCTTTCTATCCTAAAAATAATCTGATCCTTCCCCTTGTTTTACATTTTAAATTCTGGGAAAAATACAGGCTTATACGTATTTTGCTCAGGAAACAGCCAAAAATGGAAAACATCACCTTTCCCCTCAGTCGCAAACTCGCAACCTTTCATACTCTGTTTCTGTTTCATGCGCGAGTGTGCGACGAGCTCAATTTCTTCATCAATCGCTCAGTCGCGAGCGTATCCTTCTTTATCTACAATGTCTGGTGACAAAGCGACGAGCACATCTTTCTCTTGGTCGTGCAGTCACGAGCCTCTTTTCTTTTATCTTTTTGCTCGGTGACTGAGCGACATCCTTTTATTTTCTTCGGTCGCGCAGTCGCCCAGACTTTACTCTGTCTTTCATTTTATGCACAAGTGCGCGACGAGCTCTTTACTCTTGTTAATCACTCAGTCGCGAGCTGTTTCTCTTTATCTTTTCTTATCCAGCGACTGAGCGATGACTTCTCTTTTTCTTCAGTCGCGCACTCGCGAGCTGCAATCTGTTTAACCCTATGGCTCAGCGACTGCGCGACCACATGGATCTTCCAGCTCGTCGCGCACCCGCGAGCTACATTCCTTTTATCTCTTATCTTTGGCAAGTGCGCGACACCATCTGCTTCTGCTTGTTGCGCACTCGCGAGCTGTATCCTTTAGGTCCTTATTACTCAGCGACTGAGTGACGAGTGACTTCCTTTTCCGGTCGCACACTCGCGGTTGCCTTCAATTTAGCTTTGTTTGCTCGGCGAGTGCGCGACTACTTTGTTCCTCCAGCTCGTCGCGTACTCGCGAGCATCTTATCCTTCATTTGACAGCCACAGCGACTGGGCGACGAGCTGATCATCTCCTTCGGTCGCTCAGTCGCTGACCCTTTTGCCCCTTGAAAACTATCTGCGTGACTGTGCGAGGAGTCCATTTCTCAGCTTGTCGCTGACTCGCAAGCTAGGAACCTATCGTGAAATGAACATCGCGACTGCACGATGACCGCCGTAAGCGCTGCACCCGCTCAGTCATAGATCTCGAGCGACCTAACATAGACTGACCGCGACTGCACGACGACATCAAATACAACTCGTTGCGCACTCGAGGGGGAAATGGACTGATGTAGGAAAAGGTTGCGACTGAGCGACGACTGCGATTGGCAGCTCGTCGCGCAGTCACGCAACTTAAAACTTGAGCAAAACTTTAAAACGCGATTGACATAAGGTCTGATTTTGAAAAGGGAGGCATGACCATTTTTGCAGGAAACACAGAGGATAGCCAAATTGCAAAAGGTCTGACATTTGTAGTATTTTTCTCCTGTGTCTAATTTCTTTTCATCCATCTGCTTCTCTTTTGGTTCTATGACAGCTTGTTGTTATTGTAATTACCTTGTGCCTCTTTCTGTGTAATTCATGTTTATCCTCTTTTGCAATCAATAATTGAGTAGATGTTTTACCCCTTATTAATCAAGCTGATTCTAGTTCATTGTGTGTTGTGTCTATTTTGCTTGGATTACTGTATTGTGAAGTTTTCTCTTCCTTGTAGTAATTTTAGTCTCTGACCTTCACATGTTTGCTGAGAATTATGTGGTAGAAGTTGTATTAGTTGAGTTATATGGATATGTAGTGCAGTTTCAAGGTAGAAGAAAGTAGGCCCTATCTTGGTGTATCACATTTCCCTTTCAAGTAGTTTCTTTCTGCATCTCCTTCTCCCTTTTCCTTGCAAGAGATAGTTTTAGGTGCATCCTGATAGTAGAGGAAGCCGGCCTTCTCCGGAGATTCAACCTCGTAGTTCAAGTCCCACAGCTTGGAGGTTTATTC